>JAWNNM010000209.1:0-104746 GCA_035044965.1 Lordiphosa andalusiaca | reverse complement strand
TGCATGTACTTTTTGGCTTATGTCGTCTTTCTTGTTGACGTCATACACACACAATTGCAATGTGTGTGCTGCACATCGCACAAGCTGCACATTATTTAACGCCATGGAATCTAACATATCCATAACCTCGTTGCCCTTGTCGTCATAAGTTAACAGATCCTGTATAGCATCATCATTTAAAAGCTCAATAGCCTTCACCATATTTCTGCCATTGTCGGAAGTAATGCTAAGCACCAAATATATTTATTAATATACATATATATATATGATTATTATTAACTATCTAAACAAATTTTCTTTAATTATTTTGTGTATACCCTTACCTGAAAATTTGGTCAACCTCAATTTCGTATTCCTTGATAATCTCCAAAATTTTGTTTTTAATATAGAGCCCGGTATGCGACTCAAACAACCAAGAGTTTTCACTACGATCTCAGTATTTTCCAATGTAGACTGCATTATTTATAGGTTAATACCCAATATGGATTTCTCCATTCTAGTTGCTACATCTATTTTGAGCGATATAAGCTTCCGCTTAACAGAAGCTTTTATATCCTCTTTTATAGCGATCTCTTTCACTCGTACATGGTCCATTATGCTCCTGGATGTTATTGGAGACATTTGTAAGGCATTGTATATTGGGTTTAAAATATCGCGAAACCCTTCGCTATCCAGTAATAAAAATGGCCTTCCATCAGTTGTGACAATTTTTACAAGAGATGCAATTATTGTCTCTTCATTTGTCTCATAAGATATTTTTCGTTTTTTCACAATCTTTTGCCCTTCGTTTATCAAATTAACATCTTTAACTGATTCGAAAATGTGTTTATGCTTTGCATTTAAATGCCGCTTTAAATTGGTTGCATGGTGGCCAGTTAGTTTTGCATCACATACGTTGCATATTGATATGTTTGTATTTTTATCATATTTAAAGAACAAATTCACTTCACGACTCATTTTGATAAGCTTGCACAAAATCACTTTAAATCGACAGCTCCGTATTTCTTTTGTTTTGCCCATCCACGCCTAGCTATCCACACGCGCAACTCACATGCATACATACATGCGCAAAAGACCATTTGCCGAGTTTTTACGACCGAAAAGGTCTCGAGTGAACACTGAGCCGAGCGAGCGACCAAAAGCGGTCGGCGGTTGAGCGAAGAGCAAGCCAAAGAAGAACGAAGTTTGTGTGTTTTTTCGCAACAGTTACGCATCGTGTCAGTGAATGAGCGGTTGTTTTCTGACAACAAGCACGAGAGAGACCGATTATTGCATTATGCACTACAAATTTATACACAATTGCCGAGAACAACCTTATCTGTAAACTTTGCCAAGCTAGTTTTCAATAGAGACGGTTTTTTTCATGCTTTAAATAATTTGCTAAGCAAAGCATCATATCTGCAGGTGCACATACCATACGGTTCATAAAGCTATGTTCAGCCTACTCATAAGCCATTCTTGCCTTACGGAATTTAGATTATATTGGAAACATGTTCATGAAAAAGAAACTGACAACATCTGTGCTGTAAGCAGCCTGAAACAGCCATTTCGCTGGCTTCTTGATTTTGTGTCCTTCAAACTTCTTCCAACGATGCAACCGGCGAGCAGCTCTCAAAGCAACGAACCAATTGAATTTTACACTATTGATTTAATGCATTTGTTAAGCAATATGTGGAATAGGCCTATTGGGGAACCACTTTAAAAAAAACCCGCCATGAACTCTACCTGAAGGGTGGTGTGGAAAGGAGTTCATTCAAAGATTGAGTTGGAATAAAAGAATAGAGGAAAGTTAACTTCGGCTGGGCCGAAGTTTGTATACTCTTGCAGCACATTTTTCTAACTAATTTTAAGGACATTTCCTTTGAAAACAAAAAAGTTTTTGTCACTAAGACTACTTTTCAGACTCTACTTTTCTAAGGCAGCTATACTATATAGATGTCCGATTTCTACAAAACTTGGCAGAAACTAGTAAATACACGCACAGCGGGTTCAGGTAGAACTTTATATAAATAGAAATACGTTTCAAACGACACCTTAAATATTTAGCGATGTTGTGCATTGATGACTCTTTAAAATGGTTTCGATTTTACCACAGAATGATGTATTCTTTTTTCAAAATTTAATTTTAAGCACTTTCGCACGGGACATATTTTTCCATCTTGATATTGATATGGTTTCTGTTTTCGGGCAAAGCAAAAAGTTACAGTCAATTGCAATCACAAAGTCTGTTATGGTTTCTTAAGCAATCTTCATTACCTCTTTGTACCCATAGAATGCTTTTAGATTCTGCTAGAGAACGATAAAAATAAGAAAAAAGATGCTTACGCGACTTTGCATTCATAAAAATCTCGAAATGGATTTCATGTATAGTAAGACTAGCTTACATAAGTTCAAACAAAGATTTATAGATATGATAGATGACGCATGTGAAACCAAAAACGATTATTCCTGGTGGCTAACATTGGCTTCTAATTTCTGATATGATATGATGTGTCATCTATAAATATCTATATATCTTTGATATAACGCAGTAAGTGTTTTACCAAAGTTTTCTAGATATTAAAGATGACAGATGTGTAACAAAACACGATTATTCCTGGTAGCTGACATTAGCTACCAATTTTCGATTTGTTCCACATGCGTCATCTAAAATATCTATAAATCTTTGGTTCAACTTAATTGTATCCCCAAGAAAATATGATAAAACATAGATTTTTTAGGTACCTTAAGTTTTTGGGTCTAGGTGGACCTTCCGGTGGAAATGCCCATATGATTCATGTATGCATATGCAGAGCTGGACTTTTGGCAGAACCCTGAATACAAACATACTCGTTGATCTGATACTCACAGATCTGCATACAAGTCCAAACAAATACTACTACAATTAATTTTCGTTTGGGCTGTATCCTTTCCTTTGCTGGTAAGTACATCAAAATCTAATTAACTTCCCAGTGAACCTAAAATTTTAATTTTCCAGCTTCCCCCTGTTTTGGGCATTTGGGGCGAAATGGGCCTAGACGAGGCCACTTCTTTTGAACCATTCTCAAAGAGAAGGGTAAATCCATCAAGAAGACGCGCTTTCTGAGTGGTTTTCTACTGGCCTGACTGACTGGTCACCATCATTTCCTATTCCTGCATTTACATCCAGTGCTGCATTTGCTGTCATGATGTCACCATATGTCTAAATAAGCTGGAGAAATTTGGCATTAATGTGAAGGCCAACAAATTTCTGGTCTTTCAGGGAGCTGTGGATAACATTGCCAAGAAGACGGCTCTATTCGAGGAGATTAGTGGGTATGTTGAAAATCCTTTACCAAAGTCCTGTCAAAATGCAACATTCTTACTTCTGCAGTTCTGGTTTGCTAAAGGATGACTATAATCGGCTCAAGCAGGAGGTTGGGATTATAAAGAGGTTCGGTTCAAGGTTCAGTTCACAGTAATATAAAATTCGGAGTTCCGGGTTCGAACCAGTTCCGGTTTGCAGCCCTGTTCAAAAGTACATAGGCGAGTTGGAGGCCAAAATCGACCAGGAAATACGAGAGTTTGAGACTCAGATGAACAAACGTCAACCGCTGTATATTAAGGCCAAGGAGAAGGTGGCCTATTGCAAGAAGAAGCTGACCTCCCTGCATAAGACCCTGGAGACGGCCTGCGAGGCGGACAATGCCCATCAGCAAGACATTCGAGAGCTAGAGAACCCTGAAGAAACGTTTTGAAGACGAAACGGAGACCAATTCGCAGAAGCGCGGCAAGAGCGTCTACATTAAGTCGGAATAAAACAAATATATTTCGCAACAAACTTTTATTTATTTTATATGCTTAAGGGCTAGGACTAGGGCTATCTTATTTTTGTTCACCGAGGTCGGGAGCAGCCTTCCCAGCAGGATTGGGACCTGCCGCAGTCGTAGAGGGAACTGATGCCGGCTCTTCAGCCGGCCCTTCAGCCGGACCTTCAGCCGGACCTTCAGCCGGACTTTCAGCCGGCCCTTCAGCCGGCCGGGCAGCTTGAGAGCGTGCTCCACCCTGGCTTTTCCTGTTTTTCCTTTTCTTTAGTGTAATTTTGGGCGGCTGCTGCTTTTCGCCCTCGGCAGCGATCCTGTTTCTCTTAGGAGCAGGCTGCTCGCTGTCCGACCCCGACCCGGCATCGCCATACTTGTTAATTATATTAACAGTCTAAAAAAAAACAATATGTCATACAAACGATGCTATAAAAGCGCTTTTAAATAAACTTACCAATTTTTTTTTATAACAATTCGCATTTTGATATGCGTTTAATTCCTTGTCGTTTAAATTAAAACCAGAACCAAGATTTGTCTGCGTCGCCAGCCGCTTACAAATGTAAAGTACATACTAGAGCTGCACCCGTGACTTGAATTTGACAGTAGGGCTGCAGAAGAAAGTAGGGAAAGTCACTGGCTGCAGGCCTTGGGCTGTTGACAAATACATGCCAACTTTAAAATGAATTTTCAGGAAAACTGAGAAAATTTGTGGGAAAATTAGGGAAAATAGGTTGAACTTTTCTCTATCATGCGACATATCGTGCATATGTGCACGACCTCTGTGAGAAATAGCAACGAATTTGAGTAACTTGGTCACACTCAACTAGCTTAACATGGCTGGCCTTATCAGTGTCAATTGCTTCACATACTTAGGTTGGGTCACTGATAAGCTATTTTCTCAAAAACTGTGGGTACGATTTTCAAAATTCTCATTTTGAAATAGTCTTGAATGTGCCTTCTTTACGTTGATATAGCGTGCATAGCTGCACGACCTCTGAGAGTGGAGATATTTAAGTGGATGTGCGATTTTTCAATTTGATATTTCTAATACCTGGAATTCTTTAATCCACCCAAACTTAAATTAAAACAATAGTTTATGCTTTTCTTAACATTTTGCAATTTAATTTGGGTCAAAAAGTTAAGTAGTTCCTGAGATATTTAAAAAATAAAAAAAAACAGTTTTGTTCCACATTCCACCGTTCCAACTTCGACGCTAAAAAGTCGACGCTATTTTAACGGACATGGAAAAAATACAAAAGCTTCGCCGTATACGGCTATAGTTGCTTTTGTTTCAGGGATACAAACCGCTCGAAAACAAGTACTGGTTCGGCTTAGTGGTTCACACAGCTTGTGTTAAAAAGATATAGCAGACAGTTTTGCAAATTATTGGTCTGAACTATCAGCTGATACAAATTTTCGATTTATGCAGGAAAAATACAAATACACAAACAATAACTTTAGACCATCAACAACCGTACAACTAATTGAGAAAGATATTACACTAATAGAACTTCACGCCAGTTTACAAACTCTAAAAGGAAGAACACCAGGAATTAACAGAATATCCTACCCTGTGATTAAAACGAGATTTTTATTTTGATTTATTTATTGTACATCTATTTTGTTATTTTTTGGTAGCAACTTACGAAGTAGTGATATAAGTGTATATTCTCTTAACAATTTATGTTTGGATCGGTGTTACACTGTCTCGGGAGTTTTAATTAATGTAAGAATTCATATTTAGCAGGCAGGATCAGAATCGTCGTCATAAAACGAGAAAGCTAAGCTAACTTCGTCTGTGCCGAAGTTTTAATACCCTTGCAAGTGCTCGCTTAAATATTTAAATAAATACTTACTTTTGCCAGCTCGATAGCTCGATTAAAACTGAGAGACAAGTTCGCGTAGAAACATACAGACAGACGGACGGACAAAGCTCAATCGACTCAGCTCGTCACCCTGATCAAGAACACATATATATAGTTTGTGGGGTCGGTAATGAATATTTCTATGCGTTGCAAACTTCTGGGCAAAATTATAAGACCCTTTGCAAGGGTATAAAAAGCTCTTACGCTGTTCAAAACAGGATTGTAAAACTCTTTGGTAATATTTTTAGAAACTTTTAGTTATCCGAAAATTTGTGTAATTTGTAATACACACTTAACAATATCTAGCTGAAGGCCCTGGCGGCCATTGTTAGTTAAGTCACTTATCTCAAAGTTTAAACTTTAAGATAAGTTTATATAAAAATCTCGTGTCACATGTTATTTAAAAAACTCCTCCGAAACGGCTTGACCGATTTTAATGAAATTTTGTTTATTTTAATTTGGCGGGTGCAGAACATTTATTTGAATTGACGACGCAGCAGGCTGCTCAAATGTGTCACTTTGTGTTTTATTATTGTGAAAATTTGGTTAACTGCTAAAATATCGGAATATCGTTTTTCATCAATCGTTTCAATTTGGCCCATCTGTGTGCGTGTGTGTGTGTGTTACAGTAAACAATGCCTGCAAGACGTAGGGGTGGCTATTTGGGTCGTCGAACAGTTTATATGGCAGAACAACGTTTGCCGGGTCAACTAGAAAGTTTATATAAGTAATTTGCTCAAACATATCCATCACACATTACCCTTGGGAAAAATGTCTTTCCCGATTCGCCTCGCATCGACACAGATAAATATTGTTAAATAAAACAGTACAGCTGGAACTGCTCTCACTAACAGACAAAATCAAATTATTTTCAACCAGCGGATATAGAAAGATGCCCCTGCTTCAGTTCTTCTGGGCCTTATCCAATCTCTGGGGATTGCTTCATGCAGCGGCCATGACACCAGATCTGTATGAGCACCACGAGGAAAGATTCGAGTCCAGCATATCGAGGTTTCGTCTTTCCTTCGAATCGCCGTTTCCTTTCGAAATGCGTGGAGAGATATGTATTCTGGCCACAGTGGGAATGGTGCTGTTCACTTTGTATTGCTATTTCCGTTGTATGATTCATGGTGCGGATAGACTACGATTTGGCTGGATCTATTACCTACTCCTCTGTCCATATGGGACTACATTCATTTTTTGCTGGCTACTCAGTGTCTGGAGGCTACTCGAGGGCATTTGGAGTGTGGCCCATCGTGAGCAGGAAGAGGCACAGCGCAACGCAATCTTGGGCCAATACGCAATGACAATGCTTTTCAAGCTAATAGTGGCTTTCAGTTTTCGTGGGATTTGCAAACGCAGCTGGGCTTTGAAAAAGAGGATGGATACCGAACGCAATGGCATTTTGCATAATGTTCGTAATTTTGCAGATAATTTGATTGCAGAATAAGAAGAGCTACAAACTATAAATAAATGGTTTCCAAAATCAATTGTTTCAACGTTTGGGTTTCAAACCCCATCCGAATCAGATCAAATATATAAACAAATGTAAAGAAATTGTTCCGAAACGACCCATGTTCATCTATTTTGTTTATCTATGAAATTTCGTATCTTGTTTGTCGAATATTAATACAAGAGATAACCTGAGAAGTGTGGAATGGGTTGTCCAAAACAGATTCCCGCAAAAAAGCAGAAATTCAGGGAACACGATCAGCCGCGATAGAGCCATGTCCGCCTGTCTGTCCGTATGAACGCACAGATCTCGGAGATGGTAAGAGATAGAGGTTTGACATGTATGGGACATATGCTTCTTATGTCTGCAGGCAGATCAAGTTTATTTTCAATTTTGGCCACGCCCCCTCCCGCCCACCGCAATTTGGAAAAAACGTCATATCTCCTACAGTTTTAAAGATAGGTGGGTTGTTCTTCCTATATATATTTAGTTATAAGGATAACTTATCGATCAGCCAAAGGAATGGTGAAGATTGGATAAACGGTTTTCGAGCTATGAACAAAAGACTGTTTGCTGCTGCAGCGCTGCTTTCAGCTGCCACTGCAGCATCAAAATATATGCTGAGCGTATAATTTCGTTGGTACAGAGTATGCTATAGTCGGGATTGACCGACTTTCTTTCTTGTTTTATTTAAATTAATTAAAAAGCGCTTTGAATCGACTAAAAACATGTTAAATCGGCACATTTCAGTTTCCCTTTTCTTATTCCCTATGCAGGGAATTCCAACTTGAGAATTACAAGCAGTCGCATTTCTGCAAAGTGCCAGAAAGATATTTATGAATAACTTTAGGCCATTCAATATAAGAAGTATTTTAGCCGTCGATCAGCCAGCAAACGCGACATCTGGTTGAGACGACATTTCAATCGAGTTCAAGTCCAAAGGTCCCGAATTCTCGACTCCTCCCTAGAGTAAGTTAAAACTTTATACAAATTAACATAAATCGCACTTTTTCAGAACCAAATCTAAAAGAATTCTACTCCTGGATTCCATTACAAAGAAAATTGAGTATGGGTTGGCTGTCAAAATTTTTAAATAAAAAAAGGCTTTAACTATTTCCAATGTTAAATTTACCCATTGTCAATATTAAATTTGAAGTGTGCACTCTTTAGATATACGAATATCAAAGCTTACTCTAAGTCAATGGCGAAAATAGTAACATCAAAGTGTAAATATTAAAATATCACAGCATTTTTCCCTCAGTGTACTTTTGCTATACTTGGGTATCGATAGGCCGAGGCCCTAGGGCGCTCAAATTTTGGGAAGAATGGCAACGTTAGTGGTGGAACCGTTACGAAGAGCGAAAGCTATAGCCGGTTCGCTCCGGAATCAAAAAAAAACCCACAATATAAAAATTTAAATAAAAACAAATAAGGGCGCTGCAGTCGAGTGCCCCGACTACAAAATACCCTGTTCATTTGTTTTCATTAGTTTGTTTTTTAATTTGAATTTAGCCGGTTTTTGTAACAGCTATAAAAGGCTCATCCTGGAAATAGGCCACATTATTTAGTAATTTCAGCGGACTTAGACCTAACCTGACGTTAGGTCAAGCTTAATTGTTTCGCTTATAGCTCCGGTGTTTTTTGTCCGATCTGATTGTACTTTTCAGAATATAAAGATACTGGGCCTAGCTTGATGTATACTAAACCACGGCTCTAACTTGAAAATTGTGGATCTGACTGTTTTTTTAGGTCTACGATGTGACGGTTTTTTGGTGATAAGCGTGGGAAATCTGAAACAAACTTACATACATCTACCTTCATGCAAAAAAAGGTGGCTCTATCTTTTATAGTCTCTGAGATAGAGGCGTTCATACAGACAGACCGACGGACAGACGGACATGGCTTCATCGACTCGGCTGTTCACGCTGATCAGGAATTTATATACTTTATGGGGTCGGAAATGTTTCCTTCTCCCTTCAATGAAAACCGGGTATAAAAAATATTAAACATTTTATGGTTGTTCTTTAATTTGATTGGCCCCTTAATTTGATTATTTTTTTAAGTCTCTTGAGAGTTCGAATTAACGGGGTTTGACCCGTTTTATGAAAATTTAAAATAACAATCTCTTTTAGATATCCTTCGTGCCAAACGTCGTAGGATAAATGTATGCATTTGTTTTTGATTTGTGGGTCCATATGTTTATATTTAAGTGCATGAAGGGCCAAAACATCTATGGCGAAAATCGCTCTCGTAAGAAAAGAACAACAAAATTGTGGATAACTAGTCCAAAAGTGAAATCGAAGAATATGCCATAGAAAATGTGTTTGATGTCCAATTAACTTGAATTCTTCACATGTCCATAATGCTAGGTTCTCACCGCCGTGATTTTGTCATCGACATCACGATTTATCGAAAAGATGCGAAATGGTGTTCGCATTGGCAACATTCTATGTCCGTCAAAATAGCGTCGATGTTTTAGCGTCGAATTTGGAACGATGGAATGTGAAACAAAACGGATTTTTTATTTTTTAAATATCTCAGGAACCACTTAACTTTTTGCGACAAACTAAATTGCAAAATGTTGAGAAAAGCATAAACTATTGTTTTAATTAAGGTTTGGGTGGGTTTGGAAATATGACACTAAAAATCGGCTTGCCACATTTTAGGCTATATCTTCTCTCTCAGGGAATGGCATGATAAGCACGGTATGTCAAAATTTCGGGCATATATTCAATTATATGCACACAAAATTTCAGCTCAATCGATCGTACAGTTTTTTAGAAAATCGGCTAACAGTGGATCAACCTCAAAAAATTCCCATACAAAAATCATTCAAAAAATTACGTTTAAAAATATGCGCCAATTGCTAAGTCCCAAGGCAATGGCACACATTGCACGGTACATTAGCTTAAAGGGGGGATATTCTAGAGTGTACGTAGCCAATTTCAGCTCAATCGGTCGTACAGTTTTTGAGAAAATCGCATAACAGTGGGGGTGGCTCGGCTTCAGGTTTTCCACTGCTAAGGCCTCCAGCGACAGTGGCGCCATCGTCCACATCAGTGACAGCGACAGTGGCGCCAGCGATAGTGGCGCTAACGACAGTGGCACCGTGAGCCCTCGGCAGCAAAGGTCACGCTGCCACAATTGCCGCTAACAAATTCAAACTTTTATTTTTGCTCAGAGACAATGGCACGTTTTGCACGGTAGTGTGAATTGTTGGCAATAATTTTCCAAGCATTTTGCTACATGTTTCATCAAAATCGTTCGTAGCGTTTTTGAGAAAATTCAATTTTCCTTATTTTTTTACATGATCATTTTTAGTTCTCTACATACGAATGTACTTTACATTGGGTCACGGCTGCTACTGCAGCCCTAGAAATGGACACAGCGCTGCCACCCTTTTTGCTATTCTTCGAACCCCGGCGCGCAGACGAACTCTGAAGACAAGATAAATTAAAAATGCCGTTCGTGAATTTTAACATTTCCAATGTTGTAAGTATATATAGAAGTTAATAATACATAATAAATAACAGATTTATTTTTTCAGACCGTTAACGTGTACAATAACAAGCGCGGTGCCGAACCTGACAGTGACGCCTTGGAGCCGCCAAAGCACGGCATTAAAAAATTTAAGGCTGCAAATCGTCGCGCTGGCAAGCCTGCAGGTCCCGCTGGTTCTCATGTGAAGGCTGGTGGCGACGCTGGCAAGCCTCCAGGTTCGCCCGGGAAGGCAGGAGGCGACGCTTCCAAGCCTGCAGGTTCGCCCGGGAAGGCATAAATTATAAGTTATAAGTTATTAAAAATAAAATTTGAAGTTAAAACAAGTAAGGGCGCTGTTCATATGTTTTCATTTATTTGTTTTTGAATTTTTGGAGATGAATGTAACAAAATTATTATCCCAAATGGAGGAAACACTTTTTTCTAGTCCTGACCAACAAATGGGGGTTGGTGCTCTTATCAGCTCAACTGTTTCGCTTATAACTCCGGTGTTTTTTGTCCGATTTGATTGTACTTTTCAGAATATACAGATATTGGGCCTAGCTTGGTGTATACTAAACCGCGAGGGTCTAACTGAAAATTGTGGATCTGACGGCTATTTAGGTCTAGGATTTCTAGAGAAGGTCTAGGTTTTTTGGGGATAAAAGGGGGACGGGGTGGAATTTTTCAAATCTGAAACAAACTTGATCTGCGTTCATACAGACAGACGGACGGACGGACAGACGGACATGGCTATATCGAATCGGCTGTTCATGCTGATTAAGAATATATATACTTTATGGGGCCGGAAAATTTTCCTTCTCCTTGTTACATACATTCGCACAACTTCATGATCCCCCGTTTCCCATTTTCAATGGGAGCAGGGTATAAAAACAATTTTTTTTGGACACCCTATTCTAAATATTGGATGGAAACTATTAATCATTATTTGGTGATAGTTTCTACTTGGCATCGGCGACTGCGGTTCGTCCCAGAATTTCAGCAAGGCGAATATTTTGTAATAGGCCACTCTGTTTGGAGAAATTAACAATTAGGTACGACTCCTTTATCATTATCATAAATCACTCACCTTTAATTCCGATTTCTGGCCGCATAGATAATGGGATTAAACACACTGGAGGTCCAGATCATGATCGAGGCAATGATATGCAGCCAGGGATATGACATTTTGCATCAGAAACAGAAAACGGAAAAATATGGTGACCATCAGCAAGGCGATTATCCTCACGCGCCTTACGCGTAGTCATTGTGGTCGCATAAATGAACCTGCTGCTCCTTTGCCTGTTGTTGTTGCCTGCGTATCTTCATTCTCCCATGAAGTCTGTGATGTAAGTGCAGCAATAGGAAATGATGACCAGCAGGGCAGTAGAAAACCAATCAAAACGAACGTCTTTTTGATGGATTTACCTTCCTTCTTGAGAATGGTTCAAAAGAAAGTGGCCTCTTCTACGCCAATTTCGCCCCAAAAGGCTGAAACAGTGGGAAGCTGGAAAATTAAAGTTTTGAGTTTACGGGGAAGCTTATTAGAATTCGATATACTTACCAGCAGGGGAAAGGATACAGCACAATGGAAAATTAATTGTTATGGTATTAATTTGAACTTCCATCTGTGAGTACCTGTTGTGGCGAGCACCGCCTATTCAGATCATGACCAAATTAAGCAATGAGACGGCCACAGTGCCATAGAAGATTTAGGTTAAAGCATAGTGTCATTAAAACCAAGCAAGGACTGAAACTTGGAAGATTCATTCGAAAAATGGATGATCTTTCGAAATCAGTGGTTGCGCGCCCAGAATTCATACGGTCCCCTATTCTTCATGGTGCTGTTATAAAAGGCAGACCTAAAAGACACGTTTTGAAGCAATTAACGGCCTTAAGTGAGATGTCCAATAAAAAGCTTTCTAATTATAAAGAAAGCTGGCAAAAAAAGGGCACCAAAAAACTTAAGGTCGGACTGTTTGGTCGGGATTTCTCCGGACCCCAAAAAGTTCGTGAGGAATTTGCACAATCGTGTCTTCCAAAAGACCATAATTCGAACTTTCATTTGGAGTTATCTGTTGTTTCTGAGAATTTAAGTGCAAATTTGAATTCCTCAGTTCGGGCAGATCATTCCTATGCTTCAAACTTGCAAATATTTCGAATGGAAGAGAATTATAAAAAAATTCTTCTTAATAATTCGAAATTGAGCAGTTGCGTAATGGAAAATAAACATTTTTACGTTTTAAATTGTAAGACTCTTTTCGAGCATGTACATTCCTTAAACATGAATCGTTTCTTATTCAATATAGAATTAGACGATTTGGTTACATTGCAAGAGCATAACTGGCTTTCAAACTTCATAGTTGATGCTGCTTTAACCGCTATTCTATTTGATCAAAATGATCCAAGACTGGAAAGTCTTCCATGTCAACTTGATCAATATTCCTTTGAAAATGAGGAATTAATCAAAACTGCTTTGGATAGTTCTTCTAGCATTTTGATTGTTCCTCACTGCCATAAAAATCATTTCTATATTTTATTTATAGATAAAATAAAACTTGAATTCTTGTTCTTAGATCCCATTGGGCAGTCGCTGACTGCTCAAAAGTTTATAAGGTACTACAAGAAACTTTTAAGCGGCATTAGTAAGATGGATTATAGATGCGAATTCAAAATTCATGACCTCCAGGAGGATTCATGTAATTGTGGCATTTTTATTTTGCAGTTTGCAAAACGCCACATAAACGACTTGCCTCTCCTAAATTTACAATCAGCTAGTTTGTTTAGAAGAGGCATTTTTGAAAAATTAGTTAATTATGGCGATCCGCTTATGGATATATGTCTGCACTGCTGTAACTATATAGGTCATGAGGTCAGCTTGCTATGCCTTACCTGTGGGCGAAATATTTGCATTCAATGCACTAAACAACTATACATAATTGCCGATAACAACCTTATCTGTAAACTTTGCCAAGCTAGTTTTTAATAGAGACGGTGTTATTATTATTAATTTGCTATGCAAATTTTACGGAATTTAGTTTATATTGGAAACATGTTCATGGAAAAGAAACTGACAACATCTGTGCTGCAAGCAGCCTGAAACAGTCATTTCGCTTCTTGATTTTGTGTCCTTCAAACCTCTTCCAACGATGCAACCGGCAAGCAGCGTTCTAAAGCAACGAACCAATTGAATTGTACACTATTGATTTAATGCATTTGTTAAGCAATATGTGGAATAGGCCTATTGGGGAACCACTTTAAAAAAAACGCGCCATGAACTCTACCTCAATGGTGGTGTGGAAATGAGTTCATAAAAAGATTGACTTCATTAGACGTTTTCCATATCACCAACCTACAGACTAAATTTCAAGTTCGTAGCTTAAATAACTTCTGAGATATGACTCTCAACCACTTTTGAACCGTTTTTAACAACTTTTAAACCGGTTCACAGAACCGAAACCTTAGTTTCTATGGACTAAATGAATGCCACAGACATTTCAAGTGCCTTGGAGCACTTTATTCCATTATTAACGCAAAATTTAATCCATATTCTTTGATCTATTTTTTCTTTAAAAGTCAAAAGTAGAAGATCACACAAAAAGTGACTAACCTTTTCAGTTGTCAAAACCAAACTACTAATCGAAATTGGCTGCAAATGCAAACATTTGATAAACATATGTGTCCGAATACAACAAAAACAATATATCGATAAACATGGATGTATGGAACTCATCCAAACATAAAATAGATTTTAAACAAGAAAGAAAGTCGGTCAAGCCCGACTATAACATACTCTGAACCAAGAAAATTATACGCTCATCATAAATGTAGCAGCGAACAGTCTTTTGACCATAACTCGAAAACCGTTCATCCAATTTTCTCCATTCCTTTAACGGATCGATAAGTTATCCTGATAACTAAATATCTTCAGAAGGAACAAGCCATCTATCTTCAAAACTGTGGGAGATATGAGAAATTTTTCTAAATTGCGGGAGCGGGAGTGGCCAAAATTGAAAATAAACTTGATTTGCCTGCAGACATATGAAGCATATGTCCCAGATCTGTACGTTCATACGGACAGACAGACGAACATGGCTATATCGACTCTGCTGTTGATGCTGATCAAGAATATATATCCTTTATAGGGTCGGAGATGCTTCCTTCTGAATGTTACATACTTTTACACAAAAGTATAATACTCTATGTACCTACGGTACAGAGTATAAAAATTTGGGAAAAATTTATCAGAACCTAAATCTTCTATGGCACTGTGGCCGTCTCATTGCTTAATTTGGTCATGATCTGAATAGGCGGTGCTCGCCACAACAGGTACTCACAGATGGAAGTTCAAATTAATACCATAACAATTAATTTTCCATTGTGCTGTATCCTTTCCCCTGCTGGTAAGTATATCGAATTCTGATAAGCTTCCCCGTAAACTCAAAACTTTAATTTTCCAGCTTCCCACTGTTTCAGCCTTTTGGGGCGAAATTGGCGTAGAAGAGGCCACTTTCTTTTGAACCATTCTCAAGAAGGAAGGTAAATCCATCAAAAAGACGTTCGTTTTGATTGGTTTTCTACTGCCCTGCTGGTCATAATTTCCTATTGCTGCACTTACATCACAGACTTCATGGGAGAATGAAGATACGCAGGCAACAACAACAGGCAAAGGAGCAGCAGGTTCATTTATGCGACCACAATGACTACGCGTAAGGCGCGTGAGGATAATCGCCTTGCTGATGGTCACCATATTTTTCCGTTTTCTGTTTCTGATGCAAAATGTCATATCCCTGGCTGCATATCATTGCCTCGATCATGATCTGGACCTCCAGTGTGTTTAATCCCATTATCTATGCGGCCAGAAATCGGAATTAAAGGTGAGTGATTTATGATAATGATAAAGGAGTCGTACCTAATTGTTAATTTCTCCAAACAGAGTGGCCTATTACAAAATATTCGCCTTGCTGAAATTCTGGGACGAACCGCAGTCGCCGATGCCAAGTAGAAACTATCACCAAATAATGATTAATAGTTTCCATCCAATATTTAGAATAGGGTGTCCAAAAAAAATTGTTTTTATACCCTGCTCCCATTGAAAATGGGAAACGGGGGATCATGAAGTTGTGCGAATGTATGTAACAAGGAGAAGGAAAATTTTCCGGCCCCATAAAGTATATATATTCTTAATCAGCATGAACTGCCGATTCGATATAGCCATGTCCGTCTGTCCGTCCGTCCGTCTGTCTGTATGAACGCAGATCAAGTTTGTTTCAGATTTGAAAAATTCCACCCCGTCCCCCTTTTATCCCCAAAAAACCTAGACCTTCTCTAGAAATCCTAGACCTAAATAGCCGTCAGATCCACAATTTTCAGTTAGACCCTCGCGGTTTAGTATACACCAAGCTAGGCCCAATATCTGTATATTCTGAAAAGTACAATCAAATCGGACAAAAAACACCGGAGTTATAAGCGAAACAGTTGAGCTGATAAGAGCACCAACCCCCATTTGTTGGTCAGGACTAGAAAAAAGTGTTTCCTCCATTTGGGATAATAATTTTGTTACATTCATCTCCAAAAATTCAAAAACAAATAAATGAAAACATATGAACAGCGCCCTTACTTGTTTTAACTTCAAATTTTATTTTTAATAACTTATAACTTATAATTTATGCCTTCCCGGGCGAACCTGCAGGCTTGGAAGCGTCGCCTCCTGCCTTCCCGGGCGAACCTGGAGGCTTGCCAGCGTCGCCACCAGCCTTCACATGAGAACCAGCGGGACCTGCAGGCTTGCCAGCGCGACGATTTGCAGCCTTAAATTTTTTAATGCCGTGCTTTGGCGGCTCCAAGGCGTCACTGTCAGGTTCGGCACCGCGCTTGTTATTGTACACGTTAACGGTCTGAAAAAATAAATCTGTTATTTATTATGTATTATTAACTTCTATATATACTTACAACATTGGAAATGTTAAAATTCACGAACGGCATTTTTAATTTATCTTGTCTTCAGAGTTCGTCTGCGCGCCGGGGTTCGAAGAATAGCAAAAAGGGTGGCAGCGCTGTGTCCATTTCTAGGGCTGCAGTAGCAGCCGTGACCCAATGTAAAGTACATTCGTATGTAGAGAACTAAAAATGATCATGTAAAAAAATAAGGAAAATTGAATTTTCTCAAAAACGCTACGAACGATTTTGATGAAACATGTAGCAAAATGCTTGGAAAATTATTGCCAACAATTCACACTACCGTGCAAAACGTGCCATTGTCTCTGAGCAAAAATAAAAGTTTGAATTTGTTAGCGGCAATTGTGGCAGCGTGACCTTTGCTGCCGAGGGCTCACGGTGCCACTGTCGTTAGCGCCACTATCGCTGGCGCCACTGTCGCTGTCACTGATGTGGACGATGGCGCCACTGTCGCTGGAGGCCTTAGCAGTGGAAAACCTGAAGCCGAGCCACCCCCACTGTTATGCGATTTTCTCAAAAACTGTACGACCGATTGAGCTGAAATTGGCTACGTACACTCTAGAATATCCCCCCTTTAAGCTAATGTACCGTGCAATGTGTGCCATTGCCTTGGGACTTAGCAATTGGCGCATATTTTTAAACGTAATTTTTTGAATGATTTTTGTATGGGAATTTTTTGAGGTTGATCCACTGTTAGCCGATTTTCTAAAAAACTGTACGATCGATTGAGCTGAAATTTTGTGTGCATATAATTGAATATATGCCCGAAATTTTGACATACCGTGCTTATCATGCCATTCCCTGAGAGAGAAGATATAGCCTAAAATGTGGCAAGCCGATTTTTAGTGTCATATTTCCGGCATGTGCAGTGCTCAAACCCACCCAAACCTTAATTAAAACAATAGTTTATGCTTTTCTCAACATTTTGCAATTTAGTTTGTCGCAAAAAGTTAAGTGGTTCCTGAGATATTTAAAAAATAAAAAATCCGTTTTGTTTCACATTCCATCGTTCCAAATTCGACGCTAAAACATCGACGCTATTTTGACGGACATCAACATTCTTGCATTCTTGTGTTGTTGCATCCACTGAACAGATGACTGGGATTTGTTGACATTGTGAACAAAATTTGGCGCAAGTAAAATGGATTTAGATGATGGTTTTCCTTTAATAGCTTTGGATAATGACGAGGCAATATTTCTGCACCTGCTGCATATGTTGCAGAGAATACAAATATACAAATAACATTTTCTTGAATTTTATTTTTACAGTTTTTTCTTTTATTTTATAACAAAGCTTCATATTTAAACTTAAAAACAATTAGTATTTGGCTTTAAACAGCAGCCTAAAGTAATAATTAATCAAACCTGCTTGCTTTGCCATGGCTATTTTCTTTTGATTTTTGCGCTTAAAGTTTCACAGCTGTTTATTGCATGTGTTAGTGCTGGTGCTGTAACGATACCAGTACGATAGGCAAAATTATCGATACCCAGTCGAGTCACTACTCGAAACGTCACGGAAGCAACCACATTCAAATTGGATGCAACTTATTTGCTACCACTAGCCCCTATGATTTTTGTATGGCGTGAATGTTGCATCCGACACAAGAATGCAGGAATGCAAGAATGGGCTGTAGTGAGAACCGGGCATAAGTTAGGAACGAGAGCGGAAAAGTATAAATTGCATTTTAGACATGCAGCAACTATATTGTGCCATGGTGCTGTGTGAAGAGATGTCATTTCATTTGTGTTCAGTGAAAGGCTTCAATGTTTGTGAGTTCGAGTCCCAGACAAGACGAAACTAGTGATTCAATGTTTCAATTTAGCATTCCGTTTCTAAAGATTTTAACATACGCCTTGGCCGAACATAATATTAGCAGAGGACCATCCAACGATTTGCTTACGTTGTTGTCCGAAAAATTCCAGGGTTGCCACGAGGTGCTCGGACTTTTTAAAACGCATTCCACATGGAATGTGGAGCCAGGAAGCTATATGTACACTACGGTGTAAAAGACGCATTAACGGATTTCCTTAGCAATTTCTGCTATGAATCTTGTTATGTTTGGTGCCAATAATAAACGCGTATTGTTTGCTAGTAGATGCGTGCTCGTAGAGCGTACGAGTCAGACTGGTTTATTTATCGATAAGCAATTAGAATTAGAGATGTGCATACAAAATATATAGTTAGTGATATCGATAGGTGTGGCTGTTAGTCTATTGATTTTATTTCAATTTACATATATAACACATCTCCACCCTAATTTGATAATACAAGAAAATTATCTAGTTAGTCTGAACTCTAAGGCGAATAGCGCTGGACTTCGTGGCGAGTTCTAGCACTTCTGCGGATTGGTATGCAGGAACGACGTCGGTTGGATGTCCTTAGAACTTCAGGTTGTGGCAAGACAGGATCTGGATTAGGTTGTACCGTAGGCGAAGTAGTTTGTACTATAGGAAGTGTAGTCTGCTCATCTTGATTTGCTTGGGTTGGTTCAGGTGACGGCTGGTTGATTATGAAAGGATCAGGGAGCCACCTAAATTGTTGATTTGCGATTTCTGTCTTGCTGGTTGTGAACCTTGGCTTAAGTTGGTTTACATGGCGTTTGTGATTACCGTTTGCAGTGCGTACGATGAAGATCATTTTTCCAATTTGACGCGCAATGACAGCGTCTAACCATTTTTCTCCTCTAGAAAAGTTTCGAGCATAAACTTTTTGATTAACTGCATACGTTGCTGTGTTGCGATTCTTTTCTTCAGACTTTACAGGAAGTTCGAAAAGCTGGGTGAGTAGCGTACGAACTGGACGACCATGGAGTAATTCTGCCGGAGTTTTACCTTGGAGATTAGGTGTAAAACGATACGATGCTAGGTACTTGACAACTGCTGCCTTTGTGGAGAATCCATCTTGAATGTTCTTACTGACTGATGTCTTGAATGTCTGTACGAAACGTTCTGCTAAACCATTCGAAGCTGGATGGAACGGAGCTGTTGTTATGTGTTTGATTCCATGTAGATTACAGAATTCTCGGAATATATCTGATGTCAGCTGTGGTCCATTGTCGCTTACCAAGGTGATAGGATATCCTTCGATTGCGAAGATAGCTGATAATGCTGCGATTGTATGATCAGTTGTAGTTGATGGCATTTGTGTCACAAAGGGGAACTGAGAAAATGCATCAACGCAAATAAGCCACATTGATCCGAAAATTGGGCCGGCAAAGTCGATATGTACTCTTTCCCACGCAGATTTTGGATTTGGCCAACTCTCATATTTTTGAGCTGGAGCAGGATTTACCTGTTTACATATGGCGCATGAAGCAGTTTTATTTGCAATGTCTGAATCCATACCAGGCCACCAGACATGTTGTCTCGCAAGTTGCTTCATCTTAACTATACCCCAATGTCCCTCATGTAAGAGTTTGAGTATGTTTTGACGTAAGGACCCAGGAATAATGATACGATTTGCATCAGTGTTTAGGCATAACACATCGTTGATGAATGATAAACCAAATCGGCGGTTAAAATATGGAGTAATATCCTGGTCACATGACGGAAGATTCTCTGGCCAACCATTAGATACATAGTTGCTTACTTTTTGAAGAGATTTGTCTTTTTTGAAATGTTGCTTTATGACTTCTGCATTGATCGGTGGGGATAACGAATTTACGATATAACATGCTTCTTTCTTGTCAAAATTCTCATCAGTGCCTAAAGGTAGGCGTGATAAGGCGTCTGCATTCCCATGAGCGGTTGTTGATCGATACTTTATGTGAAAGTTGTAAGCCATTAGAATGACTGCCCAACGTTGTAACCTATTTGTAGACATTTGCGGTAGATGTTTACTCGGGTTGAATATAGTTACAAGCGGTTTATGATCAGTGATGAGAATAAATTTTCGACCATAGAGATATTGGTGAAAACGCTTTACTCCGAATATGATTGCTAATCCCTCCTTTTCAATTTGACTGTACTTAACTTGATGCTTGTCAAGTGTTTTTGAAGCAAAGGCGATGGGCCTTTCGCTGCCATCACTTTGGATGTGTGACAAAACGACACCGATTCCGTAGGATGATGCGTCTGCGGCTAGAGCTAACGGCAATTCCTCGTCAAAATGAGCTAATTGTGTAGCGTTTAGTATATGTGATTTTAAAGCTTCAAAAGCTTGCTGCTGTTGAGACTTCCATGTGAAAGGAACGCCTTTTCTGCGGAGTTGATTCAGGGGTGCAGCCAATTGTGAATAATTGGGGATAAAATTGTGGTAGTAGTTCACCTTGCCCATGAACGCTTCTAGTTCTTGTAAATTAGACGACGGCTTGAGTTCTCTGACTGCTTGTAGTCCAGAACGATCAGGAAGAACGCCATTTTCACTAATGCGTCGACCCAAATATTCAATTTCATCCTGAAGGAAGAAACATTTCTCTCTTTTGCATCTTATGCCGTTGTCGCGTAGTATTGATAAGGCTTGTTCAATACGTCTGAGGTGCAACTCCATTGTTGGTGCTGTGATGATGATGTCATCTAGATAGTTTCCGCAACCTTCTACATCGCTTAGAAGTTGTTCAAGGAAACGCTGAAAAATTGCTGGAGCGCTTGCTATACCGTATGGTAGTCGTTGATATTGGAATAAACCCAGTGGTGTATTGACTACCATGAGTAGCTTTGACTGTTCATCCAATTCCATTTGTAAATATGCGTCTCTTAATCAATTTTTGAAAAATGCTTACCATGACGTATTTTGTGCAATAATGAGTCACGTGTTGGCAATGGATATTGTTCAATGTCAATTTGCGAGTTGACAGCTTGCTTAAAATCACCACATATACGTAGCGCACCGTCTGGCTTAGGAGCTAGTACTATAGGAGATGCCCAATTGCTGAATTTAATAGGCTTCCAAATGCCTGCTTGAGTAAGTCTTTCGGTTTCCGCTTTGAACTTTGATAATTGAGCAAATGGTATTTGTCTTGGCTTAGAAAATTTTGGAGTGGCATTTTCTTTTAGTACAACACTTGCTTTAAAATCTTTTATAGCCCCGAGAGCTGGTTCAAATACTTCATTGTATTTCGCGCACAATTTTGATATTTCAGGAGCGTAGTCTTCAACCAAGTTCGATACTTGTTGAATCCCGAAACCGAACACATTAAATAGATCCAATCCAAATAGATTATTTGATTGATCTATGCTAGTGACAATCAATGTTATTTGCTTCACTTTATTTCCACATTTTGCGACAGTGTGGAACTCGCCCATAATTGGAATTGTCTGTTGACCGAATGCGTATAAGACACGAGAGCATTTCTGTAGCTTTGGACAATTTAACTTTTTGTACGTTTTGTAATTAATAACTGAAACTGTGGCACCAGAGTCCATTTGAAACGAAATTATTTCATGTAAAATCTCGACATCAATTATATTTTTATTTGATTCGAATTTCACCAACCCGGTCACACTATGCACTTCGATTGAATTTGCATTGCTTATGTTTTTGTTTATTTGCTTTTCATAATTTTTGCTGTTTCGATTATCTTTTCCGACATCTTTATTGTTACGTTTGCTTTGCATACAAACGGCTGATATGTGCCCTTTTTTATTACAGTTGTGGCAAATGGCGTCACGGAACTTGCACTTCTCTCGCGAATGAGAATGTCCGCACCCAGAACATGATTTTGCACTGTATTTGTTTTCCTTTTTCTGATATTGTTCTTTGTTTGTTTGCACAAAATTTACGGGTTTTTCACAGTTTTCTTTGATTGTTGCGACCGTTTTTGTTGTTGCTTCGTAAGCTTCGGCGATTACAAGCACATCTTCAAGAGTTGGTTGCACTTTTTGAAGAGCAGCAGCACGCACTGGATCAAAAGGCGTGTGCACGATAATCTGGTCACGAATCATCTCGTCAACGAAATTTGAGGAACACCCTGTAGCAGAACAAATGAACTGGCATTCGCGCGCAATTCCACGAAGCTCAGCTATCCATTCTCTATGTGTGTGTGAGTTTTTCATGTCTCTTTTGAAAAAATCGTAGCGGGCGGCGACGACATGTCGCTTTAGCTGGAAATGTTCCGTTAATTTGTCGATCAATTGCATGTACGAATATGCAAGCAAATTTTCACTGCCAAACAGATTTTTAAGCAGCTCAAAAATATCTGCACCTATCCACGAAAGGAAATATGCTTTTTGTTTTTCAGCACAGGTCACAGAGTATGCACTAAAATGTTGGGATAATTGTTGTTTGTAAGACTCCCAATTTTGCTGGTCTTTGTTGAAATTATGAAATTGTGGACATTGTATAGTCGATTCGCCCGGGATGCGGTGTGAACCACTAGCATTGGTCTGCTCAAGAATTTGCTGCATCCACGCTTGTTGTTGTTGTAACATGTTTCTAGCGAAAAGTTGCTGTTGTTCAAGCAACGCTTTGAAGTTTTCTTCATTCGGCATCTTCACGGAAAATTAGACTACCGACACGACAGAAAAGTTTACACAAATCACTTTTGCGGCTATTTACTTAACGTTTTTAATCCTCGTCGCCAATTGTTATGTTTGGTGCCAATAATAAACGCGTATTGTTTGCTAGTAGATGCGTGCTCGTAGAGCGTACGAGTCAGACTGGTTTATTTATCGATAAGCAATTAGAATTAGAGATGTGCATACAAAATATATAGTTAGTGATATCGATAGGTGTGGCTGTTAGTCTATTGATTTTATTTCAATTTACATATATAACAAATCTGCTACCATGAGAATGAACGGACTTCCTCCATTCAAAACTTCTCTTAAGCAGACGTGGCCCATTTTAATTAATATTAATGGCACAAAGCCTGTCCTGGTAGCTGGGATATACGTTGGAAATTCCAAGTCCTGCAATCCTAACATATGTTTAAAAGGAATTCGTAAGCGAATTGTTAGGTTTGGCAAGTGATGGCATGATATTTCAAGGCAAAACAATTGATGTTAGCATTAACTCAATTATTATTAGCATTAACTTATGTGTGAAACATCACAACTGGGTTTTATTCTTGAAACCAATGTACTCATAAGGGCGAAAGTTTTCAAAGAAGAATGATTTGTAAAATGACAGATGACAATGCTGTTGGCGTGGCACAGAGGCTTAGAAGTGCGTCAGGGGTTTGCGAATAACCCTAGCAATCCGTAGTAAGTATTTTAAAATCATGTGCGAATTGGAAGATTCTCAGCATCATTTATATTTTTATAGCTGCATTTAAACAAAAATTCGCCCTGGAAGACGGTGAATTTGACCGAGCAACACAAAAATCTTACCAATACGCCCAGCACAGAATTGAAAAGGCACAAAAAGTACGTAAAGTGGACTTGTATTAATTTTTTGTTATGAATTTTTCTTTGGACTCCTTAAAAATCGACGTGTTTTTTTTTTCATAAATAACAAAACAAGGTCACTTTTTAACCAGAGAAGATACCATGCGTTCCTAATGTATTTTCAGGTGCTGAATTCAAATAAATTGCCCCAGCACGTCAGGTTTATGCGAAAGGGCATGGCCGGATAAGCATACAAAAACTGCCCCCTCTCTAATCAGCACCAAATTTAAATATGTGATAACCATCAATGAGAACCTCACTCTCCTAAATTTTTAGTCTTATGGGCGCTATTGGAGTGGAGTTATGAGGGCGGAAAGTTAAATCAAACGAGAGCGTAAGTTAAAGTCGGCCCTGACCGACTTCGAAATACCCGTTACTCAAGACAATTAGTGTTTAATAACCTCATGCGGCTCAGTTAAGTATGCAACGTTTTTTTTAGCTCTGTCATTTATTATCCGATCTCTATTAAAATTTGTGAGATTGTCACATAGTGCATACTGCAAAATTTGAGCTCGATAGCTTACAAATTGTAGGAGTTATTCAACAATTTTTATTTTTTCTCAAGAATGGCTTAGCCGATTTGGTGGAGCTAAATAAATATTGTAATGGTCCACAATACCACTCAACAAATATTTTCTTCTTATTTTTATCACCAATTCTTAGGCCCAAAAAATATTTTGGAAATTTTCAATTATATTTATTTTTATACCCTTGCAAAGTGTATTATAATTTTGCCCAGAAGTTTGCAACGCATGGAAATATTTATTTTCGACCCCATAAAATATATATATTCTTGATCAGGGTGACGAGCTGAGTCGATTGAGCTCCGTCCGCATGTCTGTTTCTACGCGAACTAGTCTCTCAGTTTTGAAGCTTTCGAGCTGAAATTTTGCACAGTCTTCTTTTTGCTGCACACTACTAATATGTCGGAGCCGACCGGATCGGATGACTATATCCCATAGCTCCCATAGGAATAATCGGTCGGAAAACTAGATTTAGTGAGAAAAACTTGTTTCTTTTCAACGGAAACGTCTCCAAACTTTGTAAACGTAGGTTTTCTATGTTTTTTTTATAATTTTACAAAGTTTTATCAAAATCGGACAACTGTTTGGTATAGCTGCCATACATAAGATAGGTCTGAAAAACAGTTTTAGTTAGAAAAACGTTTTTGTTTTTAATGGTAGCATCCTGCAATTTTGTATTTGTTTGTTTCACATAATTTTAAAAATGTTTGGCCAAGTCGGATGCTTATATCGTATAGCTCCCATACGAACGATCGGTCGGAAAATGGGAAAAGGGTATTTTTGAAAATTTTTAAGCGAGCATTTGCAAGGGTATAAAAACTTCGGCACAGCCGAATTTAGCTTAGCTTTCTCGTTTTTGATAACCTATTTTGACACCTACAGCTATTTGCCAGATTTTTCTTTACGAGGTCACTTAAAACATCTAATTTTAGCAGACACATCACAAATTCACTTCATGGTGAAACATAATTAAACAAAATAGAATTATTAAAATATTTTTTATATCTTCAAGCCACTGTACTATTCATCAACTAAAATATAAATGTGTTCTTCCAAGAAAAAGATAACTACAGTTCCTGTGGAAGCACGAATGCAATGTTTATCAAAGAAGTACATATTCATTCCGTTTGGAAACAAGTGTTGCAAGACTCATCTTATTAAAAGGAACTTCAAAGACGAGGATCTTGATAATGTTAAAATGCATTCTACAACTGGAAGACTCAGAGTAACAGAGTTTACAACGATGGTGGGAACCTTCTGCTTGAAGGACAGTTCGTTGTTCAAGAAATTTGAAAACTTTTGCATTTCAGAGCAGCAAATGCAAGTTTTCATTAAACTATCCTGGGACAATCTCATTCGCCTGACAGACATGATGGTTTCCCTGCGAAATAGGGAGTCGCGGACAACAATGCAAGCCCTTGTTGTGTTTCTTTTCAAGCTCCGATCCGGAGACTCGAACAGAATATTAGCAACTTTACTGGGTATTGATCGTGAACAGACGATTTCTGATTACTGCGCTTCAGTGATTAGATCATTTGAAAAAGACATCTTACCAACTCGTTTTGGAATTAATAATGTTAACAGAGCTGACTTATTAGAAAATCATTCTAGGGAAAGTGCAAGAAAGTTGTTTGGCTCGGAGTTCAAGTTGTTAATTTGTGATGGAACCCATGCTAGGCACCAAAACAGTACAAACAATGAATATGAAAGCAAATCGTTTTCCAGCCAAAAAAAAAAATGTCCGCTTTGCAAGCCTTTCACCTTTGTACTATTGATGAATACATAATAGATATGCTTGTACCTTATCCTGCTAATGAAAATTATGCGAACATTTTGAGAAACGATCATTCAAGACGAAAAAGGATTAAATAGAATTCTTCAAGACAATGATACGATTGTTCTCGATCGTGGCTTCCGAGATGTAAAAGAGTATTTGGAAGCAATTCAATTTGAATTATTAATGTCTGCTTTAAAAGGAAATCGCAAGCAATTATCTACCAATCAAACCAATCTCGTATCGGGACTAAAATTCGCTGGGCTGTTGAATCGGTTCACGGCATTCTGAAACAAAAGTATCGCCTTATAAGGTACAAACCTAATAGTATTGGAATTTCTGGCATAATGCACCATGCTTGTGAATGCGCAAATGGAAGAAGAACGGTTGGCTGTTGCTCTCACGTTGCTGTCGTGGTTTACTACTTATCCGACCATCTGAAACACTTTCAGATATATTCTCAAGAAATGAAATCGTTTCAGTAATAGACCAAAACAGTGACGAAGATTAATTATACTCTGTACCAAAGGTACATAGAGTATAATAAGTTTGTGCAAAAGTATGTAACATCCACAAGAAAGCATCTCCGACGGACGGACGGGCGGACGGACAGGGCTATATAGACTCGGCTATTGATGCTGATGAAGAATATATATACTTTATGATATCGGAGATGCTTCCTTCTACCTGTTACATACATTTGCAGGACTTTAGTATTCCCTTTATACTCTACGAGTAACGGGTATAAACATTGGAAATTAAACATAAGCTTAGGGTCTCGTTCGTTCGTGATCTTTGTTCATCTAAGTGTACTAAGAAACAAATGTGGTTTTGTATAGGTTAATTAATGTGGCTACAGGACAAAAAAAATGTGTAGAAGCTTCGTTTAACAGATCAAGTTTGTTTCAGATTTGGAAAATTCCACCCCGTCCCCCTTTTATCGCCAAAATAGACCTCCTCTAGCCATCCTAAACTAAAACAAGTAAGGGCGCTGCAGTCGAGTTTCCCGACCACAAAATACCCTGTTCATTTGTTTTCATTAATTTGTTTTTGTAACAAAATTTTCAACCTAAATGTAGGCAACACTTTTTTGTAGTCCTGACCATAAACTGGGGGGGGGGGGGGGGTGTCAGCTGCACCGGTGTCAGCTGCACAATTTTTAAGTTTAAGCACGGTTTAGTATACATCAAGCTAGGCCCAATATCTATCTATTCTGAAAAGTACCATCAGATCGGACAAAAAACACCGGAGTTATAAGCGAAACAGTTGGGATGATAATTTTGTTACATTCATCTTCAAAAATTCAAAAACAAATAAATGAAAACATATGAACAAGGTATTTTGTGGACGGGAAACTCGATTGCAGCGCCCTTACTTGTTTTTTATAAATCTTAGATATCTAAAAAGTCTCCATATTGTGTTTGAAGTTTCATTAGGTTTTTTGGATTACTTCATTTTTTAGATATGTTAGACGGTCATTAAAAGATATCGTAAAAGGCTCGCAGATGAACCTCCACGCGCTTTATTCCGTTTTATACCATAATGAAAATATTGTACAATTTATTTATTTTTTCATTCTATTCATTACTCGCATATCTAACAAACAAGTTAACTTGCAAGCAATCTGAGCGTTTTCTGACTGTTTTCTGATACTTTTTTCTGAGCGTTTACAGTCATAAAGTGTGCAAAAAAGAGTGTTTTTTTCCGTGAAAACGGTCGTACTTTAAGAGGTCAATTTCTGAGTCTAATATGACTCTTTTTTGACACAGAAATAAGTGCTTTCACCCTCCTAATCAAGCATTGAAAACGCACAGAAAATGATCATAAAAGTATCATTTTTAGGCACTTAAATCGCCACGAAAAAGGTTCATTTCAGACACTTAATTGAAACATTTTGTAGAATAATTTCAATCAATAAAATTCAGATTTTATATATTGCTTTTTATTTTTCTCAAAAAGTATATGGAAAATTGGAAAAATCTTAAAAATTAATTCTTAAATTCTATGTATATGTGTATTATTATATAAAAAATATGGAAATCTTTCAAACTAAATCTTAAATTTTAACCCATATATAAACCATCAATTTTCCTTAGTCAAATGTTTTTTAGCTTTATTATAATATTTAATTCTGTCCTTTGCAGTTTGAAACCATTTGCTGGAAATTGATGAAATCTGTTTTTCATCCACGGTAAATTTTTGATTAAAAGCATCTTAAAAGAGTAAAAAAAACGTTATTTTAAAAACATAGAAAAAACATTTTGGTAAAGGATGGAAAAATGGATTAAAGTCAAATATTTTAAGTGCAACAATTATTACTTCTCACGGCTGTCGTTATCGCCATGCTCAGAACACACTTTTTAGTGTGAGTCCCCTTCCATGAATACTTAGCAGCAATCTCATCCGAAAAAATGTTCTTCCATATTGTGCGCAAAAATTTGGCAGGATCAGAAATGTTGTAATTTTTGATTTCTGATTCATTTTATTGAAAATTACAGAGCATTTTTAGTTATTCTTACCAGTTGTTCACACAATTCTGCTGAATTATTTAAATCCTTTTCAAATTTTTCGATGTCTTCAATTTTATTGAAGGATTTTGGTGGTGGCAACATACGAGGCTTATTTCCTTGAACAAGCTTTCGTTGTGCTATCACTTCCGTTAAAATGCGAGCTTGAATGTTAGTGTTATCAGCTTCCAATTCAATTAAGCGTTCATTAAGATCTATTAAAAATATATTTTGGTTTAGTCTGTAAATTGAAAAGTCTTTATTCTATACCTTCTACATTTTCGTTTAATTTTTGCAGTTGGTCGTAAATAAGCTGCAACATATCTAAAAGGGGCAAAATTACTTAGTTTTCTTTGAAGATAGATTTTCAAACCCATACTTACTTGATGTGGATGGATTCGCATAGCTAGAAGTTAGCTGAGTATAGGCAACTTCATTGTGTGCCAGTGCTCAAAAATTGCTCAGTGAAATCATTCATTGTGAATTAATGGAATAACAATTATGCACGCTGGTGACAAAAGATTAAAAATAATAGCTTTTCGTGTAACGTCTGCTACTTTATGAACTATTGGTATGTCACTAATAACTAGTGATTGGGATAATTTTATGCCTAAAAGGCTTGATTTTAGAGGTAACGTAAAAAGATCTTCCATAAGTAAAATTTCATTTGATTTTACAAATACCTCGTTGTTTGCTTCCACAAAATTATTAATTTTAAAAACTCTGGAATCTACAATGTATATGTGATCTGGAGCATTTATGGACATATATTTGCTTTTATTTTGAATTGAGAAAATATTTCCATTCAAACATCTTTTTAAAACTTTTGATTTGGAATCCTTTCTTAATGTGCTATTCATACTTTCCTCACAACTTGTGTTCCCTTTCTAACCATTTTTTGCATAAGTAACTTCCATATTTAAAAGCACTGAAAGAATGTAAATTTGATTGGTAAAAAATGCATTCATCTACCAAATGCGATAAGCAATGAAAATTATATTTTAGAAAAGTTGCATCATAAAGCTCTGGCAATTTGCTTATAAAACAACGAATCAATTCTTTGGCGCACACATTTTTACTTAAGCAATGCTCATCACTAAGCAGAATTCTTATAGCAATGCTTAATTGCATAAAATGTTCGTATCGGCTTTCAGTCAAAACTCCTTTTAAAACTACTGGTCCAGTGTATAGTAGGAATTGCCTAAACTCAACGGCTTTCCACCTATCCATATTTGAAATACTTCTGGGTTTTCTTTAAATTCCTTACTTATATCTGTCTTTAAAGACATGAACAGGTAATTTAAATAATCTATTTTTCCTTTAGATAAGGAGTAGTTCTGGCCTCTAATTTTTATCCATCCATTCAACATACTTTTCATTACCCCGAGGCAAACTGTATGCATATAATCGAATGGGGATTGGCGCACTATGTCTAATGGAAGCTCTTCAATTTTAAGTGGAAGCAGAATGTTATGGTGTTCGACTTGTGTTCTATTTCTAAATTGGTCATCCGTTCTTGGTAAACTCTCTTGAAGTTGATATATTATTCTTCTTTGGAAGAACTTTAACTTCCAAGAACAAAAGCTCTAGCGGGCGAGTCGCAAATAAAGGCTCTAACCTTTACTTCGAAATGATTTGATTTATGGACAAAACCAGAAGAAATGAGAGAAGAAAGTTCAGAAATAAATAAATTAAGATATTCGTTAATATCTTTTGGCTTGCTCTCTCCACAAAAGACGCCTGCTAGCAATACAGGGGAAGTTCTGTCAACATTTATTAAAATCGGCCATGCCTGCATGTTAGAACTTTTAAAGAGTGGTAGCCCATCAATATTTATATTAATGTATAATGCCTTTTCATTAAAAGAAAAGTTTTCAAAAAAATCAGTCAAGCAATCAGCGATTCCATAATGCATATATTCGCCGCCATTCATTGGAACACAAAAACCATCTTTAGGTGTTTTTTTTAAAGATCTGGAATCCAACGGCAGATCAGGTGATATATGCCGCAAGATCTTAAGAAGCTCATTTAGAGCCGAGCAAGAAATATTAAATACAACAGCCCAATAAGACAATTTATCTCGAAGAGATTTGATCTCAAGGTCTTCCGAAGGTTCAGACAGGTCACTACTATCACTGGAGTATCCATAATTTTCAATACAATTTTGCTCCAAAATATGTCCTGAATCCATTAGGGGTTCATTGAATACGTCCAGCTCCGATGGCAGAGGCTCCTCACAGCGTCGATTCTTTGCCTTCAGGGCATTAATTATTTTTTTTTCACTCAGACCGGCTTGATCTCTGGACACTCATTTTGGCTTTAAATTACAAATTTCAGTTGAAACACTTTCTTTTACTTAATTTTAAACACTTTGTTACACTTTTTTAAGCACGTCCAACTTACACTTCAATGTTCAAACTAAATAAAATTGTCAATTTTAGAACATTTTGCGATAAGCGATCTGCACACCGTTATTTTAAGCGAGGTTTTTACTTTGTACTAACTTACCATCGTTCCGAATATGCTCATACCTAAGAGCTTTCTATGAGCCTAAACCCTAACAAAATGTGCTCCGAAAACGCTCTTATTTATGTGCCTACTCCGAAAACACTCTGAAACGCGGCTCTTTTCAGACACATAATTTAGAGCGCTCCTAACTTTGCTGGCTGAGTTAAAACTTAATTCAACTCAAACCACTTACATTTCTAAGAACTAAAGTTAACCAAAAAACTTAATAAAGCCTCAAGCAAAATATTAGTAATTTATAAAAAGCGAGTAAGTTAAGCTAAGTTCGTCTGTGCCGAAGTTTTTATACCCTTGCAAGTGCTCGCTTAAATAGTTTCAAAAATACTCTTCTTCCCATTTTCCGACCGATCGTTCGTATGGTAGCTATATGATTTGTATGATATATATATGATATATAGTCATCCGATTTGGCCAAAAATTTAAAAAATTTAATTGAAAGTATGTGAAGCAAACAAATACAAAAGTGCTGGATGCTACCATTAAAAACAAAAAAGTTTTTCTAACTAAGACTGTTTTTCAGACCTAACAAACAGTTGTCCGATTTTAATAAAACTTGGTAGAATTGTAAAAAAAATACATAGAAAACCTACGATTACAAAGTTTGGAGACGTTATCATTGAAAAGAAAAAGTTTTTCGTACTAAAACTAATTTTCCGACCGCTTGTTCCTATGGGAGCTATGGGATATAGTCATCCGATCCGGTCGGTCCGACATATTAGTAGTGTGCAGCATAAACAAAAAAAGAAAGTCGGTCAAGCCCGACTATAGCATACTCTGTACCAACGAAATTATACGCTCAACATAAATTTTGATGCTGCAGTAGTAGCTGAAAGCAGCGCTGCTTCTGCGCTGCTGCAGCGAACAGTCTTTTGATCATAACTCGAAAACCGATCATCCAATCTTCACCATTCCTTTGGCTGATCGATAAGTTATCCTTATTACTAAATATATCTAGAAGGAACAACCCACCTATCTTTAAAACTGTAGGAGATATGAGTTATTTTCTACATTGCGTGGGCGGCAGGGGTCGTGGCCAAAATTGAAAATAAACTTGATCTGCCTGCAGACATAAGAAGCATATGTCCCATACATGTCAAACCCCTTTCTTTCACCATCTCTGAGATCTGTGCGTTCATACGGACAGACAGACGGATATGGCTATATCGACTCGGCTGTTGATGCTGATCAAGAATATGTACACTTTATGGGGTCGGAGATGCTTCCTTCTGGATGTTACATACCTTTGCGCAAACTTATAATACTCTGCGTAACTACGGTTCAGAGTATAAAAATCCAGGTCGTTAAAAGTTAGGTTTTGTTAAATAATTATAATACTAGTATTATTATAATTAGTCGGTCAGAGTCGGATTTCGTGTAACCGTTTGCATATAGACTCTATTATTCTCTACAATTTGGGAAAAGCACAAAAACCCCCACAGGATGGGGAATTTATATGCTCAAGTGCTTCGGTACCAAAGGTAATGAAATAAGTGAAATAAGTTCGCAAGTTCCGACTCTCTCTTGTAGAACAGTTACTACACGAATCAATGCAATCAGCCGTCAAATCGAAGACAGACTGTTTGATAAAATTAAAAATGGCCGATATTATTCATTAGCGGTTTGATTATATTCATCAAATATATTGATTCGGATTTCGAAGGCTAAGAGGACCTTCTAAGCCTAGTTCGCTTATATTCAACCACCACAGGGGAGGATATATTTTGAGCAATTGAAATATCAGTCCACGAAATAGGCGACTTTGGAAAACTTTTTGGGATTTGTACTGATGCAGCAAGAAGGGGGCATCAAGGATCTCAAAGGTCCCATTTTATCACTGCCTTATTCATCAGGAGGCGCTATGTGCAAAATCATTATAAATGAATGAGATTATGGAATGCGTGGTGAAATTATCAACAAATTATCGCCTTGACAAATCGAAAATGTCAGGCTCTCTTACTTGAGCTCAAGGCGCAGTACGGAGACCTAAAAAGGTTAATGAAGGTCCGTTGGCCGGTCCGACGCGAATTTGCTGTCAGAAGTAGCATTTTGAGCGGACCTTACCAGGTTTTTAAATCTTTTAAATACTCAGCTTCAAACACCAAAACAATCCATGGTAACAATGCTGGCTTCGAAAAGAATACGGCCCGCCCTTCTTCAAAGTGATTTAAGTACAAATTGTTTGAAACATTTTCCTTGTTGTCTTGTTGCATTTTTGTGGTGGGAAAAAAAGCGTTAGGTATAAATAGGTAAATAATCGATAGATAAAGCGTAGGTAGCATCCAAATTACCACTAGGTGGCAACGTCACGATGACTGGGGAACAGTGCCGCCTCGGGGGAAAGCCGTTAGACTTGATCCCGATTCGCTCTGTCCTCTCACCCAGATTACATTGGAGTGCGCTGAGAACGGCCAATGACCCGATCAGCAACGACATTGATGTAGGTCAGGGACAGGGACAATTTGGGAAGCGGAACAAGGTAATAAAGGGAGGCACCGGACGTTGGCAAGGAGACAGACAGAGCAAGTCATTGGTGTGGACCGGTGTTCAACAAAAACTTATGTAAAAGTCTCATCTTCCGTGAAGACATTTCCTCACGGGAAATTGAAAGAGTGTTGTGCGCAAAATAAAAAAAAATACATAAAAAGCTAAACCGTGGTCGTGGGAGCGAAAGATCCGGCCACGCTTTAATAATAAATAGAAATAATAAATTATAGAAAAAATATTATTCTGGAAAACTTTTAAAATAGAAAACTGAAAAAATGTAAATATCCTTAAGAAAATACCTAATTGTTAAATTTATTTTGTTAAAATAGAAGGCGTAAGCCTTAAATGGTAAACTTACCAAGCCAAAAATGAAAAATAAACAAACTACTAAAAAAGATATTGATTAAAAAATAATGACCTATTATATATAGAAGTACGAAAGATTGGTTCATTTTTGTTTAAATTGCATTTTATATTTAAAAATCAATTTTTGGATTAAATTTCTCAAAATTATGTAAGTCCTTAAAAAGTAATTGAGTATCATTGATATATTCTTAATAATATTTTATCAAGTCAAGTTTCTAAGTTTTCATTTTACATTTCAAAATTAATATTTGGATTCAATTTCTTAAAATTATGGAAGTCCTTAAAAATAATTTGAGTATTATTTATATATTATTACTTAAGTTGTAAAAAAGGCAAGTTTCTAATTAGGAAAAAGGAGGAACATGGTTTAGTCTTTTAAGTTTCTGGAATTATTTGGCCGGCCACTGTTGAGTTAAGTGGAAATCGCCACTGCTGAATGTGTTTTCCTGCAATTATTTTTCGCTTTATAGGTCTATGTTGTTTTCGTTAATGAAATCTGCAATTGTTTGGTATGAGTTAATGTTCTCGTGCTTCAAGTATTTATATATGTAGTGATGGGAAATGTTGTCGTGATGAGTTGAATTTCGTGCAGGTAAATAATATGTGTGAAGCGTTATCGATAGTGTTGCAACTATCGCACCTGCTGTCATTAATAACGTGCATTTTAGCGAGGGTAGCTTTATCAAATGCGTTGCCGCCGCTAAGCAATCTATTTAGAACAAATAATGTGCTACGACCTTTTTTTGGCGGGGAAGGAAGGTTAACGTAGCCGCAGTGGACTGATCTGATCCCGATCGGAAGAGCCAGCATCATGGGCAGCTGGAGGATAGGTTCGCTGCAGGTAGGGTGGGAGCGCCAGGGTTCCGGTGTGGAGCTCTACTCTGGAGTTTTTGTGTACTTCCGGTTAGTGGTGTGCGGAAATAGGTGTTTGTGTTAATGTAGGAGTGTTGTCGAGTGAAATAATTGTGCGGACTACAGGGCATAGGGATGGGACCACCTCCTGGGACCCATTGAGCCAGCCGGCATAGCCCCTTGGGAATAATGTACTTCCGTTACAGTCTTCAGTTGTTCTCACAAAACCCCACCCTAAGCTTTGCACCATATTTTATAAACCTAAAACGAATTAGGGAATTATTTGAAGAACGTTTTACTGATTTCGGCGATATCAGGAAATTAACTAAAATACATATATGTAGGCCCATCACAAAATGATGTCAATAATCAGGATTCACAATCGATCTTCAATCTGACTGCCAAATGCTGGCATTTACAGAATCTGGAAATACTTTTTGGAAAAGGTTATCGGAAGAGAAATTCCCCATCTTAAAAATGTCAATACTGTAGGCTGTGTCTCACATTATTATGATGCTGCCGGTTGGCGAGCCAGCATAGAACTAGCTCCCTCTTGCGTTAAACATAGGTATATATGTACATGCTTAAGTCTATATTTACAATCACATGAGCGTGGCGTCATTTCCTTGTGACTTAGCGAGCGCGCTGGTGGTGTTTTTTTCCAAGTGAATTTAACTGCGATCTAAAGTGTGCTTAACCTTGTTTTTCAAAGCTAGTTTTTTTTTTTGGTGAAAAAGCCGGTGACTCCAAATGCAGGTTGTTTGGAAATATTTGTCTAACCTATTTTGATCGGGGTAAGTCTTGAATACACAAAAGGTGGGCAAAGAAAAACTGATCAACATGGCCGATGCCGACGAGTCGGCGGCTGGCCAAGTGCGATATGCTGACAATTTTGATCTGTTTAGTGATAATGACAACAATAAAGTAAAGCACAGCTAATATCAAATTCCTAAAAGAAACAAAAGTGGTAACATTAACAAAGTGACGGAAAAAAGAAGGCTGAAGTGGCCATCTTAGATGCAATAAACGACGCCATCTGCGAGCGAGCAGAAAGTGAGGTTATGGACTTTGAAAATGTGCCTAGTCACAGGGCCGGCTCCCCGGGCAAATTTTTGGATGCACCTGCGTCTGACCTGACTCATTGGACAGAAGTCTCTAGTCCCAAATCTGTGAAAGCCAATGGGGCTAAACCCCCACACGACCCAAACATGTCAATTTCAAGTGAACAACTGAAAGAGAATATGGAATATGAAAATAAACGAGAGCGTTAGTTAAAGTCGGCCCTGCCCGACTTCGAAATACCCGTTACTCAAGGCAATTAGTGTTTAATAACTTCATGCGGCTCAGATAAGTATGCAACGTTTTTTTAACTCTGCCATTTATTATCCAATCTTTATGAAAATTTGTGAAATTGTACATATTGGCCACATGCACTATACTGCAAAACGAGATATTCAACATTTTTTATTGCGGGGGCGGGAGGGGGTGTGGCCAAAATTTAAAAAAAAAACTTGATCTGCCTACAGACAATACTAGCTTACATCTCAAATTTGGTGGCTCTAGCTCTTCTAGTCTCTGAGATTTAGGTGTTCATACAGACGGACGGACGGACGGACGGACGGACAGACGCACATGGCTATATCGACTCGGCTGTTGATGCTGATGAAGAATATTTATAATTTATGATTTCGGAGATGCTTCCTTCTGCCTATTACATACATTTTCACGACTTTAGTATACTCTTTTTACTCTACGAGTAACGGGTATAAAAACAGACCAACTATTATGACAATGACCATAAAGCAGCGATGTCCAAAATTTGAAAAGGCAGCAACGCGTGCACAGTGGACGCCCCCATAGGCCAAAAATAAAAAAACAAAAGATGGTATTACTGTTTAAAACGTGTCAGCACTGCCTCATAACACTTCAAAATTTTTTACTCTGCTGTTATTTTTGTTTTGCTCCATCTGTCCTCTTCAAGAATAACTGTAAAACATAGAGCAAAACATTTTATTGTGCTGCAGTGTGAGCGACGCGTCGCAAAGTTTCAAGTGAGCTTGTGAAACAATAAATAAAAACAATTAAAACAAAAAATTTGATGAACAATGGAAGAATTTTATATTTTAATTACAGGTATTTACTATTATTTTTCGGATTGTCACCACTTCATGCATATATAAGATTCTTTGAATATTTTATTCATTTGTCATACAGACTTGACATACAAGTCTGGCAAGTTCGAGGCGGCGAAGAAAAAACAAAATTTATTAAAAGAAAAACAAAAATGCAAACAGAATTTCGATCGAAAATGGGATTGATCGTCGATAAGCCGAAGGTTGGTGGATGTGGAACATCGAATGATGGAAACACTGCCAGAAAATTCTTCAATAATCCTGAGCTATCTTCAAAAATTACAGGCCTAGATGAGGACCTTATTGAACGATGTGCAGCAATATTGCAAGCACTAAGTTCTGGGTATAAAATTAATGTTGAGAAATTTAGGACATTTGCACTCCAAATAGCCGTTGATTTGACAAGGACATATTCGTGGTACTACCTTCCGCCTACCGTTCATAAGATTTTAATTCATGGACCATCCATAATTGAAAACGCTCTGGTGTCGATTGGGGAATTGTCGGAGGAAGCTGCTGAGGCAAGAAATAAGGACATACAAAAATTTCGTCTGCAGCATGCAAGAAAAACGTCCCGAGAAGCATCAAATGAAGACCTACTCAATCGACTACTCCTTTCATCGGATCCGCTTATAACAGGACACCGAAAGTTACCACCTAAAACGAAGTCACTTTTAAATAAATATGTTTTTGATCTTTTAGAATAATACAATAATAGCAAAATTATTATTCTGTCTAAAGTTTTGATATGCTGATTTATAGCAGGGGGTGTAACTTCAATAGTTGGTTGAATATGAACGTTTTGTTTTTTTTTGTTTTATTTATTATATTTTTATAGAATTTTGAAAAAAAAATTTAAATTTTTATCTACACTAGAAGTATTTTTGGCCGCTCGCTCCATACATGCCCGACCACTGTGGCGTGGTTGGCAAGCCAAATTCTGCCGGCATCGCAGCCGACACATATATATAGAGAGAGAATATGTGTATTCTATAAATAGAACGCTCGGCAGCTTGTTCTCGTACGATGCGCGTGTTCGGCTGCATTTGCTCTCACGACTCATGTGTTCGGCTGAAGCAGTAAAACGTCACGTAACGTGAAAAAAGTGTTGCCTCTATTTGGGATAATAATTTTGTTACATTCATCTTCAAAAATTCAAAAACAAATAAATGAAAACATATGAACAGCGCCCTTACTTGTTTTAATTTCATATTTTATTTTAATAACTTATAACTTAATATTTAATTTATGCCTTCCCTGGCGAACCTGGAGGCCTGAAAGCGTCGCCTCCTGCCTTCCCGGGCAAACCTGGAGGCTTGAAAGCGTCGCCTCCTGCCTTCCCGAGCGAAGCTGGAGGCTTGCCAGCGTCGCCACCAGCCTTCACAGGAGAACCAGCGGGACCTGCAGGCTTCCCAGCGGGACCTGCAGGCTTCCCAGCGCGACGATTTGCAGCCTTAAATTTTTTAATGCCGTGCTTTGGCGGCTCCAAGGCGTCACTGTCAGGTTCGGCACCGCGCTTGTTGTTGTACACGTTAACGGTCTGAAAAAATAAATCTGTTATCTATTATGTACTATTAACTTCTATATATACTTACAGCATTGGAAATATTAAAATTAACGAACGGCATTTTTAATTGATCTTGTCTTGGGAGTTCGTCTGCGCGCCGGGGTTCGAAGAATAGCAAAAAGGGTGGCAGCGCTGTGTCCATTTCTAGGGCTGCAGTAGCAGCCGTGACCCAATGTAAAGTACATTCGTATGTAGAGAACTAAAAATGATCATGTAAAAAAATAAGGAAAATTGAATTTTCTCAAAAACGTTACAAACGATTTTGATGAAACATGTAGCAAAATGCTTGGAAAATTATTCCCAACAATTCACACTACCGTGCAAAACGTGCCATTGTCTCTGAGCAAAAATAAAAGTTTAAATTTGTTAGCGGCAATTGTGGCAGCGTGACCTTTGCTGCCGAGGGCACACGGTGCCATTGTCGCTAGTGCCACTATCGCTGGCGCCACTGTCGCTGTCACTGTTGTGGACGATGCCTTAGCAGTGGAAAACCTGAAGCCGAGCCACCCCCACTGTTATGCGATTTTTTCAAAAACTGTACGACCGATTGAGCTGAAATTGGCTAGGTACACTCTAGAATATCCCCCCTTTAAGCTAATGTACCGTGCAATGTGTGCCATTGCCTTGGGACTTAGCAATTGGCGCATATTTTTAAACGTAATTTTTTGAATGATTTTTGTATGGGAATAGCCGATTTTCTAAAAAAACTGTACGATCGATTGAGCTGAAATTTTGTGTGCATATAATTGAATATATGCCCGAAATTTTGACATACCGTGCTTATCATGCCATTCCCTGAGAGAGGAGATATAGCCTAAAATGTGGCAAGCCGATTTTTTAGTGTCATATTTCCGGCATGTGCAGTGCTCAAACCCACCCAAACCTTAATTAAAACAATAGTTTATGCTTTTCTCAACATTTTGCAATTTAGTTTGTCGCAAAAAGTTAAGTAGTTCCTGAGATATTTAAAAAATAAAAAATCCGTTTTGTTTCACATTCCATCGTTCCAAATTCGACGCTAAAAAGTCGACGCTATTTTGACGGACATTTTTTACTGGAAGCCGCCTAACGCACCTGTGTGTTTTTTAGTGCTTCCATGAGCACGCAGATCGCTCAGCTTTGCAGTTATTGTTGTCTTGCAGTAGCTGTAATAGACCCTTTTGTCGTCCGTGTCATCCCTGCGAAGCCACGCCTTAAATTCTGCGCTCTTTATCCAAGCATCAGGGCACTTTTGTTTGTATTCTTTTGGCATTCTTATATATTTTTTGTCCCCGAAAAAATCCCACTTAAGCAGCGCACTATTCATTGTGATTGTGATGACAGTTTGCATAAAGTAGTGGTGGTGATATTGGCAAATATCGATATAAACGTATGATAGAGCTGCCACTCTTACACACATTTGGAATATTTCTACCAAAACGTGTATACTTTTTTCACAGATTTATCGAAAATGGTATATTTTGATACCAAACTTTTTTTGTTTTTGCAAGTTGCATCCGTGCTGCTACATGTTTTCATGAAATTGGTGCCAGCATTAAAAAAAAGCGACAAAAAAATCCAAATTAATTTTTAAAAAGCCACAATTCCCGCTTCCCGCTATTCACATATTTTTCCCGCAATTGGGCTTCGAAAAAAGCTGGATTTGACGGGAAAAAAGCTAAATTGGCAGCAATGGCTCTCGTGCTAGCGAGACCCTCTCTCATCATAAATGACGTATGCGATTGAATATGCGTTTGTTACTGGATCCGCGAGCCAATATACTTACATATATGTATATGTGTATGTGTAATATATTATGATTTGTTTTAAGTTAGCAATCATTGTTAGCCGAATAAATTATTAGAAAATATCTCTTGACTAAAATAATATTTTTTACTTTTACATTCAATTGATGTCGCAATTTATTGTTAATGGAGATTACATAGGTGCTTGTGTGTAAGTTTGTAGCCTTGACAAAATCATGTAATGATGAAAATGGTTGTTCATAATTGAAGGTGGCATTATAGCCTTAGCCCGATTTACTTACATGCCACAAGTATAAGACCACAGCATCAACCGCTTACCCTAGAGATCTTAGACTTTACATGGACCTTTTGTGAAAGTAAGTATATTAGTGGTTTTCAATTATAGCTTGCCAATTTCAATTTAATTTTAAACTTGCCAGCCATTAATATTATGAGTTTTGAAGCAACTATATTGCAAATTTTGAAAAGGTCGGACTAAAATTATATTTCTACTTATTATAGTCTTATTAAAATCGGACAACTATTTGCCAGCTATAGCAAAAAAAACAAAAGATAGGTCTTGAAAACAGTCTTAGTTAGATAAACTTAGTTGTTTTTCATGGTAGCATCCTGCATCCTGCATCCTGCGACCAGCTCGGGGAGCGGGTTATCCAACTGGAGCACGAGGTGGGTGAACTTCAATGTCTGAGAGAGAGGGTTGGAGGCTTAGAGTCGAAGCTGGCAGCGCAGCACATGGCAAGCTATGCATGTGACCTGCGATTGCACGGGGTGCCTTATAATGAGGGAGAGAACTTGCGAGCATACTTTAACTCACTTTGCTTCGCATTGAATATTGCACCAACACCAAGGATTAAAGATATTTTCCGGATCCGTAGCTCGCACCAACGCACTGTATTCCCGATTATAATAATTAGGCTAGAAAACGCACGTGAAAAGAACATGCTAATGAGAGCATTAGGTGTGTACCGGCGCGAGCAAAAACAACCACTATGCTTATCACTATTAGGCTTTGACGTATCGTCACTAACTCCAATATATGTAAACGAACAGCTTTCCAAAGAGAACTACAGCATATTCAGAGAGGCAATGGGGCTTAAAAAGCACAAGCTGCTCTCAGCAGTTTTCACCCGGCGTGGACTAGTGCACGTTCGATGCAGCAACAGCGAGAGTGTGCATTGCATTGAGAGTAAAGAGGAGCTTTTCAAACTCATCCCAGATGGTGCGATGCCCTCTTCTCGTCCTTCTCCTTCTCGCCCACCCGCACCGTCATCTGCGGCCAGAGGTCGCAATAATCGGTCTCTCTCGTGCTTGTTGTCAGAAAACAACCGCTCATTCACTGACACGATGCGTAACTGTTGCGAAAAAACACACAAACTTCGTTATTCTTTGGCTTGCTCTTCGCTCAACCGCCGACCGCTTTTGGTCGCTCGCTCGGCTCAGTGTTCACTCGAGACCTTTTTGGTCGTAAAAACTCGGCAAATGGTCTTTTGCGCATGTATGTATGCATGTGAGTTGCGCGTGTGGATAGCACTGACTATTTATACATACGCATATGCACACAAATGAGCGCCATATCACCTTCTCCCTTCCTCTTTAATGCTTTGCCTGTGACGAAATTCTAAGGCAACAACATAAGGCAAACGCAACAACAAAAATAAAAACCTTTTTTGCTGACTTTTTCCTTGCTTCGCTCACTTACTGACTCTCAGTAGCTGAACAACAACCGGTTCTGTTCGCTTCGCGCGGTCAGTAAAAGACCGACTCGTGTGTTGCGCTCAACCCGAAACCGAAGAGCGAGAACACGAAAGAAACGAAAAAGAGGGTTGCTGGTCAGACACTGAGCGATGCCGTTTCATTTTTTTCGGTCTTTGTTGTGCGCAGACCGCGCAGAAAATTTTGGTTGAGCAGATTTTGCGACCTCTGTCTGCGGCTGCTTCAGCTGAAGCTTTACTTGAAGATGTCAACAACGGGTTTCGCAATTAAAGCAATTATTAATACGATAAATTTGAATAGTTTTAAAATTTTTGTTGCATGTTTCCCATTTAATATTAGGAATTGCATTAGGTCTGTTTACGCTTCTAATAACGATATGTTAAAATGCAGAATGAAATGAGTGGATCCATGGCCAGTAGCATGGTCAGAGTTCTAAGGAAACAGTCTAAAGGTCTATCTGTGGTTCATGTCAATGCTCAAAGTCTTGCTAATAAAATAGATGAATTTAGATATATTTTTGTAGGTTCCGACATTGATGTTATATGTGTGTCCGAAACTTGGTTCACGTCTGATATTTGTGATGCGTCAGTTGCATGTGATGGTTATATGTTATATCGTTCTGACCGTCCTAGCCATGCAGGAGGAGTGGCGATTTGTGTAAACAAGCGATTGAATTGTTGGCTTCTTTGTAAACACCCCAATACAAGTGCAATTGAATACCTGTTCCTAGTCTTAAATAATAATCAACTTGAGACAAAGACACTTGTCGGCTGCATTTATAGACCCAACCGTAATGTCGATTTCAGTCAATTATTGGATGCTGTGGCTGATGTTTCCGTGAATTATTCGGAGACGATACTGACGGGTGACTTTAACAGCAACCTTCTACATGAGACGCACCTTTCTGATAGCTTTGAGTCACTTGGATTGAAAGCAGTCAACAAAACAATGCCAACACACTTGTCGAGTACCTGTAACACCCTTCTTGACGCATTCTTTGTTAATGACGTTAGTGTTACCGCTAACTTCATAGACCAGTTCGGAGCAGTAAATCTCGAAATAAAAAGCCAAGAGCTGCTGGTCTATCCAAGTCGGTTACTCTGTTTTAATTTAATTCAATGTGCTCTGCTTAGAGATGGGGTGTGCTTATACATAGGGGTGGGTGCGTGCTTATCGATACACGCTGTTAATACTATAGCTAGGAGGTGATCAGTTTGAGCGCCAACATACTCCCGGCCTTGGAAGCTTCTTCCAACAAAATCTCCGGCTAATCTCCGGATTAGTCCTCCATGGGAAGGGGACATAGTCTGTGTACGTTCCTCTTAAATAGGCCCGTTTTCGTTCTGACCGTAACGACGCGGACCGCGCCGTCAGCACCAGGGTGAATCTCTTCAATGCGACCCAGAATCCACTGCCCTGGGGGTGTGTTGTCCTCTACTATAAGGACTAGGGTTCCTTGTTGATTGTTGTTGCATGTTGAAGTCCACTTTTGACGTTCTTGAAGAAGTGTCAAATATTCTTGCGACCAACGACGCCAAAAGAAGTGGTGAACAGCAACAATCCGCTTCCATCTATTCGTCATAGACAACTTCAGAATAGAGTCGTCACATGGCTCCGCCATCGCATTTATCGGACGCCCAATTAAAAAATGTCCTGGAGTCAAAGTCTCAAGGTCCTTTGGGTCTGAAGATAGAGGACAGAGCGGCCTTGAGTTCATTACAGCTTCAGCTTGCGATATGGCCGTTACAAGCTCCTCATAATTAAGCGCTGAACTGTTGAAACTTCGGATCAGTAGCTGCTTCGCTACCTTAACAGCACTCTCCCAGAGCCCTCCAAAATGAGGCGAACGAGGAGGTATAAAATGAAACCGAACTCCAGAAGCACTGCATTGGCTCACAATCTGCTGCTTATTAGTGTCATCCCACATGACATCAGCCAGCGCCTTCAGCTCCCGAGATGCTCCTACAAAATTTGTAGCGTTGTCGCAAAACAATTCAGCGCTTATCCCACGGCGAGCAAAAAATCGTTTTAGTGCTGCTAGGAAGGCATTCGTGCTGAGGTCCGACACAAGCTCGAGATGGCATGCCTTTGTCAGGAAACACACAAAGACGCATAAGTACACCTTTGTGGGTCGTCGTCCTCTCTGGTTGAAGTGCATCCATAGCGGTCCGGCGAAGTCCAATCCAGCTCGCTCGAATGGATGCGCACCTCTCTGGACTCTGCTCGCTGGCAGTGAGCCCATGATTTGGTTGGCCAGGACTGGCCGCTGCCGGAAACAGGCGATGCAACTCCGGACGGTTTTGCGAGCTAATTTTCTTGCATTAGTGACCCAATACTTTTGTCGCACAAAAGCGCATACAGCATGCGCTCCGGCATGCATGTTAGTTCGATGTGTATACTCAAATAGAGAACTTACAGCAATGTGGTTATTTGGCAATAAAATCTGATGTTTAGTGTCATATGGTACATTGGCTTGAGATAGTCTACCACCTACCCTAATGACTTCAATTCCGTCTATTACATCCAGAAATGGGTTGAGCCCTTGTATCTTTGCCGATTTAATAAGCTTGCTTTTTCGTAAATTGACGATTTCATCTTGGAATCTCAAGTTTTGAATATTAAATACGATGTAGTTCAGGCCACCACTAACCTCGGCCGCTGACAGACTCTTGGTTCTATCTGAACCAACCCTTTTTGCAATATGACGCCAACGATAAATGTAACCAAAAACCCTATTCAGCTTGCAAAAGTCTCTTGCATATTTACAATTTCCTACAATATCGTCGACTTCCGTTTGAGTACTAACCACTAATGAAAACTTAGAACTGCGTTGTTCTGGGAGTTCTTCGGGTTTGTCACATTCAACTGTGGGCCACAGCTCGACTGAAAGTTGCAAAAATGGAGGACCATGCCACCATAAAGAAGAGTTTTTTAATTCAATCGTGTGCAGCCCACGAGAAACTATATCTGCTGGGTTTAGTTTTGACTCTACCTTGTACCAATCTCTTACGTTTGAGATTTCTTGAATCAACGCGACTCTGTTCGCTACGAAAGTGACCCACCGACTAGAGTGGGCAGCGATCCAGCAAAGTACGATTGTAGAGTAAGTGAAGTACCTAATTTCCGAAACCTTTAACGGAATACAAGCCTTGACTTTTGCCATGAGTTGGGCCAAAAGTTTTGCTCCTTCCAGTTCCAGACGTGGTAATGATGTGACCCTAACTGGCGCCACCTTGGATTTTGCAGTCACCAAGTTGACTGTTATCTTTCCTTTTTTATCAATTGCTCGAGCATAAATTGCTGCGCCATAAGCACGACAAGATGCGTCTGAGAACCCGTACAGTTCGATTCTTTCCACTTCGTTATCACGAGGCACTACGGCTCGGGGCAAAGAACATTCATGTACAAGGCTTAAGTCATTTCTGTACTTTTGCCACTGTAAAGCATAAGTAGAAGGTAGCTCCTCGTCCCATTCTTGTTTAAGTAACCACAACTCTTGCATAAAGATCTTGCCAAGAATTAAGATGGGACTCAAGAATCCCAGGGGATCAAATAGTTGCGCTAGTTCTGACAAAACAACGCGTTTAGTTATACTGAGCGAGCTCTTCTCCTTATATGAGAACTGGAATTTATCAGTAACAACTGCCCAATGGATTCCAAGGGTCTTTGCGCTATCTGTAGTCTTAAGTTCTAACGGATCCGCGCAATTCGCACTATCAGCAGTTGGCGTGCAGTTTGTTCGCCACTTATGAAGCTCAAACCTCCCTAACCTTAACAACTCCTCTACTTCCTGTTTTAGTTTGTGTAGCTCGTCTTCGGAATAAGCTCCACAGAGCATATCATCCATATAGAAGTTGAGCCTCACAGCTTCGCTGGCTAGTGGAAATTGTTGCTCATAATGGTCAGCCAAATAGTATAGGCAGCGAACTGCCAAAAATGGTGCTGAGTTTGTGCCATAAGTCACAGTTTTTAGGCGCAGTACCTTTACTGCTTCTGTGTTGTTTGCACGCCACAAAATACATTGGTAATTGCAGTCTTCTGAGTTGACTAAGATCTGCCTGTACATTTTTGAGATATCCGCAGTAAGGGCATATCTATAAAAACGAAATCGAATGAGCGTCTCGAATAGGTCCGGCTGCAATGTCGGCCCTACCAACATGGTATCATTTAGTGCTACTCCGTTGGTCGTCTTACAAGACGCGTCGAACACAACTCTTAACTGAGTCGTTAAGCTCTCTGGGCGGACTACTGGATGGTGCGGCATGAAGTACTTGGCATCACCTATATTTTCAGCCGGCACTACTTCCAAGTGTCCCATGTTGCGATATTCTTCTATAAAATCTGTATATTGTCTTTTAAGTTCCGCATTGCGTTCAAGTTTTCTCTCCAAGTTCAAAAACCTAATGAGAGCAATTTTGTAAGACTCGCCCAACTGCTCCTTGGGCTCCTTGAAGGGCAAGCTTACAATAAAGCGATTGAAATGTGTCTGTTGAACAGTAGCAATGAAGTGATCCTCACATTGTTGCTCTGGTTCAGTATACTTCTTCCGCGGCTGTGGAATTTCTTCACATTGCCAAAATCTCTGCACAAGTTGGTCAATACTCTCTCCAACTTGTTCATTTTCTGTTGCCTTAGCCTTGTGGGAAACGAGTGCCACAGTTTCATTTAGCAAGCATTCACCTACAACAATCCAACCTAAGAGCGATTTTTGCAGTATTGGCTTGTTAACTCCCATTTTAACTTGGCCTGCGACGATAAGCTTAAAGAACTGGTTTACACCAAGTAGCATATGTATCTCATCAGCAGAGTCGAAGTAGGGATCTGCTAGTTGTAGGTTCGGGGGAACCTGCAACCCGGTCGCCGCTGTAGTTGCGGGACTATACTGTGTTATCATTGGTAAAACACAAAAACTATCTGTGGCTACAAAAGAAGTGGCCCTAGACTTGAAAGTAGTTTCAACCTCACCTTGAATATCAGACTTAGAGTTTCCTATTCCGTTCAGTGAATATTGTACAGGCCTTATGTCTAACTTCAATTTTGACGCCAGTCTCGCGGTCAAAAAGTTCAGCTGACTTCCAGAGTCTAGAACACATCTGCAGCTATGGAAGTTGCCTAAAGCATCCTTAACTGACACCACGGCTGTAGCGAGGAAGCTTGTTGCCCGATTTGTCAATAGTGCACTGTGTAGCGAACTTGAGTTTGCTTGGTTCCTACTTGGGATTCTAGCTTTATTTTCAGTCCAAGTTACCTCTCTGTGAAGCATTTCATGATGCGGCTTGCTACAACGACTACACCGCGATGCGCTACACTCTTTGGTTTGATGCTTCTTACTGAAGCACAGCAAACATAAGCCTTGCCTTTTCGCTTCATGATACCTTTGTAACGGATCCAATGCCTTGAACATCGGGCACATTTTCAAGAAATGTGTTCCAGAACAGCTGTAGCACAACTTCGATGCAGGATTTGCCACTGCAGCTGCCAAGCTTGCTCTTTTGTCATTTTTACCATTGGTACGACTAGCAATGGACTTTCGAACCTCTCGCCCTGCTAAATTAAACCCTCTATTGCAAATGAATTGGGACAGCAAATCCCATGAAGGCAACTCAGTACAATCATATTCACCTTCCAATTTTTCTAGTGAATCATCATCTAACTTGCCTCTGATCAGATGGAACACCAATGCATCCAGAATCTCTTTCTCACTACCTAATGACCGAAGTGCTCCTAAATGTGAATTTACACAGTCTACTACATTCCTCAACGAATCTCCATCAGCTTGCTTCTGGCGACGAATATTAAACAGCTCGCATACATGTGCCTGTATAATAATTGCCTTATTTTCGAAGCGATCCTGGAGCAGTTTCAACGCCTTCCTATAGTTGGTAGCAGATAGTTCTAAACAGTCAATGGTCCTCAGCGGAATAGCACCTAGACAAGATTTCAAATGAATAAATTTCGACAATTCATCAATGTCGTCATCTGCTTCAATTAAGGTGTTAAAGGCGTTATACCAGCTAGTCCACTCTGTAATCTTTCCCGAAAATTCAGGTAATTTTAGCACTGGCAATTTTGAACTACGAGAAACCGAACCGGTATTTAATATGGTCGAGTGTGCGGATGGATCGGAACCTCCCACTACATGATGGCCCCTTTGGGTCAAGTTGCTCAAAATCTTCGCCTTAATTTCGCAATACATGTCCTCTATGGCCTGACGAGTTTCAAATTCACTGGCGTCTTCACTGCATTGTTCAATTTGATTTTGGATCTGACTCAATTGCACAAAGGTTGACTCAACTAGACTCAAGCGAGCCTCTAACTCGGCGGCAGTCATGGAGTGACAATTATTCGTAATATATGCTTTATTTTGGTTAAGCGAATTCATTAAACTTTCACGCGAAGAGTTAAATTCCGATTCCTTATTATTTCTTTTTGGAGCCATTTTGCTCTAATTGTCTGAAAACAAACTTTATAAATTTATGCAAAATACTATGGACCATGAATAGAAACCTTTGCCTATTCTCAGTATTTTCATTGGCTGCGAATTCTAGTTGCGCACCATAAAATATTTGTTACACCAAAATAAATGTGTTGCACTGTACCAAAGACACGTGCTTGAAAAACAATTCTTTAAATCAGTCCCAAAAATTAGACTGCAAGTGTATGTATGTATGTGTACCACTGTACATCAACCGCAATTAGTTTCCTTAGCGACAATAGCAATGCTTGAGCGCAGCAGCAGAACACAGTTTGAGAACAACCGCTATTTTCGGCTTGTCTCCTTATTCGCTAAAGAGGAATAACAATTACCGCTGCTTTGCTGATGCGTTCAACATGCGTTTACTCAAGTTTATTTGAAGGTTGATCGGTTTGCAGCCGTCTGCATTTACATACATCCATACATATGAAGATGACGGTAGGAGACCTATACACAAATGCGAATTTTCTATTACACCATCTGCTTTCTTAGCGATATCTCAAACCACTGCACCAACACTAACACATATACACCATGTGTACCGCAATTTTCAATTTCAATTGCGTTTTAATTTGAGCCTTTAATTAATCAACCACATGGAACTGGTAACTTACATGCCTTGCAAAAAGAATCAAGATCACCAAATAGTAAAATTACCCACTGTCCACTTTAGAGCTGCTGCTACTGCTGCCGCCAATTGAGACACCCAGTGTCAGCCTCCAGGTTGATAATTAGCTCCAAATTAAATAGCTCCAACAATGAGCTCCAAATCGGGTGTAAACTTTCTCCAAGAAGTCCCTGCTCGGGCGCCAAATGTTACCGCTAACTTCATAGACCAGTTCGGAGCAGTAAATCTCGAAATAAAAAGCCAAGAGCTGCTGGTCTATCCAAGTCGGTTACTCTGTTTTAATTTAATTCAATGTGCTCTGCTTAGAGATGGGGTGTGCTTATACATAGGGGTGGGTGCGTGCTTATCGATACACGCTGTTAATACTATAGCTAGGAGGTGATCAGTTTGAGCGCCAACAGTTAGCAAGGTTCGAATTTATGACCAAGTTTCAGTACCATCATTCTCAAGACATGATCTAATTTTTCTGACCTATGATATTATAGTTCGCTATAGGGAAACTTCGATTCAATTTAGGGATTACAAAAACATTGACTACCGAGAACTAGAGTTAGAGTTTAATGCTTGTGACTGGACGCCTATATACCACTCGCCTCATGTTGACTACCAATTGCATGTTTTTAACACAAACATAGTGTACCTTTTTAATAAATGCGTTCGCCTCAGAACTAAAGTTATTAAACCTGATTGTAGGGGGGTTGACTTCCTTCAGATTTGGTTTAGCGTTGAATATTGTGGCGGGTTGCGTGTGGTTGGCACGGGTAGTTGTGCAATAAACAACGTTTTTGGATTTCAACTACTTGTAATTCACTTTCTTTCACATAAAAACTTCTTATCTGCTTGATGGTATTGAGCGAACTAATTCTATATATGTTACAAAATCTTAGCCTAGCTTAAATCTAGGTCGCAGAGAGAGGTGAAAGCTCTCTGGTGAATTTCATAAAGCGGCTCCTGCCGCTGCCTACTTTCAGACTCGAACATCCCGGCCCCCTTGCAATGATCCAAATTGCAACAAGGAACCGGTTAGGATTGGTTGCAGGATCCAGAAACCATCCACCCGAAGACTGTGCTTTGCGCCACTGGCAATCCATCTTGGCTCGCCATGAACCCGGACTGGATGACCCGATGATACACATCAGCGCCTAGTATCATGGACACCATTGACGGAGTGTGAAAACGGTCATCAGCTAGCCCGAGGTCGTCGAATTTCGAGACTACGCTCTCACTCAACGCTCGTATGGGGGTTCGGAAGCGTAGCTGAGACTGGACCTTGAACATGACCTCTAACTGGAAGTCCTCCTTGGTGTGAGATCGGATCACCGCGGTGCAAACACTCTCATCGCCTACGTTGGTGGTAGGCAGACGGAAAGCGTTCACCAGCGATGCGTCAAGGCTGCTCACAGGAGTGCAAGGGTCTATCAGCGCCCTCGTCTCGAAGGTCTTATCCCCAGTGTCGACCAACACAGAGGCCGTTGGCATCACCGTGGTGCTTTTGTGTTGTAGCAATGTGGAAAGCGAAGGAGGCGGAGCTGATGATCCCGCTTGCGGAGGAGACGCATCGTACCGTCGAGTTGAAGATGCGGATCGCTGAGGAGATGAACTGGTTCGGACACGATCCCGGATGTGCAAAAGCGTATGGTGGTCCTGCATGCACACCTTGCATTTGTCCCCGCTCCGACAAGACCGCCCGGAATGTTGGTGGGCCAAACAATTGGAGCAGTACTAGTTGATCAGTACTGCTCGGAGCCTCTTCTCTGCGCTTAGTCGCAGGAATCGATGGCATTTCCGAAGAGGATGGATTCCACGGCAGACTCGGCAGCGGAAGGACTGAATTCCTCGGGAACGTCTGCTCTCCAGTGTGAGTGTGTTACGTGGGCGAGGAGCCATCTTGCGATTGAAGCTGGATAATAGAAAATAACATCGGATTAGTACTAATAATGGATAGCTTAAGGAGGAAAGGAGGTGATCGATTATTGTTGGACTTTGGAATTTTCGATAGGAAGAAGAAGGAGCTTAGCTATTGGTCTTTTGATGACACCACGGGCAGTGAGGATATCTACAACGCGGACCTTGTCATCGGATCCTGGATATACGGCTTGCACTCGCCCTAGGCGCCATTCATTGGAGGGGAGGTTATCCTCTTTGACAATAACCATATCGTTGACCTGAATATTTTTGCTTGGATGTTGCCACTTGTTGCGTTTGTGCAGTTCCTTGAGGTATTCCTCTTTCCAACGTGCACAAAATTGCTGATTGAGAGCCTTGAGACGCTGCCATCTATTGATAATAGACTTTTCGCTCTGCTTTATCTCTGGCTCGGATATTGAAAGCAATGGGGCCCCAATCAGAAAGTGACCTGGGGTCAGCGCTAAAAGATCAGTCGGATCCTCTGACATTGGGGAAAGAGGTCTGGAATTCAGACATGCTTCAATCTTGGACAGCAAAGTGGACAGCTCTTCAAACGTATATCCCATGGAAGCTGTGATGCAGCAGCCTTGGTTCAACAACAACATAAAGCGGCACATCAAATTGCGTGATGTTGCATACCTTAGGTGGAAACGGTATAAAACCAGTAGCCTTCAAGTGGAATACAAAAATCAAAGGGCCACTGTAACGAAAATGATTAAAATTGCAAAACGAAATTATTTCAACTCGAAATTTAGCCAAGTTGCAATGACCAGACAGTCCTGGAGAGACATAAAAAACCTTGGAATAGGGAAAACTAAGACACAACTCACGGAGATGATTAACGTAAATGAACTGAATGAGAAGTTTGCGCAGCTAGATGTACCTGAGGCTTCATGTAATAATTATGTTAATGCTTTGCCGCTCTGTGATAATAGTTTTAGTTTTTCTTGTGTCAGTCCTTGTGACGTCGTCGAAAGTGTTTTAAAAGTGAAGTCAAATGCAGAAGGTTTAGATAACGTAAGTCCGAAATTTGTGAAAATACTACTGCCAGTGATACTAGAACATATTACACATATCATTAACACGGCTTTTACTACTTACACTTTTCCACATGCATGGAAAATTGCAAAAATTATTCCACTTCCGAAACCCAATAAGGACTTAAGACCTGTGTCTATTTTACCATACATATCCAAAATATTTGGATCGGTTTTAGGGCCATTGTTGTTTTCTGTACATGTGAACGATCTTCCTAATGTCCTGTCTGACTGTGATGTTCATATGTACGCTGATGACGTTCAAATTTATGTTAGTAGACCCCTTATAAATATAAATGAATGTGTATTTGTAACTAATAATGTGCTTGCTAAAATCGATACTTGGGCAAAAGAGAATGGACTAGGGCTCAACCCGGCTAAAACCAAGTGTTTGGTTATTTACAAGAAGTCACTCGAAACAAGCCAGCTACCAAAAGTTGTAATTAATGACATTCCAATTAATTATGTTGAACATGCAGTCAATCTCGGCATTACATTTAACAATAATTTAACTTGGTCCAACCACATCTCAAAAGCAACCGGTAAAATATATGGCATGCTGCGGCAACTCGCAATTTCAAAGTCGGAATTACCTGTTCATATCAAAATGCTTATAGCTAGACAAATTCTCGCGCCGACACTTTTCTATGGAGTAGAAGTTTTTGGCCACTGTGACTCTAGGGATTTTCAAAAGCTCAATGTGACACTAAATTCAATAGCTAGATTCGTATTTAATAGCAGACGATTCGACCACGTATCTCACTTAACTCGGAGGATTTTTGACCTTGACCTGAAATCGTGGATTAGCCTTAGAACTCTGACTTTCATACATAAAATCATAGCAAGCAGAGAACCCGCATATCTATATAATTTGCTAACACCCGCAGCTTTGCAGCGCACTAATAATTTTATATGCCCTAGATGGAAGCTATTATGCTCGGAGAGACAGTTTACGATAAATGCTATTCGGCTATGGAATGATCTACCTCATAATATAAAATCTATTGGAAGCGTAAATCAATTAAAGATAAAGATTTGTGAGGAACGATGTTCCCAATGTGATGTGATGTGTGAGCGAACAGCTCACACAGCTGAAACCGCAGGGGGATGATCTCCAACTATAAGGTCCACCCTAAGGACAGAAACTGATGCTCGTTCAGTCATAAGGTCCACCCTAAGGATAAGAACTGATACTCGTTCAGTATAAGGTTCACCCTAAAGAGAAGAACTGATGCTCCTTCAGTATGAGGTCCACCCTGAATTTAGAAACTGAGGCTCTGTCAGACTTAAAGTCCATTCAAATAGAAATCACAGTTAAAATTCAAGGTCCACCCCAGCAGAAAAGTCGGAAGAGTATAATAAACGAACAAGGTCCATCCCAAAAAGATTGTTTCCCCAGCTTGTTGCTATGCAGTAAGAACGGCGAAGTGCGGCGAATTGGCAAAATGAGGGGAAATTCAGCTTCCCAAAGGGGAAGAAAGAGACAGCGTTAGAGCGAGGCAACGAGAGGAGGAACCACAGTTAGGATTCCCTTCGTCAAGATGCAATGATGGCCGCCAGAACTCTAACGGAGTTCCAGTCGGCTATATAAAGGGCCGCAATTCCAGATGAGGTGATAATAGAGAAGAAAAGTTAAAATGGTCGCATCAAGAAGAGCAGCAGAGGTCCTCCGCAAGGGACGAAGAGGCGGAAGGGACGAGGAGCGCAGACTGGGAGATGGCAGGCGGCGCTTGCCATTTGCCAGTTTGGGGACTCGGCACAGGCGCCGGCGGAGCATTACCCCTGTGCTACAACTCCTGGCATCCCCGCTGGTGTCGGAGGAGGAGGAGGAGGAGAAAGGAAACTTCCTCTCTCCGATTCCTTCGCCGCAGCAGCTGGGAAGATGGAGTAGTAGCGAGGACAGCGAGCCGGAAGGGCAGCAGATAGACTACGCTACCCTGGTCGGCATCGCTGAGCCGAGCATGGGCGTGGATGAGGAGGAGGCGGCGGCAGGACCGCCATACGACCCGACGAGGAGCCCGGACCAAGCATGGAGGCCAGCGGTAGCGCCGACGCCGATGGTGATCATCATCTCGGACGACGAGAAGGACGAGGCGGTGCCAGAGGCCGGAGGGCAGAAAGAGGCAGAAGGAGAGGAGGAAGGAGAGGGATGGGTCCCGCCCACTCGGTCACAGTGGCACACAACCACTGTGAGGAGTGGGTGGCGGATCCATCAGGTCACTACGACGGTGACGTGGGCGGAGAAGGCGGAGGCCGAGGAAGATGTCGGTCAAACGGCCGGGACCCGAGGGGTAGACCGGCGAGCCCAGTGGTGGAAGTACCGGCGTCGGAGGACGAGGAGGAAGAAGAGGTGGCGGTGGAACCGGAGAGGCCGATGGAGGAGCCTGAGGAAGTGACCGTCAAGGAGGTGCCGGAGGTAGCAGTGCGGAGAGCGGAGCCTGCGAGCGGAGAGGAGGTAGAAAGGGGCCCGTGGGTGTGGCCTGCACCGCTGCCAGACCATGGCAGGCAGGTGGGGAGGCAACAGTCGTGCCCCGGTCCTGAAATGCGAGAAGGCGAAGAGGCAGCGAGGGCGGCCTTCAGGCGACAGGCATCCTGGCCTCAACGCAAACCCAGTTGCTCGAGGATGAGGTGGAGGCAGATGGTCCTGGAGGAGTGGCCGCAGGAGGCGCTGCGGGCGATGCTGTCGAGAAGGGACAGCGGAAGACAGGCGAGGTGGTCCCATATCCTGTGGATCGGGACCACGCGGTACCGGCTTAGGCTGCGAGGAGGAAAGGGGGAGGTATGGGTGGAGGAGGCCCGAGAGTGAAGGAAAAAAAATGAAGAAAAAAATAATAAAACAAAACAAATGAACATTGAAACACGCATAAATTTCGTGGTTTATTAGCCGGAACGTTAGGGAGTACGCACACGGAGGGGAGACACTGTCCAGGGGAAAGGGAAAATACGGTCACAGATACGACAGAGGGAAGGAAAAAAAAAATTGAATTACACACGCGGAGGGGAAACACTGTCCAGGGGAAAGGGGAAATACGGCGGAGGGAAGGAGAAGAGGCAAGGAAAACGAAGGGAATATAAGGGTAAACAGCACGTCACGAGGGGCATGAAGGGGGCCGGGGCCAGGCAGGTGGTCGATGCACCGGTCATAAGGCTGGAAACGGCAGGCATGGGGTGGCTGCATAGGAGGGTAGGGCATCGGTCATGAGGGAGGGGGGGGCCGCTGCGCAGTCGACGTCGAACGACGTCGGATAAAAGAGCTGAAAAGGAAAGTGAACGGGGTGAGAAACGGTATGAAAAAGGAAAAAAAAGAGAAAGCACTTACCAGCGGATAGGAAAAAGTAGAATGTCATGTGCGGCCTGCGATGGGAGGTACGCGATTACCAGGTGATCGATGTACCCGATAATGTAACGAGTAAAGTGGCGATAGTCATGGGTGCGGGAGTCACGCGATTATCAGGTGATCGATGTATCCGATAAAGTAACGGGCAAGGCGACGATAGTCAATGGTACGGGAGTCACGATGTACCCGATGAAGTAACGAGGGTCACTAGTACTCGTGATTTGGGGAACGGGGCCATGACTGATGGTCGGTCGATCGATTGTTCGGATGGAAAGATGTGATCGTGGCGGGAAGTTCGAGTGAGGATGAAGGCGTATAGGAAATGGGACATTTCCGCTTCCCGAAGAAAGAGGGGAGTGTGAGGAACGATGTTCCCCACAAAGAGCAGAGTATGCAAAGGGGAAATGGAAGTGAGGGGAAATGCGGCGAATACTGGAGGACGACGAATTCAACAGGGAGGGGAACTGGATGGGAGGCCACGGAAAGCAGCAGCACGACACTGTGGGTCGGGGGGTATTAGCGGAAGGGCCGTTAGGTGCAAATGAGTGACCGGTCGGTGCATTCGCACTTACGAGACAAAAGGGCGATCATGCAGATGGACCAATGACAGGAGGGCGACGCGGCCTCCGAGCGCTGTTGCTAGGCAGCGAGGAGTACCGGTGGGAAGCGACGAGTCTCGAATGTTCTGGAAGGCGACAGGAGACAGCAGCAGACAGCCCAGGAGGGCTATTTAAGACGTCGCCATCAGAAGGAAATCAATCAGTGTGAACCGGAATTAAAGCGAGTGCGAATCGAATACGCGAGTCAGAAGTGCGAACAACGGAAGGTGACGGAACAGCGTGGAACATAGTGACGTGATCCTTTGCGGAAAGATCAGAACAGGAAGCTGAGCGCAAGCGTAGACTGTGGGCTGAACGTACAGTCAGCGAGGACAGTGAGCGATAATCCAGCGTATCCTGTGGGTCCTTGAAAGGACAATAGTAGGGAAGAACGTGGAGTGTTGTGCGATTAAAGGAGGCCGGCGAGTGAGCGATTACTCTATGAGGCACGGCGTATCCTTAGCCAACGATACTCTGCGAGAATAGCGAAACGGCTAGTTAGGAGGCGGACCTTGCGACGTAGCAAGGATACCTCAGATAGGAGCAACCATTATAAATCGAAGACTAAGTTAGTGATATCGAACAAAATAAAGTGAACCAGGCTCCCGGTGCATCCTAGCATAAACCACACTGTGTTGTTATTGCAAGTCCAATATAAATTTGTTGGAACGAACCTCGACAGCCTTGAGCAAAGCCTGCACAGGTATACGGGTCAGAAGGGCTCGTTACAGATTAGGGAATACATGCAAAATAGGGAAATAGTACATTAATAGAGTTAAGTAGTTATAATATCATAAATACTTAAGTTCAAATATTCCTGTGTTTAGATTTTATAATTGTAATAACTTAAGTAAAATAGCCAAAATGTAATGTCGTGACTAGCGCTCTAATTTATAAGTGCCAATGTACTTGTAGCGCTGGGAAGGAAATTAAAGAAAGAAAGAGAAGAAAGAAAGAGAAATAAATCCTGCATTGTTGTATTTGTTTGTTTTACATGCTTTTACATAATGTTAAAAATTTGTATCCAAATCGGATGACCATATCGTATAGCTCCCATACGAACGATCGGTCGGAAAATGGGTCGATGTGGGAAAAAGACTATTTTTGAGAATATTTAAGCGGGCACTTGCAAGAGTATAAAAACTCCGGCACAGACGAAGTAAGCTTAGCTTTCTCGTTTATATAACATAATCGATTCCAAACTTTAAAATCATTTTATTTTAAGCGATAATTGTCGGTCGGATTCGTCAGTCATTTTTCAAGACACAATTTAAGAACGAGTTTTCTTAATTTGTTCGTCGATTTAGAACGTTTGGTATACTTTTAAGAACATGGTCTTGTTTTTAGACCGGAAAAATCAAGAACGGACTGGGTATAAAAGTAAGAAAATTGGGCTTATTTTTAGAACGGTTTTTTTTTCTGAGTGTACGGACAGACAAACATACATACGGACATGACTCGGTTGATGCTGATCAAGAATATAAATACTTTATAGGGTCGGAGATGCTTCCTTCTGGCAGTTTCATACTTTTGCACAAACTTATAATACTCTGTGTATCGAGTTAGACTATTCGCTGCTACTGCAGCATCAACACTTATTCTGAGCGTATATTTTCGTTGGTACAGAGTATGTTATAGTCGGGCTTGACCGACTTTCTTTCTTGTTTAAAGTAAATTCGCGTGCATTTTTATACCCGTTACTCGTAGAGTAAAAAGGGTATACTAAAGGCGTGCAAATGTATGTAACAGGCAGAAGGAAGCATCTCCGATATCATAAAGTATATATATTCTTCATCAGCATCAATAGCCGAGTCTATATGCCGTCCGTCTGTATGAACACCTAGATCTCAGAGACTGGAAAAGCTAGAGCAACCAAATTTTAGATGTAAGCTAGTATTGTCTGTAGGAAGATCAAGTTTGTTTCAAATTATGGCCACGCCCCTTCCCGCCCCCGCAATAAAAAATGTTGAATATCTCCTACAATTTGTAAGCTATCGAGCTCAGATTTTGCAGTGTAGTGCATGTGGCCAATATGTACAATCTTACAAATTTTCATAAAGATCGAATAATAAATGGCAGAGTTAAAAAAACGTTGCATACTTATCTGAGCCGCATGAGGTTATTAAACACTAATTGGCTTGAGTAAAGCGTATTTCGAAGTCGGGCAGGGCCGACTTTAACTTACGCTCTCGTTTTATATGAAGTTTGGCAGGAATTTTTAGTTTCCGCTGTGCTGCATACACGGCTTAAACTTGCAGTTTTTTTAGCCGGCTCGAGGTCATGTTATGCTTTCACACAGCTTTAAACAGAGACGCAACACCACAAAGGAGGCTGGTAGATCGAACCGCTGTTTCAAGAGAAACCACCCTCTATCATCAGCGATCAATGCCTACCAACTGCACGTGTGTAAGAAGTCTCTCCATGCCAGCGGAGGCATAACCGTTTGGGAATCCCAAAGCAGAATGCGCGCAAAAACGGAGAGAGGCAGCGTTGAGGCAGTTCATTAATTTTGTGTATGCTAGCTAGCAAATGACTGTAAGAAGGCTGCTTCTGCGCTGCTGCAGCGAACAGTCTTTTGATCATAACTGGAAAACCGTTCATCCAATCTTCACCATTCCTTTGGCTGATCGATAATCCTTATCCTTATTACTAAATATATCTAGAAGGAACAACCTACCTATCTTTAAAACTGTAGGAGATATGACAGAGATATTTCCAAATTGCGGGGGCGGAAGGGGGCGTGGCCAAAATTGAAAATAAACTTGATTTGCCTGCAGACATAAGAAGCATATGTCCAATACATGTCAAACCCCTTTCTTTTACCATCTCTTTCATCTGTGCGTTCATACGGACAGACAGACGTACGGACGGACGGACGGACAGATGGACAGGGCTATATCGACTCGGCTGTTGATGCTGATTAAGAATATATATACTTTATGGGGTCGGAGATGCTTTCTTCTGGATGTTACATACTTTTGCACAAACTTATTATACTCTATGTACCTTTGGTACAGAGTATAACAATAGTAATTTATATTCTTTTGCAAGTGTTGTAGTTTCAAATCAGATTATAATTATCCTTCGTAAAGAGCTTCGCTCGTACCAGGTGTCCTTTCTTTTTTGTTTCTTTCTAACATATATACAGATCGAAATTGACTTTAAGTTAATGTATCCTGAGAAACATTTGCAAATGCTCTCGAAATGGGACACTTTTAAAAACAAAATCATCAGCTTTTATAAAAAACATGTTTCGAATGAATCATGGAAACAGCTTCTCGCTGCTGCAAAAACATGCACAAATAAAGGTAACAAACTAATTTTTTTTTACAAAATTTTATCTTGGTCTAATTTTTAAAATTTGTCTAGCAGATGCACAGGATTATTTGGTAGCCACCTTATTGAATGCCGTATTGCCGTCTGCCGTCCGATTCAAGGATGAATATGGGAAACGCAACAAAAAAGCTACAATTGCAGACAACCAGGAAAGCTTTGTGCTGAGATTAACAACACTTAATGACTACCAGCGGCAGCTAAACAGGATCACCAACAAATATTACTCTGCTGGATTAACAGTGCAACCATTCTTGATAGTAGAAGGTGAATCCGATGCAAATATCAAAAGGTTCTTTTTGTACTTTGATAACAATTTAATTGGGTTTTTGTCATTCATTCACAGTCTTGATATATATATTAAGACATTTCAAATTCTTTCATAAGAATACCCTAAAGCTTGCCAACCAGCTTGGATGTTCATCCAAAAATACTTTTATCAAATTGAAACACCTTTTGACTTCAAATCATCCCGTATAGCATCCTTAATAGACTTTTTAAATAATTAATTAGAGCTCAATATGTTTGTTTGCTTTCGCTCATTTTCCACCCCTCATATCTTGATATCTCATTTCAAAATAAGTCATCTTATGACAACAAAAAGCTTGAGGCTGCAATTTATGCAAATTAATTGCGATCAGACGTTCACCAACTTTTCATATTTTCGTAACCATCTAGAAAACAAATACAAAACCAATAATTATAAAAGCAAAACTGATTCTAATAATAAATCCATACCAATTAAAGCAGTTCCAAGTTCCGAAGGTCTATCAGATCTGCATTTAGCAACACCAGCAAACGTAGATAGTCATGAGCCAGATTGTACTTTACAGTCTATAAATCATCTTTAAAAAAGGCAATGGATCTTTCACTGAGTATTTATGAGCAAAATTACATGCCAAGAAATCATGTTGTAAAATTACAAGATTCCATTTCTGAGTTAATTTCTTTAATAGCCTTTGCGATTGAGGGCCAATAAAATGATAGTGGTATTAAGGATGAATTGAAAGATATTTTAAGTTTTTGTAAGGACCCTTTTGGCGATATTCGAGCGGAGTACAGGTTTTTTAAAATTTTGAAATCATTAAATCTTTATGAAGATCCTATATCATGCATAATTGACAAAAAAGTGACCAAAGTTGTTTCGCAGGGTAATCCTATGATTAAGCGTATTTTTGAAATACCAAGCATTTTAGATTGCACTTTAGACAATATTAATGCCAGTTTACTTGGAAGCAACCTTTCAAACTTCTCAAACGGCGAAATTTTTAAACATAAAATGAAAAGATTTCAGGCTCGACTTCTAATTCCCTTTGTATTGTACTGCGACGATTTTGAAAAGTTAAAGTATATTTTCCCTGCAGCATTTCTTTCAAGCGCAGACTTTCAATAAAAGAACAAATTTAAAATTATAAATATAATAATGGATTCATAAAAAGGAAATAAAATGAATATAAATGGTAGGGCTTAATCCAAATAATTATTTAGGAAAAAGTAGCATACAAGGTTCAAAATATAATATAAATAGTTTTTAAAGGATTCATTTAGATTTTAAATTAAATCAAATATTGGGACAAAAATAAAAGTTTAAGATTCAAAGTTTAGATTAAATAGTTTTTAAATATTTCAATTAGCTTTAAAGTAGAAATGGAAATTGGGACAAGAACTGGGCGTTATAGGGTATTAGACCACAAAAATTCTACTCGAAAGAGAACACATAGGCTAAGTCTCTCTTCTGCTCTTAATAAAGGTGCTCTCTTCATTTAACTAGAGAACATGAGGAGGTGTAATAAAAGGAGCTTTCACTTTCGTACGGTAATCCACCGTAGAAGCGCTTCCAGATGCTGCCGCTGAAACAAAAGTTCACACAAAAAAACAACACGAAAAAAAATGCACCACAGAACTGAAACCTCTTTCCTCTTTGTTCTAGCTCCCTCTTTCTCTTCATCCTTCTTTCACTTGTTGTACCATATTTTATTTTAAAGTCGAATTTTTGGAGAATTTCTCTCTTCTATAATATGGCGGGACGAATGGTTGAGAATTGGAGATTTTCAGTGAATAAAAAATGTTGTTTTCACTAAAATGTCCTTTGGATTTGGGCCCTGCGTTCTATCCAAATTTAATTTTCACTTTAGTTACAACATTAAAACTGCACTTTACTTCGACTAAATTTACGCCTCCATTAGCGGTTTCTGGGCACCCGCTCCAAGCGGGTGTGGGTGAAAGAGGAGAGAAGAAATTCTTCTTGGGCGTCTTTGCCACACACAAAAAAAATATTGGATTTTAACGCCGAGCCGGGAATTAGTTGTTTCGGGCTTAGATTCCCACTTGTTGGACACGATTTACTATGTTTTTAACGAATTTCGGCTCGATAAAAATAGCAGCGTCTATACCGATGCTCGCTGCTACGGGAAAAATTCCACACTGAAGCTGAGAGTGAAGCTTCTAGCTTGAGTAGCCCAAAATTACTCCTCTTGGGAAGCTTTCGCTCTTCGGCGTCTGCTTGTAGGCCAGAGGGGAGTTGAAGAGATCGACAGAATGATCAGCTCTTTTCGTTAAGAGCATCCAATCGACCTTTGGACATTAATATAATGCACTAAGCGCCACACCTGGAAAACAGGCGAAACCAAGGTTTAAAAACGGAACGGACAACTCGAGACGATATTGGCGACTTTTGGGGAAAATCAAGCCATTTATGGCTAACTTACCACTGGGTGGATGGCACTTTAATTAGAAAGAATTTCTCTCCAAATCTGCTGACACTGCTGCGGCTGCTTAGGCTTTGGTTGTTCACTTATACACATCAAAATATACATGGGTTGGCGGAAGGGAATGACCGCCTTTGGCTCAGTCTTGATTTGGAAAGACTTGGAGTTTTGCTGCCGCTCAAAATGAAAGTTCTTTACAGACTATGTTATTAAATCGCCATGGGATGGGGCGTGGATAAAATTTAAAATAAACTTGATCTGCCTGCAAGAATAAGAAGTTTTAGTACCATACACGCCAAACCTCTATCTCTTACCATCTCTGAGATTTGTGCGTTCATACGAACAGACAGACGGACTTGACTGGGCTAGGTTGATGGTGATGAAGAATATATATACTGAAAATGTGGTAGGGCAGACTTCGACCTCAATTGGGGTTTTGCACTGGGTTAGGGGTTGCGGCTGCGCACAAGAAAACTTTGGGGTTGGGAAAGGTGACGAAGGGTAAAAAACACGACTTTGTGGTTCTCAATTCAAATGCAAAAGAGGAAGTTGCATATATATATTTCTGTCACTTCAGGGATATTTTCAATAACTGTAACTACAGGAATATATGTAAACGTTTTGAAATAGGAGTTATTATTCTAAACTATATTTACAGGAAAATTGGGACGAGCGGAATGAAACTCATCTAAACATATATTTCATGGGGTCGGACTCTTTCGGGCTGTTCCATACATTTGTACACCTCCGGGTACAGAGTATAAAAAACTTGCTCAACTCAACTAAAGTTGACTTAAATTTGAATTTGAAACATAACGGATAGAATTGGCGCCTTCATTCAATATTGATGAAACATCGATGGCAACCCTACAAAAAGCTCAGGGTGGCGTGAGCCAAGAGCGAGCAAACCTTATAAGAGGCCGACCTCACCTGTTGGAAGTCACTCACTCACCAGAGCTCGAAGCGCAAGGAACACATTAAAACCTCGGATAGTTGTGTGGGGGATTTATTTGCAGCAACCAAGACAACAAGGAATCTTACATTTTCAGCATGTTTTCAGTACAGCTCCAATTCGATATCCACTTGCCTGAAAAACATAAAATAAATAAAGGGGCCATATGGCCTCGACCGCATTGTAGTCCTGCGGTGTCCGTCTGTTTTGGCTGTGTCCACTGTACAGAGCCGCCCTTGGTCAGATCGCGGTTCCTCCTTCTTCTTGGTGCCTTGAGGCTTAGTGTTGCTCAAGCACACACTCCTGGTACTCTCTACCGTACGTTCAGCCAGGATGTTGTTTGTTGTGGATTCTTTGTCCTTCATCTCGATGGTGATATCGTTCTCCTGCTAAGTGTGATCTACCTTCATTACTTGCGAATTGCGCTGTCGTTCAGAGCGACGCAAGGATTTTAGAATCTCAGCAGCCATGGCGCATATAGCACCATATATATGACTGTGAATGGTCTCCCAATAGCTCTTCCCGCTCGGCAGCGAATCTCGGACAGACAAAAAACACATGTTCTGCGTCTTCTATGTACCACGCACAGTGCGTGCAAAATTGATCTGTCTCATGCTTAAACCTGAAGAGATAGGATTTAAAGCATCCATGTCCGGTCAGTAGCTCTCGTCACACGAATTATCGACAAAAAACTGCTGTACCTGGCCAATCGCGTCAAGCGGCCAATTTCTACAAAAAATGTATGTAGATGTGTATATGTATGTATGTTGCACTTGCAATTGTTTGCTGTTTTTGTTTATTTAGTAAAATAAAATCAAGGAAATGGCCACCAGGCTGCAGCTTTGCGGAGACACTGGAATGGAAATTTGGGCCGTGTTAAGTTGATGATGTTGCCGCCGGGTGTTTGGATGTATTTTTATTATTTTTTATGTTCGTGGTCGTGTGAGTGCGTGTGTTTGTACGTTAATAAATGTTAACAAATATGTATGTGGTTATTGTTACAACGTTTATTTATGTCGAGAAAATTTTAATAGGAAGAGCATTAATACCACCAACTTGGAGATTGGGACAACGATGGGAGTCAATTGCGCGTGTGTGTGTTTTTTTCTTCTGTTTAGCAAGTTGGCGTCACCTACATATCGTCATCCATCATGGACTTGGCTGGATCTGCTGCGGATCTTCGTCATCTCGTATTGCTCTGGACGTCAGCTTTGCGTCACTTGCCATACAGAAAGAAAAAAAACTGATATCGATAGTATGTGAACATCGATGACTAAGGCTCATTGGAGATGAGTGAAATGACCTTAGCCGTTAGGATGAAATTGATCTATTTTTAAATTTATATTTAAATTATTTCAAACTGGCGTGAAACCATTCATTGTATTATGCTAAATTAGTAGAAAATGAATAAAAATAACCTGCCTGTTCCCCTTGCTCCCACTCTTGCTGGTCAGGCGAGGATGGTAAGGACAGAATTGGCAGGGAATGAATGCGTTTGTTCTAGCGACGAGCGGTACAAAAAAAAAAGAGAAAGTTAAGCTAACTTCGGCTTTGCCGAAGTTTTTATACCCTTGCAAATGCTCGCTTAAATATTTTCAAAAAAACCCTTTTTCCCATTTTCCGACCGATCGTTCGTGTGGGAGCTATACGATATAGTCACCCGATTTGGCCAAAAATTTGAAAAGTTATGTGAAAGCACGTGAAACAAACAAATACAAAATAGCAGGATGCTACCATTAAAAACAATGTCTCCACAATGCAGAATGTTCCAGCTTAAAAACGTGACGAATGCCATACCTAATCATCAATTTGGCTTCAGAAGAGAGCATGGAGCTGAACAACAGCTAGGCCGAACCACCCAATAAATCCTACAAGCAAATGAGAGTAATAAGTATTGTCCAGCAGTCTGTATGGACATAAAAGATGCGTTTGATCGCGTATGGCATGATGGCCCACGATACAAACGGCAAAAACTATTACCTGAATTTCTTTATAGAGCAATCAGCAGCTGCCTGACAAACAGATCCCTTATGGTTGAATGTTGTGGAGACACCAGATCAAGTCTGAAGCAAATATGCGCCGGAGTCACACAAGGCAGCGTCCTAGGCCCAGTGCTGTATACTCTCTACACCTCCGACATGCCAAATCTAAGGCCACAAATGCTGCACAGCGCCCAAAGCATAATGAGGTTAGGTTAGGTGGCTAACCTACGCAGATGACACAACAATTTTGTCATCATTTCGTCATTTGGTCCAACATGAGGCGACTGCTAATCTGGATCAGTTCCTAATTAAAATATCTGATTGGGCAAAGAAATGGTGTATAACCATAAATGCGAGCAAAACAAAGCATGTAATGCACACCTGGCGCCATGCCCAGCAACCTTTCCACCCTCCTGGTATAACGGACGAGCGACTTTTCACTGAAAAGCAGCATGCCTATCTGGGAGTCCAAATGGAAACAAAATTAATGTTCGTAAGCCATGTTCCAACAATTGTTGGAAGGCTCAGGGCCAGAGCCAACAAACTGCACTGGCTGATTGCAGATAGCAGCAAACTGCCGCTGAAAGCAAAAATTTTGCTCTCTAAACAATTGATTTCGCCAATCTGGCAGTATGCGATATCGGTTTGGGGACCTTTATTGAGCGAAACGCAGTACAATCGACTGCAGGTAGCCCAAAACCAGATACTAAGAACTATTGTTGCTGCTCCATGGTATGTGAGCAACAGAACAATACTCACAGGCCTTAAAGTCAAAAGGGTAGCAGAAACATACTTCGAAACATGCTCAAGATACTGGGAAAGATTAAGATTACACTCGAACGAGGAAGCCAGGCAAATTGCCCCGAAGCCAGTTGTGCCCGTGAGGCACAGTGGGATCAGAAAGAGATACAAGGAAATGCTCCAAGCATGTATCAGTTGAGGATGGTTTCGGATCATCCTATCCCACAGCCACAACAGGCCAGTCCGAAACACAACAGCAACAGTGATAATTGCCAGCATATTTGGCATTTGTACCCATCCAGAGGCTTCTAAATCTTCAAGAGCATATACTGCGTGAGAGCAGGAGACGAATAGCAGCAAGACAATGGAATGGTCCGCCTCAGCAGCACCAAGAGAATCAGCAATCAAATGGCCAAATTGAACCCAGAGGACAAGGCAATACACAACAGCAACAACTCCTTCAGCTGATAAGAGATATAAATGAAGAGCAACAGCAGCGACAAATTCGAAAAGAACAGCAGAGACAAATCCGTGAAAACCAGGCCCCACGACCAACAAGACGCCTGGTATTGCAAAGAAGGAGACAAAACTAAAAAAATAACTGCCAAACGACTCCTCAAAACGATTCATGGCCAAACGATTTCGACGTCAATCAGCCGCAAAACAATAAACGCCAACATACAGGAGCAGCCAAGCACCGATGACGATACGATCCCTGAGCAGAGACAAGTGGACGAGGCACCACAAAATATAAATATCAACCCACAGGTCCAGCCAGGCCCTAATCAACACACCAATGCTGCCCAAATGCAGCGATGTTTGGCCCCAATACTGATTTCCAGCAGCTCTGATGACGACAGCGGTCTCCAAGAAGACAAACTGGCCCCTGCGATGCCAATCTGCCGAATAATCCTGCAGCGCAGATGCATAAACCCTCCACCAACAACAAACAACAATCCACAAGAGCAATCGCGTCCAAATGTTGATGACAGCGCTGGCCCAATTAATATTTCAGATAGCTCTGACGAGAGCTGCTCCACAGTGGACGAGCCAGTCCAAAAGATGCCAATCTGACGGATTATTCTGCAGCGCCACCTTGTAAATCGCCTGCCACCAACTCCAAACAGAGAATCAAGCCACCTCTCTCAATCTCATGGGGCTGCCCAACCAAATGACCCAGCTGCTAATGGTGTGGCACAGCCAAATGACCGAATTTCCAATGAGGCCAACACAGGAGGATGCCACTGAAGACTCACCAGAAGACGATGACAACAATAGTCAAATACACATCTGCAAGACGCCAGCCCGAAGTTTGCCAACCAGGCGGATACTCCTGTGGCGCAGAAGCACAAACCATTTTCCACACACAGGCCAACTGGTCCGGCCAAGAAATCCAATTGAGATTGCGAAGGAAGCGCATCCAGACGATCCAATCGACACCAGAGCAATAATAGATGACGAAGAACCGCAGTCCATGATGGATGACGAAATGTAGGTGACGCCAACTTTGCGCCACTTCCCAGTCGGACTTTTCTTCATGAAAAAGGTACTTTCTCATGCTTACTTTTCACGCGATATGGCATGCCAAAACCTGAGCCTTCCACTTCGAATTGCAATGGAAACGCCGAAAAACTCAGGGGTTTCAACCGTTTCCGTTTAGGTGACGTCACCAGCCTTTGGGTTCTTAACTTTCTTAGTACTCCAGATGTACTTACTTTGTATATCGTAGGTGGGAAGACATGAGACGTTCGCTGACAAACCCCTGAGTTTTTCATGTTTTCGAATGAAATTCCAGACTTTTAGCCTTACAAATACCTGGGAAAATAACGTGTAAGTTTTTCATGTGATTTTTTTATACTCTGTACCGTAGGTACATAGAGTATTATAAGGTTGTGCAAAAGTATGTAACATCCAGAAGGAAGCATCTCCGACCCCATAAAGTATATATATTCTTGATCAGCATCAACAGCCGAGTCATGTCCGTCATGTCCGTCTGTCCGTCTGTCTGTCCGTATGAACGCACAGATCTCAGAGATGGTAAGAGATAGAGGCTTGACATGTATGGGACATATGCTTCTTATGTCTGCAGGCAGATCAAGTTTATTTTCAATTTTGGCCACGCCCCCTCCCGCCCCCGCAATTTAGAAAAAACGTCATATCTCCCACAGTTTTGAAGATAGATGGCTTGTTCCTTCTGGACATATTTAGTTATTAGGATAACTTATCGATCCGCCAAAGGAATAAAGAATATCGGATGAACGGTTTTCGAGTAATGATCAAAAGAAAAATTTTCTTGGTACAGAGTATGTTATAGTCGGGCTTGACCGACTTTCTTTCTTGTTTTTTAATACTAATTTCTAATTTCTGACTATTTGAGTGAAATTTCATGCCACTAGATGTACTAATTTTTCTCAACACCTGATGCAAAGTCCGACTGGGTTGCTATACAGAAAAAAAACACGCACAAGCAATTAGCATACACATATCCAAAGGCGGAAGACGGATGTATACTACCTTTGGGCCACCAAGGAGCTATCCTGGCTCCAAACAGCAAAATTATTTTGCAATAACTAGCTTTTGGAAGATAACTTTAAATTTTATTGCAGTTCTCCAACAGACGCGCAGTTTGCCTAATGGCGGCAGACCATACGATAGTACCACGAAGTGATATCGATAGATGTGTGAACATCGATGACTGAGGCTCATTGGAGATGAGTGAAATGACCTTAGCCGTTTGGTTGAATTTAGCTATTTTTAAATTTATATCTAAATAATATCAAACAGGCGTGAAACCATTCATTGTATTATGCTAAATTAGTATAAATTGAATGACTTATGTAAGTTCACACAACGGATGTGTGGATTATTAATTATAAACAATTGAAAATCTGAGACGTGTGCGAAAAACGGAGTGACCAAGTTGTGGGAGGTGGATAACACCAGCCCCAAAACCACCCACGTGGGGTCAGTGAGTGGGAGTGAAAATATTTCGATAGGACGATTAATTTCCCTCCAAAACAGCAAAATCGATTAGTATTGGCGCGATGCCGCCCAAAAATTTAAACTTGAGCTTATCAAAATACCACGAAAGTGCAAGCAACTCCTCCCGAGCTGCTCCAGGCAGCCGCACACTTTAGGATTACCACTCAGCTGCCACAGTCGGCTAATGAAATTCCCAATGATAACGTTGCCAGCACATCACATGCTGCTGCTGAACACAGGACTATGCAGGATGCTCTGAACGCTGCAAAAACTCCTAAGAAGGATAAGAGTAGTCATTCGACACCTCCACTGCGGAACGCCTAACGACTGGATCAAACAACAGCAGGCCAAAAAATGGCCACACTGCCCGATTTTTTAATCCATTAAAAAAGCGACAGACTGGAGAGCCACTCAACTTATTTGAGGTGGAGCTTGAGAAAAATGATAACAACATGGACATATATGAGCTAAACCAACTTGGATGGCAGAGAATCCGAATAGAGACAAAGCGCAGACCCGCGGACGAGATCGTTCGGTGCCATAGGTGTCAGCAGTTCGGCCATACCAACAATAACTGCCGCAGAATCTTTAAGTGTGTAAAGTGTGGGGAAGCTCACCCGTCTGCAGCGTGTCCCAATCCAGACAATTAAGAGGCCATGTGGATAGTTATAAGGGATGCAACGCCCACAAAAAAGCATTTAAAAATAATAAGAACTCGAGATTGCCCAAAATAAACAAAATGCCACAAGGATTAGGAATACCTACCATTCCCACTAGAGGACGCCAGCAGCAGCAACAACAGATAAACCATCGGCTCTCCAGACAGTCGGATCTACGTTCCGGAGCCGACCCAGGAATCAACACCCTGGTCAAGGAATGTCAACCCACGGAAACGTGGAACAAGGTATGTATGCATCCCATCTTTGCCTCTTTTCTCCCCTATCGTTTTTTCACATACTGAGCAGACAACTCCGGCGTGTCTGCTCAGAACTCTCCTTCTACGCGCCGGTGATATCGAGTCAAACCCAGGTCCCAAGACATGGTGGTGCCCAATCTGCAAAGGAAAGATCACCAACAGAGGGTATTCAATTGAATGGTCTGACGGCAACAAGTTCCGCCTCCAATAACACCGGTACGTCACAGCCTCTCACAAAGCAGAGAGCTGCGCGTAATGTGCCCACACTGCAAGTCCCGTTGGAACGACAGCAGCCAGAGGCCTGGTTACAGCAGCAGCAGCGGAAGGCCCCGTTTGGAACTTGTAACGGAGGCAACAAGCACACAGGCCCTGCTTGGAGCAACAGAACGGGGCCTGCGTCCCAGCTATAAAAGGAGCGGCTGCCCTGAAGACGGCACAGTCGAACAATAGCAAGAATTGACGCGAGGTATTACTAGCCCGGAATGCAAAGGGAAATTCGGAAGTATGTAGGGAAATGCGAAACATGCCATAATTACAAGGCTCATAAATTGCAAGGGGCGGGGAAGATGCTAACGCAGATCCCCGAAGAGCCATGGGCAACGATTTGTGCAGATTTCGTAGGTCCATTGCCTCGACCGAAGCATGGGAACTCGGTGTTACTAGTTCTGATCGATCGATTTTCAAAATGGACAGAACTAGTAGCACTAAGAACGGCAACGGCGGTGGCCTTGCAGAAAGCGTTCAGGGAACGAATCTTGGCACGGTTCGGAGCACCAAAGGTGCTAATTACAGGCAATGGGGCACAGTTCACGAGAAAGGCCATCAGCTTACAGCGCCATATACTCCTCAAGAGAACCCAACGGAGCGAGCAAACAGGACAGTGAAGACTATGATAGCTCAGTTTGCGGGCTCCGATCAGAGAAGGTGGGATGAGCTGCTACCGGAACTCACTTTAGAAGTTAATTCCAGTGTGGCGGAATCCACAGGATACATACCGGCGTTCCTCGTTCAAGGAAGAGAGCCATGGTTGCCTAATGCCTTGTACGATTCAAATAATCTCGGAACAGGTCACGCGAAAAGGGATGCGGGAGAAAATGCGAAGAAACCACAGGAAATCTTCGAGGTAACGAGGAGAAATATGGAGAAGGCGGCACAGGATCAGGCTCGGCATTATAACCTGAGAAGACGCGCTTGGAAACCAGTGGTAGGCGACGAGGTATATGCCAAAACGCACCATCTCTCGAAGGCATCGGAGGGATTCGCTGCAAAATTAGTATCAGATTATGAGTTTCATATCTCCCGTGATATGTAAATTACGGAAGCAGAAAGTAAGAGACGCACATATTAGTGGGTTAAAACCGGCAAATCATGATAAAGACGAAGTCGAGAAAGGGGAGGGATTGTTAAAACCTGTTAGAAGATAGCCTAAAAGAACAGAATCCGAACAGATTCAAAAAAAGAGGCCTGAAATAATGAAAAAGAGTGTTTACAGGGTATCGACGAGGCGACCCTTAGAATTTTACAGGAAAAGGCGGCGAAGAGAGCGGACGCAGATCCGACCATGAGAGAGAAAGGGACGGCGATAGTGCCAGAAACCGTTGCGAGACTCTCGCGCAAAAAAGCTCACAAAGAAACGGTATACTGGCGTGATCGCTGCGCAACCGCGTGGAGACCGAGGCTTGATGGCGATGAAAAGTCGGGAGCTCGGTACATTCAATCAAAACCCAGCTCAATGAAAGCAGTACGGCAGACAGCATCTCGGGAGGAGACAACTGTGGCACGCGGTGGCGTCGCGAGGCGATGACTGCCGGTTTTGGGAGTGGGTCGGCGGGGAAGCCGCATCCCCCAAAGGAGGACAAGGGTGCGGAAGACGTCCCCAGCCTGGACGCATCGTCCATGGCGTCGACGGCCGCTCGGTCGTCACCATCGAGGGGCTCACCGACGCCCACGTGGGAGTGGGAGTCCCTGATCTCCGTGGATGCTACGAGCAGCGGACTAGGTGAGGGTGAGGAGGAGAGGAAGGCGTCACCGGCTATCTGGGTCGGGGAGTGGGCGGTCGAAACCGAGACGGCGGAGGCCCCGTTGAATCGGCGGATGAACCGGCGCCGGAGCAGGCGTGGAGGCCGGCGAGACCACCGACCCCGATTCCGGTGATAGTCCTCCTTTCCGATTCGGAGGAGGAAGGACCAGCGGAGGAGTCGCCGCTGATTTAGGTGCCCGAGTTCGACGAGGAGCCGCAGGGATGGGAGCAGCCGCAGGAGCCCTATGGGGAGGACTCGCAGAAGTCGAGGTGGGATGACCCTCGGGGGGCTGGGTGGCGGCAGCCCCGAGAAGAAGAGGCAGGCTGGCACTTCCCACCCACCGTGCACCAGACTAGGCGGTCGTGGCTCGTAGACGAGCGGTGGCACCACGAGCTAACCACCGTGCACCGGTGGAGCGAGCCGTGGCGGAGGGAGGAGGAGAGGAAACAGGAGGAACAAGAAGAGGAGGGACAGAAAGGCGGCCACGGGAGTGGTGTTTGAGGAGGTGAAGGACGAGGAGGAAGCGCCCCGAGCAGCCAACCCGAGGGACCCTAGGGGACAGCGCCGGAAGCCGAGACACGGCAGGAGCCGGCTGAGAAGGAACCATGGAAGTGGCCAATACCCGGGGCTACGAGCAAGCGTCCGACCTGGGACCGGCAACTCTCGGACCCAGAGGCATCCCGGGAGAATGCGCCAGGGTCATGGAGGTGGAAGAAGCTGGCGAGAGAGGAATGGCCGGCCGAAGTAAGGGAGGAGGTGGCAGCTCGGAGGTTGCGCGGCTGGAGAGGTCGCGGTGGGGGCGTGGAATGCCGCGAGTGTTGCTCGAGGCAAGTGGAACACGGACGGCGTAAGAGGGAGGGGGCAGAGGGGTGAAAAAAAAAACAAAATAAATAATAAATAAAACACAACATATAACATTGAACAAAACAACTTTATTACGCAGATACACAAACACAGGTACACACGCTTGGCGGGAGCCGAGGCGGGGTGGTCGGGATGATCACCAGCGCAACACACAAGCACCAGCAGAGGCAAAACGGGCGACGAGCGTCGCCAGGTGAGCGAACGCCACCAACACGGCACAACAACACAGGGGGAAAAATATATATATAAGTGTTGAAATGGATATAGATGGCGGCGGCGTCATCGGCTTAGGAAGCGGGCCAAGGAGGTGGGCACTCCCCCGCCGTCGTATATCAGGCCAATAGCTGTGGAAAAAAGCAAAACAAAACAATAAGAACGATGGCGAGGGGGAAAGGAACGGCAGGGGTACTGTAACGAGCCCTTCTGTCCCGTATACCTGTGCAGGCTTTGCTCAGGGCTGTCGAGGTTCGTTCCAACAAATTTATATTGGACTTGCAATAACAACACAGTGTGGTTTATGCTCGGATGCACCAGGAGCCTGGTTCACTTTATTTTGTTATAATATCACTAACTTAGACTTCTATTTAGAATGGTGACTCCTATCTGAGGTATCCTTGCTACGCCGCAAGGTCCGCCTCCTAACTAGCCGTTTCGCTATTCTCGCAGAGTATCGTTGGCTAAGGATACGCCGTGCCTTATAGAGCAATCGCTCACTCGCCGGCCTCCTTTAATCGCACAACACTCCACGTTCTTCCCTACTATTGTCCTTTCAAGGATCCACAGGATACGCTGGCTTATCGCTCACTGTCCTCGCTGACTGTACGTTCAGCCCACAGTCTACGCTTGCGCTCAGCTTCCTGTTCTGATCTTTCCGCAAAGGATCACGCCACTATGTTCCACGCTGTTCCGTCGCTTTCCGTTGCTCGCACTTTTGGCTCGCGTATTCGATTCGCACTCGCTTTAACTCCGGCTCACACTGATTAACTTCCTTCTGATGGCGACGCCTTTAATAGCCCTCCTGGGCTGTCTGCTGCTGTCTCCTGTCGCCTTCCAGAACATTCGAGACTCGTCGCTTCCCACCGGTACTCCTCGCTGCCTAGCAACAGCGCTCGGAGGCCGCGTCGCCCTCCTGCCATTGGTCCATCTGCACGATCGCCCTTCTGTCTCGTAAGTGCGAATGCACCGACCGGTCACTCATTTGCACCTAACGGCCCTTCCGCTAATACCACCCCAACCCACAGCGTCGTGCTGCTGCTTTCCGTGGCCTCCCATCCATTTCCCCTCCATGTTGAATTCGCCGTCATCCAGTATTCGCCGCATTTCCCCTCACTTCCTTTTCCCCTTTGCATACTCTGCTCTTTGTGGGGAACCTCGTTCCTCACACTCCCCTCTTTCTTCGGGAAGCGGAAATGTCCCATTTCCTATACGCCTTCATCCTCACTCGAACTTCCCGCCACGATCACATCTTTCCATCCGAACAATCGATCATCAGTCATGGTCCCGTTCCCCAAATAACGAGTACCATTGACCCTCGTTACATTATCGGGTACACCGATCACCGGGTAATCGCGTGACTCCCGCACCCGTGACTATCGCCACTTTACTCGTTACATTATCGGGTACACCGATCACCTGGTAATCGCGTACCTCCCATCGCAGGCCGCACATGACATTCTACTTTTTCCTATCCGCTGGTAAGTACTTTCTTCTCTTTTTTTTTCCTTTTTCATACCGTTTCTCACCCCATTCACTTTCTTTTTCAGCTCTTTTATCCGACGTCGCTCGACGTCGACTGCGCAGCGGCCCCCCCCTCCGTCATGACCGATGCCCTACCCTCCTATGCAGCCACCCCATGCCTGCCGTTTCCAGCCTTACGACCGGTGCATCGACCACCTGCCTGGCCCCGGCCCCCTTCATGCCCCTCGTGACGTGCTGTTTACCCTTATATTCCCTTCGTTTTCCTTGCCGCTTCCCCTTCCCTCCGTCGTGTTTCCCCTCCATGTTCAATTCAAATTTTTTTTCTTTTTCCCTCCCTCTGTCGTGTCTGTGACCGTGTTTCCCCTCCGTGTGTGTAATTCAAATTTTTTTTTTTTTCCCCTTCCCTCTGCCGTATCTGTGACCGTATTTTCCCTTTCCCCTGGACAGTGTCTCCCCTCCGTGTGCGTACTCCCTAACGTTCCGGCTAATAAATCTTCGACATTTATGCGTGTTTCAATGTTCATCTGTTTTATTTTATTATTATTTTTTTTTCCTTATTCTCGGGCCTCCTCCACCCATACCTCCCCCTTTCCTCCTCGCAGCCTAAGCCGGTACCGCGTGGTCCCGATCCACAAGATATGGGACCACCTCGCCTGCCTTCCGCTGTCCCTTCTCGACAGCATCGCCCGCAGCGCCTCCTGCGGCCACTCCTCCAGGCCCATCTGTCTCCACCTCATCCTCGGGCAACTGGGATTGCGTTGAGGCCAGGATGCCTGCCGCCTGAAGGCCGCCCTCGCTGCTTCTTCGCCTTCTCTCCTCTCAGGACCGGGGCACGACTGTTGCCTCCCCACCTGCCTGCCATGGTCTGGCAGCGGTGCAGGCCACACCCACGGGCCCCTTTCCACCTCCTCTCCGCTCGCAGGCTCCGCTATCCGCTCCGCTACCTCCGGCACCTCATTGACGGTCCTTTCCTCAGGCTCCTCCCTCGGCCTCTCCGGTTCCACCGCCACCTCTTCTTCCTCCTCGTCCTCCGACGCCGGTACTTCTACCACTGGGCTCGCTGGTCTACCCCTCGGGTCCCGGCCGTTCGACCGACACCTTTCTTCGGCCTCCGCCTTCTCCGCCCACGTCACCGTCGTAGTGACCTGGTGGATCCGCCACCCACCCCTCACAGTGGTTGTGTGCCACTGTGACCGAGTGGGCGGGACCCATCCCTCTCCTTCCTCTTCTCCTTCTGCCTCTTTCTGCCCTCCGGCATCTGGCACCGCCTCGTCCTCCTCGTCGTCCGAGATGATTATCACCATCGGCGACGGCGCTACCGCTGGCCTCCATGCTTGGTCCGGGCTCCTTGTCGGGTCGTATGGCGGTCCTGCCGCCGCCTCCTCCTCATCCACGCCCATGCTCGGCTCAGCGATGCCGACCAGGGTAGCATAGTCTATCTGCTGCCCTTCCGGCTCGCTGTCCTCGCTACTACTCCAACTTCCCAACTGTTGCGGCGAAGGAATCGGAGAGAGGAAGTTTCCTTCCTCCTCCTCCTCCTCCTCCGACACCAGCGGGGAAGCCAGGATTTGCAGCACAGGGGTAATGCTCCGCCGGCGCCTGTGCCTAGTCCTCAAACTGGCAAATGGCAAGCGCCGCCTGCCATCTCCCAGTCTGCGCTCCTCGTCTCTTCCGCCTCTTCGTCCCTTGCGGAGGATCTCTGCTGCTCTTCTTGACGCGACCATTTTTACCTTTTTTTTTTCTATTATCACCTCATCTGGAATTGCGGCCCTTTATATAGCCGACTGGAACTCCGTTAGAGTTCTGGCGGCCATCATTGCATCTTGACGAAGACAATCCTAACTGTGGTTCCTCTTCTCGTTGCCTCGCTCTAACGCTGTCTCTTTCTTCCCCTTTGGGAAGCTGCATTTCCCCTCATTTTGCCAATTCGCCGCACTTCGCCGCTATTACTGCATAGCAACAAGCTGGGGAAACAAACTTTTTCGGATGGACCTTGTTCGTTTATTATACTCTTCCGACTTTTCTGCTGGGGTGGACCTTGAATTTTAACTGTGATTTCTATTTGAATGGACTTTAAGTCTGACAGAGCCTCAGTTTCTAAATTCAGGGTGGACCTCATACTGAAGGAGCATCAGTTCTTCTCTTTAGGGTGAACCTTATACTGAACGAGTATCAGTTCTTATCCTTAGGGTGGACCTTATGACTGAACGAGCATCAGTTTCTGTCCTTAGGGTGGACCTTATAGTTGGAGATCATCCCCCTGTGGTTTCAGCTCGCTAACGTGAGCTGTTCGCTCACGTTGGTCTGTTTTATGCCGTAATCTGCATATTACTGGTGATGTAAACCCGATGATTACATATGGTCCTCCATATCTAGGTGCCAATTTGGCAGCGAATCCCTCCGCTGCTTTTGACAGGTGGTGCTCCTTAGCCCATACTATTTGTCCCACCTCTGGCTTCCATGGACGGCGTCTCAAGTTATAATATCTGGCTTGATCTTGAGCCGCCCTTTCCAGATTTCTCCTTATGACCTCGAACAACTCCTTTAATTTTGTCGCGTTCTCGCTCGGCTTTTGAATTTCTTGCCCGATTCCTACTGTCACCTCATCGTACAATGCCTTCGGCAATCTTGGTTCCCTTCCTTGTGTAATGAAAGCCGGGGAGTATCCGGTGGATTCAGTTACGCTCGAGTTTACTGCTAACATGATTTCTGGCCACTTTTCGTCCCAGGTTCGTTGATCCTCTCCTGCGAACTGTGCTATCATTGTTTTTACAGTGCGATTTGCGCGTTCGGTTGGATTCTCTTGTGGGGTATACGGGGCTGTAAATTGATGTCTTGCCCCCATATCCTCCAGAAACCTTTTAAAGATCCGGCTTGTAAATTGTACCCCATTGTCCGTGATTACGACTTTCGGCACCCCAAACCTTGATATTATTCTTTCTTTAAATGCCTTCTTCAGTGACTCTGCCGTTGCTTTCCTTAATGGGACCAGTTCCGTCCATTTGGAAAAACGGTCTATCATGACCAATAACATCGTATTTCCGTGCTTTGATCTTGGTAGTGGACCCACGAAGTCCGCACAAACTGTTGCCCATGGTTCTTCTGGGACCTGAGTAAGCATTTTCCCCGCTGCTTGGAGTTGGCTTGGTTTATACCTTTGACATGTTTCGCATTTGTTCACGTGCCTTCGTACATCTCTATGCATTCCTGGCCAATAATATCTCGCCGCTATCCTTGCGATTGTTCTTCTCGACCCTGTATGACCCGCCGCAGCCGCATCGTGGTTTTCCTCTAGTACTCTCCTTCTTGATCCTGAGGGAACACATAGTTTCCACGAAACCACGTCTTCGTTCCCTGCCCGATGAGGAATATGACGGTACAGTTCTCCACCTTCTGACAGGTAGTCTGGGAATTTCTGTGGATTATTCTGTACCTTTTTCGTCATTTCCTGTATCCATTCACAATTATTGCTCTCCTTCCGATGTTCCCCCGGTTCGCCATCTTTAGCTCTTCTGCATGTTTCTAGCGGTTGTCTTGATAGTGCATCTGCTACCACATTCAGTTGGCCCTTTCTGTATGCGATTTCAAAATCATATTGTTGTAACTCCAATGCCCATCTGGCAATTCTTCCTGATGGGCTCTCTATGCTATTTAGCCACTTCAATGCCATGTGGTCCGTTACTACTCTGAAGTGGTAACATTCTAGGTATGGTTTTAGTCTTCTAATTGCCCATACTATCGCCAGGCACTCTTTCTCTGTGGCTGAATAGTTCTTTTCTGCTTGGTTTAGCGTTCTGCTGGAATACGATATGACTTTTTCCCCTTCCTTGGTCTCTTGAGTTAGTACTGCCCCGATACCATAGTCACTGGCATCGGTCTGTAGTATGAACATACGTTCAAAATCTGGACATGTCAGTACTGGATCTGCGGTGAGTTTTGATTTTACACTTTCGAATGCCTTCTGGTGTTCTTCCGTCCATACCCATTTAGTCTTTTTCTTCAATAAGGAATTTAATGGTTGTACCATTGTTGCAAAATCTGGCACGAATCTTCGATACCACGATGCCACACCTAGATACTGACGTAGTTCCTTTATGTTGGTTGGTGGTTTTAGTTCGGCGATCGCCGCCACCTTTTCTGGATCTGTACAGATGCCTTCCCCTGTTATTCGGTGACCCAAATATTGTAACTCCTTCCTAAAGAATTGACACTTTTCTGGGTTTATGCGTAGGTTTGCGCTTTTTAACCTTCGGAATACTTCTTTTAAATTTTCCATATGTTCGTCCAGTGTACGCCCTATCACGATTATGTCATCTTGGTATGCAAATGCGTGTGGCATCATTTCTGGTCCGATGACTTGATCCAACGCCCTCTGGAATGTGGCGGATGCCGAGTGTAAACCGAATGGCATTACTTTCCACTGGAATAATCCTTTTCCCGGGACTGTGAACGCCGTCATTGGTCGACTGTCTACCTCGAGTGGGATTTGCCAGTAACCATCCTTTAGATCCAGACTGCTTATATAGCATGCTTCTTTCAATTGATCTAATATGTAGTTAATCCTGGGCATAGGGTATGCATCTTTTACTGATTTCTCATTGACCGTTCTGAAGTCTACGCAGAATCTCCATTTGCCGGTCTTCTTTTTCTTCACCATGACTACGGGAGAACTGTATGGGCTGTTTGACTGTTCGATGCATCCCATTTCCAGTAGCTCGTCCACCTTCTTGTTTATTTCTTCTTGCATTTTTGGGTTTTTCGGATAGTACCTTTGTTTGACCGGTCTATTGTCCTTCATGGTGATTCTGTGTTCTGCTATGTTTGACGTACCTTTTAGTTGGGCCAATTCGGCCAATTTTCTTTCGAGGAATTTCTCGATTCTTTCTTCTTCTTCTGGTTTCGTTCTTGTTTCCACTGCCACTGACAGTTTTTCCTCCAACCATCCACCCCTGCGACTTCGCGCCGGAATAACTGCTACGTGACCTGCGCACGCGATTTCTGCCCCTAATCCTTTCAGGAAATTCCATCCCAATACTAACTGATCGATCACTCCTGGCAATACCATCAAATCGATAGTTGTGCATTGAGTGCCAAACTTAATGTTTATGGTCAGTTGGGTACCTATTTCCGTGTTTCTACCGTCTGCCAGTCGTACTTGTTTCTTTGTTTGCTTTATGATCCCTTTGTTTTCCAATTTGTCGCATAATTTTTGGCTTACGAAACTTCCTGTTGCCCCTGTGTCGACTGTGGCTTTTACTCGCTTCTCCCCAATCACTACCCATGCCGACAACTGGTTTTCTTCTTCCTGAAAGTTTCCCACTAGTTTTGAGAGTCAGACTCGGACGACCTCTGCTCGCCCCTCGGAGGCTGAGGTCGTGGAGCGTTTCCCGCTTGCTTGCAGCACTCCCATGTGCGTACGCCAACCCTTCCGCATTGCCAGCAGAATAGTATTCGTCGATTTTGACACTCTCTTGCCCAATGGCCTGATTCTCCGCATCTGCGGCAAGCCTGTGTTGGATTCTGTACGAAATTTTCGTTTCCGTTACTCGTTGGCCCTGTTCTTGGTTGCCCTGGCGGACCCCGATTGACCCCGTGTCTTTCGTTTTCTTGACACCTCCGGCAAGCTTCTTCCCCGATCGCTCTTCGTGGCATTGCCAATGGAATCGCTTTGGCCTGCTCCTTTTTGTTTTCTTGTCTGAAGGCCTCCCTATCCCTTTCCAGTGCCTCGAACTCATCTGCCAATTGCATCAGTGTGTCTAAGCTCCTTTCCCTGTGCGGGCGTACGAATGCTCGTAGGTCCGGTATGCAGTTTTCCCCGATTATCTCCAGTTGTTCGGCTTCACTGCATTGTAGGGGACGCATTAATGTTTGCATTTCCAACATGAAATCTTTAAATTCCTCGTTCCATTGCTGTTTCCTTTGGCGAACTTTTTCGGCTAATTTATTGAAGTAGCCTCTTGGAAGAAAATATGCTTTGAAGCTTTCCACAAATTCAGACCATTTTTTTCAGTTTTTGTAGTTTGCTAGATACCATTTTAGGGCCTTATCTTTTAGGAGCTCTGGCATGGCTCGAGGAATCATGTCTAGATTAAGTCCGTACATTTCTGCTGACCATTCCACTTGTTCTATAAACTCCAATGGTTTTGCAGTACCGTCGAATCTAAATGCCCACTCTCTGACTTGTTTGGCTACCTTTGCATATTCGCTTGTATCCATTGTCTGTCTTTTCGGCCCTACTTTTGGTTTCCGCTGTTCTGTGTCTTCTTCTGCTTGTTTCATCCCTGCCATGGACGGGATTGACAGCTCTTCCATATTTATGTCCATTTTTGGTGGTATTAGTGATGCTACTGTTTTTGGTAGTGGTGACTTACCGTATACTTCCGACATTGCTTTGATCCTTTCCCTCCATTCTGCGGAGTTTTCGTTCTTCGTTATCCAATCTCCGAATTGTTTCCTCATGTTGTCCATGTTGCGTTCTAGTTCAATCCCGAATTCTTCCGCGTGTTGGATCAAATCCTCCTTTCTAAGGTGGTAAATCCATGACCGCCCCATTTTGCACTTTATTTACTTATTTATAACCTTTCTGTGATGTTATCGACAAGACCACGTTGGGCGCCAGTTGTAACGAGCCCTTCTGTCCCGTATACCTGTGCAGGCTTTGCTCAGGGCTGTCGAGGTTCGTTCCAACAAATTTATATTGGACTTGCAATAACAACACAGTGTGGTTTATGCTCGGATGCACCAGGAGCCTGGTTCACTTTATTTTGTTATAATATCACTAACTTAGACTTCGATTTAGAATGGTGACTCCTATCTGAGGTATCCTTGCTACACCGCAAGGTCCGCCTCCTAACTAGCCGTTTCGCTATTCTCGCAGAGTATCGTTGGCTAAGGATACGCCGTGCCTTATAGAGCAATCGCTCACTCGCCGGCCTCCTTTAATCGCACAACACTCCACGTTCTTCCCTACTATTGTCCTTTCAAGGATCCACAGGATACGCTGGCTTATCGCTCACTGTCCTCGCTGACTGTACGTTCAGCCCACAGTCTACGCTTGCGCTCAGCTTCCTGTTCTGATCTTTCCGCAAAGGATCACGCCACTATGTTCCACGCTGTTCCGTCGCTTTCCGTTGCTCGCACTTTTGGCTCGCGTATTCGATTCGCACTCGCTTTAACTCCGGCTCACACTGATTAACTTCCTTCTGATGGCGACGCCTTAAATAGCCCTCCTGGGCTGTCTGCTGCTGTCTCCTGTCGCCTTCCAGAACATTCGAGACTCGTCGCTTCCCACCGGTACTCCTCGCTGCCTAGCAACAGCGCTCGGAGGCCGCGTCGCCCTCCTGCCATTGGTCCATCTGCACGATCGCCCTTCTGTCTCGTAAGTGCGAATGCACCGACCGGTCACTCATTTGCACCTAACGGCCCTTCCGCTAATACCACCCCAACCCACAGCGTCGTGCTGCTGCTTTCCGTGGCCTCCCATCCATTTCCCCTCCATGTTGAATTCGCCGTCATCCAGTATTCGCCGCATTTCCCCTCACTTCCTTTTCCCCTTTGCATACTCTGCTCTTTGTGGGGAACCTCGTTCCTCACAGTACTTACCTGAGGGGGAAACCGGAAGAAGAAGCACCCGGGGGTAAAGAAGAGAAATCTATAAATATTGGGGACAAGGAAAATTTGGGAAAACTTACCTGTGGAGCAGCATGGTCGGCGATCGGTATCGGAATCGATATCGATAGAGGGCTGCTTGGGTGGGAAATACCAAAAACATATCGGGAGCAAGGGTCACCCTAGCAGGGAAACGGTCACACTGGCGGCAGCCTATCGGAATCGATAGCATTATCGATAGGAAAACGGCTACGGGATGGTGTGGCCAGAGTGGGGTAAAAGCAAAAGGAGTGGGGAACTGTCCGGGGAGTGGCGCGAAAATTTATATTGGGCGGGAAATTTAAATTCAAGAGTCGAGAACTGGCGGGTAAGGTACAAAGGGGGAAAAGGGTGAATGTTTCGTTGGCCACAAAAATTGCCGAAGAAAAGGGGGAGTGTGAGGAGTAATTCCTCACAGGCCGATGATTACAGGGTAGTCACGGCGAATTAGAGAGGCCTGGTTACAGCAACAGCAGCTGAAGTAAACCAAAGTGAACCCAAGTGCGAGTGCAGACACGTGAACCGAGAAGGCGAAAGACCAAATAGTGCGAGAAGTCGAAGCGATCTAGCTCGACGACAATTTGCAAGAAGGTCAAAGGAAGCCAGTGTGGAGTGCGTAGCATCCTGCGAACGGTCGGAACGATTAGCACGCTTTGCATTCCTGGCTAGTAATACCTCGCGTCAATTCTTGCTATTGTTCGACTGTGCCGTCTTCAGGGCAGCCGCTCCTTTTATAGCTGGGACGCAGGCCCCGTTCTGTTGCTCCAAGCAGGGCCTGTGTGCTTGTTGCCTCCGTTACAAGTTCCAAACGGGGCCTTCCGCTACTGCTGCTGTAACCAGGCCTCCGGCTGCTGTCGTTTCAACGGGACTTGCAGTGTGGGCAAATTACGCGCAGCTCTCTGCTTTGTGAGAGGCTGTGACGTACCGGTGTTATTGGAGGCGGAACTTGTTGCCGTCAGACCATTCAATTGAATACCCTCTGTTGGTGATCTTTCCTTTGCAGATTGGGAACCACCATGTCTTGGGACCTGGGTTTGACTCGATATCACCGGCGCGTAGAAGGAGAGTTCTGAGCAGACACGCCGGAGTTGTCTGCTCAGTATGTAAAAAAAAAAAGATTGGGCAATCTCGAGTTCTTATTATTTTTAAATGCTTTTTTTTGTAGGCGTTGCATTCCTTATAACTGGCCACATGGCCTCTTAATTGTCTGGATTGGGACACGCTGCAGACGGGTGAGCTTCCCCACACTTTACACACTTAAAGATTCTGCGGCAGTTATTGTTGGTATGGCCGAACTGCTGACACCTATGGCACCGAACGATCTCGTCCGCGGGTCTGCGCTTTGTCTCTATTCGGATTCTCTGCCATCCAAGTTGGTTTAGCTCATATATGTCCATGTTGTTATCATTTTTCTCAAGCTCCACCTCAAATAAGTTGAGTGGCTCTCCAGTCTGTCGCTTTTTTAATGGATTAAAAAATCGGGCAGTGTGGCCATTTTTTGGCCTGCTGTTGTTTGATCCAGTCGTTAGGCGTTCCGCAGTGGAGGTGTCGAATGACTACTCTTATCCTTCTTAGGAGTTTTTGCAGCGTTCAGAGCATCCTGCATAGTCCTGTGTTCAGCAGCAGCATGTGATGTGCTGGCAACGTTATCATTGGGAATTTCATTAGCCGACTGTGGCAGCTGAGTGGTAATCCTAAAGTGTGCGGCTGCCTGGAGCAGCTCGGGAGGAGTTGCTTGCACTTTCGTGGTATTTTGATAAGCTCAAGTTTAAATTTTTGGGCGGCATCGCGCCAATACTAATCGATTTTGCTGTTTTGGAGGGAAATTAATCGTCCTATCGAAATATTTTCACTCCCACTCACTGACCCCACGTGGGTGGTTTTGGGGCTGGTGTTATCCACCTCCCACAACTTGGTCACTCCGTTTTTCGCACACGTCTCAGATTTTCAATTGTTTATAATTAATAATCCACACATCCGTTGTGTGAACTTACATAAGTCATTCAATTTATACTAATTTAGCATAATACAATGAATGGTTTCACGCCTGTTTGATATTATTTAGATATAAATTTAAAAATAGCTAAATTCAACCAAACGGCTAAGGTCATTTCACTCATCTCCAATGAGCCTCAGTCATCGATGTTCACACATCTATCGATATCACTTCGTGGTACTATCGTATGGTCTGCCGCCATTAGGCAAACTGCGCGTCTGTTGGAGAACTGCAATAAAATTTAAAGTTATCTTCCAAAAGCTAGTTATTGCAAAATAATTTTGCTGTTTGGAGCCAGGATAGCTCCTTGGTGGCCCAAAGGTAGTATACATCCGTCTTCCGCCTTTGGATATGTGTATGCTAATTGCTTGTGCGTGTTTTTTTTCTGTATAGCAACCCAGTCGGACTTTGCATCAGGTGTTGAGAAAAATTAGTACATCTAGTGGCATGAAATTTCACTCAAATAGTCAGAAATTAGAAATTAGTATTAAAAAACAAGAAAGAAAGTCGGTCAAGCCCGACTATAACATACTCTGTACCAAGAAAATTTTTCTTTTGATCATTACTCGAAAACCGTTCATCCGATATTCTTTATTCCTTTGGCGGATCGATAAGTTATCCTAATAACTAAATATGTCCAGAAGGAACAAGCCATCTATCTTCAAAACTGTTTGATCATTACTCGAAAACCGTTCATCCGATCTTCTTCATTCCTTTGGCGGATCGATAAGTTATCCTAATAACTAAATATGTCCAGAAGGAACAAGCCATCTATCTTCAAAACTGTGGGAGATATGACGTTTTTTCTAAATTGCGGGGGCGGGAGGGGGCGTGGCCAAAATTGAAAATAAACTTGATCTGCCTGCAGACATAAGAAGCATATGTCCCATACATGTCAAGCCTCTATCTCTTACCATCTCTGAGATCTGTGCGTTCATACGGACAGACAGACGGACAGACGGACATGACGGACATGACTCGGCTGTTGATGCTGATCAAGAATATATATACTTTATGGGGTCGGAGATGCTTCCTTCTGGATGTTACATACTTTTGCACAACCTTATAATACTCTATGTACCTACGGTACAGAGTATAAAAAAATCACATGAAAAACTTACACGTTATTTTCCCAGGTATTTGTAAGGCTAAAAGTCTGGAATTTCATTCGAAAACATGAAAAACTCAGGGGTTTGTCAGCGAACGTCTCATGTCTTCCCACCTACGATATACAAAGTAAGTACATCTGGAGTACTAAGAAAGTTAAGAACCCAAAGGCTGGTGACGTCACCTAAACGGAAACGGTTGAAACCCCTGAGTTTTTCGGCGTTTCCATTGCAATTCGAAGTGGAAGGCTCAGGTTTTGGCATGCCATATCGCGTGAAAAGTAAGCATGAGAAAGTACCTTTTTCATGAAGAAAAGTCCGACTGGGAAGTGGCGCAAAGTTGGCGTCACCTACATTTCGTCATCCATCATGGACTGCGGTTCTTCGTCATCTATTATTGCTCTGGTGTCGATTGGATCGTCTGGATGCGCTTCCTTCGCAATCTCAATTGGATTTCTTGGCCGGACCAGTTGGCCTGTGTGTGGAAAATGGTTTGTGCTTCTGCGCCACAGGAGTATCCGCCTGGTTGGCAAACTTCGGGCTGGCGTCTTGCAGATGTGTATTTGACTATTGTTGTCATCGTCTTCTGGTGAGTCTTCAGTGGCATCCTCCTGTGTTGGCCTCATTGGAAATTCGGTCATTTGGCTGTGCCACACCATTAGCAGCTGGGTCATTTGGTTGGGCAGCCCCATGAGATTGAGAGAGGTGGCTTGATTCTCTGTTTGGAGTTGGTGGCAGGCGATTTACAAGGTGGCGCTGCAGAATAATCCGTCAGATTGGCATCTTTTGGACTGGCGCGTCCACTGTGGAGCAGCTCTCGTCAGAGCTATCTGAAATATTAATTGGGCCAGCGCTGTCATCAACATTTGGACGCGATTGCTCTTGTGGATTGTTGTTTGTTGTTGGTGGCCGGTTTATGCATCTGCGCTGCAGGATTATTCGGCGGATTGGCATCGCAGGGGCCGGTTTGTCTTCTTGGGGACCGCTGTCGTCATCAGAGCTGCTGGAAATCAGTATTGGGGCCAAACATCGCTGCATTTGGGCAGCATTGGTGTGTTGATTAGGGCCTGGCTGGACCTGTGGGTTGATATTTATATTTTGTGGTGCCTCGTCCACTTGTCTCTGCTCAGGGATCGTATCGTCATCGGTGCTTGGCTGCTCCTGTATGTTGGCGTTTATTGTTTTGCGGCTGATTGACGTCGAAATCGTTTGGCCATGAATCGTTTTGAGGAGTCGTTTGGCAGTTATTTTTTTAGTTTTGTCTCCTTCTTTGCAATACCAGGTGTTTAGATGAGTTTCATTCCTCTCGTCCCAATTTTCCTGTAAATATAGTTTAGAATAATAACTCCTATTTCGATAAGTTTACATATATTCCTGTAATTATAGTTATCGAAAGTATCCCTGAAGTGAAAAAATATATATATGCAACTTCCCTTTTTTGCATTGAATTGAGAACCACAAAGTCGTGTTTTTTACCCTTCGTCACCTTTCCCAACCCCAAAGTTTTTTGTGCGCAGCCGCAACCCCTAACCCAGTGCAAAACCACAACTCAAGTCGAAGTCTGCCCTACCACATTTTCATTGGTCCTTCGAGCCGGATAAGACGAGAGACGACGGTCAGAAATCTGAAGTCTCCCCCTAACCCCAGCAAGCATCGGTGGATTTCAACAACAACAACAAGTTAAGTGCACTGTTCCAAAGCAACAACAAGTTAAGTGCATTTTTCAAAGCGTCATATACCTATCTACATATATACATATATGTCTCACACTGTGAACTGCCACTCCATTTAGCTTCGCCAATTTTCTGGCCTCCAAATTTGTTCCGGCAACATTCCAGCGTGGTTAAAATATATATGCATATGTAGATATGTAAAATTGCACCCTCCAACAAGTTCCTATTCATTTGTACACATCCACACATACATACATCACCCCACCAAAACACACCCGCAAATACACAATCACAAGTTGCACATTCCGAAGTAGTATGTTTTATTTGTCCATTAACAACAACAGCAAATACACAAGGTGATTTAAAAAGACACACACACACACACTCACACATCCAAACAAGTGGCCCCAAGTGTTAAGTTGCCGCGAACAAGGTGCAAGTCAAGCTGATCTTCTACAACATTAAACAAACCTAAGAAAAGGTTGCACTTGCCACACACATTGTATTGAAAACATTAACAATTGCAAACAATACACAATCCATACACACTTATATACATACACACTTATATACATACATTTATGTCAGTTTTTAATCACACGCACACGGCAGCAAACAAAGCTGCACCTAGCACCCGTCCATTCGCACAGCCACACACACATTTCTCCAAGTCCATTTCTCCAATAAAAATAAAAACATAAATACAAAAAGTAAACAAACAATTAATTATTTTCATACATATTAATCGATAAGTGCAGTGCTATCGATCGACACACTTTGGATTGTGACCCTCTGCACCAATTTTCTTTCTGCGTCGAATAGATATTGCCATATGTTCCATATCCCATTTTGTTCCAGCCAGATAAAATAAAATTAATTAAATACAAAAAAAATATTAAGTACACAATTTTTTAAATTCGAATTGAAAGCAAATATAATAAAGTAGAAAATTCCTTATATATCCCGCACATATAAATTACATTCATTATCTACATACACATTTTAAAATAATTTCAAGATATTTTATACGAAAAATTGAATAAAGGGACAAAAGTATCCCACGTTCCCTCAAGCGTTCTTCTCTTGTGCCTAACTCCAATCAAAGGGAATTCTCGTAGCAAGTGCCATCGTTCCGCACTCCGTTTTTTTTTTCTGTCTAAGTTGGCCCAAGGTATTTTGGTGGAAGCTCTAGGGAGAGCCTACTATGCCCACTGACAACGGAAAAGATAAGACCCAACTGTCAGTTCCGTCGCAAAAGAGTTTAAGTAGACGCCACTCTATCTCACCATCCCCTTCAGATAGACAGGCCTTGGATTCGTTGCCCACAGGATCAAAGGACCAGTCTTCGACACCTATCCTTAAAAAGGTTTCCAAGTCGTCACATAGTGATAAACCAGGGTCCATACCAACGCGATCAAAGACCGCAGAAAGTCAAAGCACACCAAAGATGGCAGGGCAAGTTAGACCATTGCTACTCGGTGTATGAGAGATGCACGGCAGAGTTGAGCGAGCAAATAGCGCGAGCGTCAACCAACACTCGTGCAAGTCCCCCGGTTGCAGCTTCGATGTCAAGAGGCTGCAGCCTACCACCATGTGACACCGAAATCTTCTATGGTGACTATTTAAAGTGGCCCACTTTCCGAGACCTTTTCACCGCGATTTATATCAATAATCCTCGTCTCACAGCGGTAGAAAAACTATTCCACTTAACCTCCAAAACGAGTGGTGAGGCAAGAACAATCGTCTCAAGATCCCCACTAACTAATGCCGGCTTCGAATCCGCATGGCAAGACTTACAGGATCGTTTTGAAAACAAGAGGTTGCTAGTGAATAGCCAACTAAAAATCCTGTTTAACCTCCAAGTTATACTATCCGAGTCTGGTCCAGCTTTAAAGGAATTGCAAAGCACAATCGAAGGGTGTTTGAAAGCCCTCAGGCATTCCGATGTTGATACATCCAGCTGGGACTGCCTTCTCGTGTTCATGTCTTCGTCAAAACTGCCCAAGCTAACATTGTCATTATGGGAACAATCGTTGTCAGACAAATCCAAAATTCCTACGTGGCAGAAGATGAACGACTTCCTTAGTGAGCGATACAGGACATTAGAGGCTATCGAAGACGTAAAGCCAGGCACTTCCAGTCGGTCGAATTCCCGTCCATTTAAAAGTCAGTCCGGTAATCAACCTTTAGCCAAGAAAGTTAATTCCTTTGAGACAAAAGTTAACGCAAAGACGCAGACTTGCAAATTGTGCTCAAAGGAAAATCATCCTATTCGCTTGTGTCCTCGATTTCTCCAAATGCCGGTCAACGAAAGAGCGACTTTCATTCGGCAGCAGAAGCTTTGCTTAAACTGTTTTGCACGTGGCCACCAACTAAAGGAATGTACCAGTCATCATAACTGCTACACTTGTAAGGGTCGACACAATACCCTTCTCCATCGAATTGATACCTCTGCATCAACGTCTATTCCACACACTAACTCCAGTACCCAGCTTCAAGGTCTACAGTCCACTCTATCTATCGAGCACGCTTGTTCAAATGTTCAAAATTATTTTGCTTCTAGTACGCAAGGAGTTCTTCTAGGCACCGCTGTGGTAAACATTTTGCATAATGGTTCCACTTACCCAGCACGTGCACTAATAGATTCGGGATCAGAGGGTACGTTTATTTCTGAGCGCCTAATCAAAACGGTGAAATTACCCTTCCAAAATGTGGAGGCACATGTCTCTGGGTTGAACCAGACGGTTTCAGCTCACTCCAAAAGGCTGTGCCGATTCCATTTAGTCTCGCCTCATAAGCCAAGGATTCAAATAGAAAAAACGGCCTATGTTCTCCCGCAATTGGCAGGCAATCTCCCTTCATGCTCAATCCCATTCTCCGCTTTAAGAGATCTGCCAAATCTCCAATTGGCCGACCCAGCCTTCTCCAAAAGTTCGCAGATCGATGTGTTGATCGGTGCAGACATCCTTCCATCGATTTTGCTGGGCGGCTTCCAATCGAACATTTGCGGCACCCTTATAGGACAAGAGACAATTTTCGGCTGGATTATTTCGGGTCCCGTTTCAAAGGCGAAAGGCCAGTCCATAAAATCCTTTTCCACTCAGATTTCTTTAAGTTCAGAAGACTCACTTGATCAGCTCCTTACAACCTTTTGGGAGGTGGAAGATATACCGGTGAAACCGGTCAAGGAGTCTGATGCAGTGTGTGAGAAGAATTTTGTAAAGACCACACGAAGAGAGAACAATGGGAGATATATGGTATCCCTTCCTTTTCGTGATCCAGAACGAATCACTCTAGGCCACTCCAGATCCATAGCACTGGCGCAGTTTTTAAAAGTCGAAAGTCGATTAAAGAGAGATACCCAGCTGAAAACTCAGTACGAATCAGTGATTCAAGAGTATTTGGACCTCGGCCACATGCGGCAGGTATCCCCAAACAGTAGTCCAGTCAATTTCTACTTACCACATCATGCTGTGCTCAAGCCTGATAGTACTACTACACAAGTACGCGTGGTATTTAACGCATCCAGCAAATCCACGAATGGCGTCAGTCTGAACGATCTCTTACATCCAGGGCCTGTACTTCAGTCAGACCTAAACATTCAAATTTTGAAATGGCGATTTTTCCAATTCGTTTTCAATGCCGACATAACCAAAATGTACCGGCAGATCCTTGTGCATCCTGACCATACTCCGTTCCAAAGAATCTTATTCCGCAATTCAGATGGCGTACTCTGTGACTACGAGCTTAGTACAGTTACGTTCGGCATAAACTGCGCTCCTTTCCTAGCCATTCGAGTTCTGCAACAACTCGCGAATGATGTCCAGACTCAATATCCCCTAGCAAGTGATGTGGTCAGAAACTATATGTATGTTGATGACGTTTTGGCAGGTGCGCATTCAGAGAGCAAGGCTATTGTAAAAATACGTGAGCTGAGGAAAGCTCTTGATTCAGCGGGATTCCCATTAAGGAAGTGGACCTCTAATAAGAAAGGCGTGTTAAAAGACATACCAAATAGTCATTTGCTAAACTCCGAATTCCTTGAGCTCGAAGAAGCTAGTACAGCTAAAACATTGGGTATTCGGTGGAGAGCTACCACTGATGACTTCTTTTTTATTGCTTCCAAATCAGATCTCAAGTCTGCGTACACAAAACGCGAAGTCCTTTCCCAAATTTCAAAATTGTTTGATCCAGCTGGCTGGTTAGCTCCGTTCATTGTCCAGTTCAAGATTTTTATGCAGGAGATATGGCTAAGAGAACTAGGATGGGATGAGAATCTACCTAGTGATCTCCTCAAAAAATGGCTAGACTATCTCCAGAGTTATATCCATATTGACCAGATTAGAATCCCGAGGTGGTTAAAGTTTGTTCCTCAAGCAAAGGTGCAGTATCATGGCTTTTGCGACGCCTCACAGCGCGCATATGGGGCAGCCATTTACATTCGCATCGAGAGCGATCAAGGAGTATCATGCTCTCTCCTTACATCGAAGACAAGAGTGGCTCCGGTAAAAACTGTTTCCCTTCCACGTTTGGAACTCTGTGGGGCAGTTCTTTTGGCCGAATTATGTGCGGCAATCATTCCACAACTCCCACTGACTAGTTTCGAGATGTTCCTTTGGACCGACTCGACCATTGTCCTCGCTTGGTTAAACAAGCCCCCTTGTCAGTGGACCACTTTTGTAGCCAACAGGGTGGCTAAGATCGGCCAGTGTAGCAACGCGGACGACTGGCACCATGTTCAGTCTGAAGACAACCCGGCTGACTTGGCAAGTCGTGGTGTTTCATCCCAGGAGTTAATCAACAGCAGATTGTGGTGGTGCGGCCCTGAGTGGCTAACAGCTCCATCCGAAAGGTGGAGGATGCCAGAAGTTCTAGCTCCAGAAACTGATTTAGAGCAACGCGTAGTAAGAACACACTGCGCAGCCATTGAAACTTCATCCGATATCCTAGGGAGATTTTCCGATTTTGGAAGAGCCATCCGCGTACTTGGTTATGTGATCCGATTTATGAAACTTTGTCGAAAAATCCCAGTTAAGATTTCTGACGAGCTCAGCAGCATTGAGTTGGCTGCAGTTCTTGAGACCCTGAGCGCTAGTACCCAACGAGAGCATTACCCAGAGGAGTATTCTCGATTGCTAGCGAAGAAATCGGTTCTTTCATCGAGCTCGATTCTAAATTTAAACCCATTCCTAGACAACAATGGCGTGATGCGAGCCTGTGGTCGGGTAAGATCTTCGGCATCCCTCAGTTATGATGAGCGTCATCCAATTCTTCTTCCATACAACAGTCGACTTGCACGCCTTTTGGTGGAATTCACACACCGCATTGCCCTCCACGGTGGTAACCAGTTAATAGTCCGATTGATTCGGTCCAAATACTGGATTCCGAAACTCCAGAACTTGGTCAAAGGCGTTATTAATTCCTGCAAGGTGTGTGTTGTATACAAGAAGCGAGTCCAAACGCAGTTAATGGGTGACTTGCCCGTAGAACGGACTACGTTTTCTAGACCGTTCACACATACCGGGGTGGATTTCGCTGGTCCCTTCGACATTAAGAGTTTTACGGGACGTGCTTGTCGCATAACAAAGGGCTATGTGTGCGTCTTTGTGTGCTTCTCGACAAAGGCCATCCATTTGGAGCCCACATCCGACTTAACGACTGAGAAGTTTTTAGAAGCCTTCGCACGATTCATTTCGCGAAGAGGATGCCCACTGCAAATCCAATCCGATAACGGCAAAACCTTCGTGGGTGCATCCAAGGCTCTCCAAAATGATTTCCTAAAAGCCCTTAAGACAAATGTCTCCAACACGTATAGCCATCAGAATGTGACTTGGCATTTCATTCCTCCAGGAGCGCCGCATATGGGCGGCCTTTGGGAGGCAGGCGTCAAAAGCTTCAAGTCCATATTCTATAAGTCCACTTCGGCTACAAAATATACGTTTGAAGAGTTTGCGACCCTCCTATCCAAAATTGAAGCATGTCTCAACTCCAGACCCATATCTCCAATGTCCGAAGACCCAGCTGATTCCTTAGCGTTAAGTCCAGGCCATTTTTTGGTCGGAGGACCGCTGCTATCGGTCGCTGAGCCTGAAATCCGGGACAACGTGTCTTCTATTTTGAATCGCTGGCAACGTCTGAAAGCAGTAAACCAGCAGTTTTGTGCTCGTTGGAAAGACGAGTACTTAAAGGAACTCCACAAACGAAACAAGTGGAAGTATCCCGCAAGGAACCTCGAGAAAGGGGACATGGTTATTGTCAAGGAAGACAATATTCCTTCCAATGAGTGGCGTTTAGGCCGAATCCATAAAACCTGTCCCGGCTCCGATGACAAGGTCCGAGTAGTAGAGCTTGTCACTGCTCGAGGCATCATCAAAAGGCCAATATCCAAACTTGTCCTACTCCCTATTGAATCCAATATCCAATCTTGCTACTCCCAATTTCAAACAAGTATATAAGCTCCATACACTAATCCGTTCTATGTTTTGTATGCTGTTTTTATTTTTTTTATGTAGTCCTCCTCCGCGAAGATGGCTCCACGTCACTGGCAAAAAGGGCAACTGGCCGATGAACATAGACACCTTCGAGGAACGATGTCCTTCCGCTGTAGAGTGTGCCGCGGTATCCATCCGCTCAAAAAATGCAAGCGTTTCCTCAGACTAAACGCAGAAAAACGGTTGAGGGCAGTATTGATCAACAAATACTGTCCGAACTGTTTGGCACACAAACATTCTGAGCGATCGTGCCGTAGTGGTGACACATGCAGGATCTGTCATGGGAACCACCACACGCTGCTTCATCTCTACGAGCGTAGTCGTGAGAGCTCACCACAATCTCGACCTGGCTCACCACAATCTCGACCGGGTTCACCACAGTCTCGACTTGACTCTCCAAATCCACAACCTGACTCCCCACAAGCGCAACCCAAATCGCGCATCCAACCGCCGTCACTGACCTCACTGCTGCAGCATCGACATCCGAACGTCCTGCCCACCGCTATTATTAAACTCGACACTGGCTTTAAGGAGTACGAGACGTGTGCCTTGATTGACCCATGCGCTCCAGTGTCACGGATTAACGCGTCATTTGCAGCGGCCCTCCGGCTCACTATGGTTCGAGTTGGGCAGGAAGAAGCATGCTCAGCAGTGCTCCGGTCGAAGACGTGCCCGGAGTTCAGGTTGGAGATCGTTTTCAAGGTGGATCCTCAGCTCCAATGTCGAGTTCCCAGTCGTCCAATCGATGCTAGCGTTCGGGAAAAATTCGACAATATAATACTGGCCGACGAGCATTTCTACCGCCAATCCACGGTGTTTGTGATCCTGGGGTCCGATGTCTATGCGGATATCATCCGCCCAGGGTTTCTCCCAAGCTCAGGAGGCCTACCTGTCGCACAGAGCACTGTGTTTGGGTGGATTTTGTCGGGATCCTGCAGCGCCTAGTCCTTCACGGCAAAGAATACTTATCCTAAGCTAAATGAAAACAATGGAAAATAAGTCTGAAGTCGAAGTTCCTAAAGCTAAGCGTTAAATTGCACTATGTCGCAAGGGGGGCGGGATGTTTAGATGAGTTTCATTCCGCTCGTCCCAATTTTCCTGTAAATATAGTTTAGAATAATAACTCCTATTTCGATAAGTTTACATATATTCCTGTAATTATAGTTATCGAAAATATCCCTGAAGTGAAAAAATATATATATGCAACTTCCCTTTTTTGCATTGAATTGAGAACCACAAAGTCGTGTTTTTTACCCTTCGTCACCTTTCCCAACCCCAAAGTTTTTTGTGCGCAGCCGCAACCCCTAACCCAGTGCAAAACCACAACTCAAGTCGAAGTCTGCCCTACCACATTTTCACCAGGCGTCTTGTTGGTCGTGGGGCCTGGTTTTCTCGGATTTGTCTCTGCTGTTCTTTTCGAATTTGTCGCTGCTGTTGCTCTTCATTTATATCTCTTATCAGCTGAAGGAGTTGTTGCTGTTGGGTATTGCCTTGTCCTCTGGGTTCAATTTGGCCATTTGATTGCTGATTCTCTTGGTGCTGCTGAGGCGGACCATTCCATTGTCTTGCTGCTATTCGTCTCCTGCTCTCACGCAGTATATGCTCTTGAAGAGCAGCCTCTGGATGGGTACAAATCCCAAATATGCTGGCAATTATCACTGTTGCTGTTGTGTTTCGGACTGGCCTGTTCTGGCTGTGGGATAGGATGATCCGAAACCATCCTCAACTGATACATGCTTGGAGCATTTCCTTGTATCTCTTTCTGATCCCACTGTGCCTCACGGGCACAACTGGCTTCGGGGCAATTTGCCTGGCTTCCTCGTTCGAGTGTAATCTTAATCTTTCCCAGTATCTTGAGCATGTTTCGAAGTATGTTTCTGCTACCCTTTTGACTTTAAGGCCTGTGAGTATTGTTCTGTTGCTCACATACCATGGAGCAGCAACAATAGTTCTTAGTATCTGGTTTTGGGCTACCTGCAGTCGATTGTACTGCGTTTCGCTCAATAAAGGTCCCCAACCCGATATCGCATACTGCCAGATTGGCGAAATCAATTGTTTAGAAAGCAAAATTTTTGCTTTCAGCGGCAGTTTGCTGCTATCTGCCATCAGCCAGTGCAGTTTGTTGGCTCTGGCCCTGAGCCTTCCAACAATTGTTGGAACATGGCTTACAAACATTAATTTTGTTTCCATTTGGACTCCCAGATAGGCATGCTGCTTTTCAGTGAAAAGTCGCTCGTCCGTTATACCAGGAGGGTGGAAAGGTTGCTGGGCATGGCGCCAGGTGTGCATTACATGCTTTGTTTTGCTCGCATTTATGGTTATACACCATTTCTTTGCCCAATCAGATATTTTAATTAGGAACTGATCCAGATTAGCAATCGCCTCATGTTGGATGACAAAATTGTTGTGTCATCTGCGTAGGTGGCTATCATTATGCTTTGGGCGCTGTGCAGCATTTGTGGCCTTAGATTTGGCATGTCGGACGTGTAGAGAGTATACAACTCCGGCGCATATTTGCTTCAGACTTGATCTGGTGTCTCCACAACATTCAACCATAAGGGATCTGTTTGTCAGGCAGCTGCTGATTGCTCTATAAAGAACTTCAGGTAATAGTTTTTGCAGTTTGTATCGTGGGCCATCATGCCATACGCGATCAAACGCATCTCTTATGTCCATACAGACTGCTGGACAATACTTATTACTCTCATTTGCTTGTAGGATTTATTGGGTGGTTCGGCCTAGCTGTTGTTCAGCTCCATGCTCTCTTCTGAAGCCAAATTGATGATTAGGTATGGCATTCGTCACGTTTTTAAGCTGGAACATTCTGCGTAGGATTAGTCGCTCAAAGAATTTGGAAAATCCTGCCAAGAGACTAATTTGCCTATATGACCCAAGCTGATCCGAGGGCTTGCCTGGCTTTAGGATCATAGTGATTGTGGCACACTTCCATTGGATAGGAAAGTGGCCAAACCTGAGGATATTATTAAATATCATGGCGAGGTATAGAATGGCAGATTGTGGCAGGGCCTTTATCGTGCGATTATCAATTTGGTCAATTCCTGGCGCTTTGGGAATGGTAGGTATTCCTAATCCTTGTAGCATTTTGTTTATTTGGGTCAATCTCGAGTTTGTAGGCGTTGCATCCCTTATAACTGGCCACATGGCCTCTTAATTGTCTGGCTTGGGACACGCTGCAGACGGGTGAGCTTCCCCACACTTTACACACTTAAAGATTCTGCGGCAGTAATTTTTGGTAATTTTTGGTAATTTTCAGTAATTCTGCTGACACCTATGGCACCGAACGATCTCGTCCGCGGGTCTGCGCTTTGTCTCTATTCGGATTCTCTGCCATCCAAGTTGGTTTAGCTCATATATGTCCATGTTGTTATCATTTTTCTCAAGCTCCACCTCAAAAAGGTTGAGTGGCTCTCCAGTCTGTCGCTTTTTTAATGGATTAACAAACCGGGACCTGCACGCATGTTTTGCTACCCTTTACTTTTTTTTTTTCATTTCATTTTAATTTTATACTAATTTAGCATAATACAATGAATGGTTTCACGCCAGTTTGAAATTATTTAAATATAAATAGCAAAATTTCAACCTAACGGCTAAGGCCATTTCACTCATCTCCGATGAGCCTCAGTCATCGATGTTCACACATCTATCGATATCACTTCGTGATACTGTCGTATGGTCGGCCGCCATCAGGCAAACTGCGCGTCTGTTGCAGAACTGCAATACAATTTAGAGCTTTCTTCCAAAAGCTAGTAATTTTGCTGTTTGGAGCCGGGATAGCTCCTTGGGCCACCAAGGTGGTTGACATCCGTCTTCGGATATTTATCCTTGGTGAGTAAACGTCACTTTTTGTATGTGTGTTTGCTAATTGCTTGTGTGAGTTTTTTTCTTTCTGTATAGCAAGTGACGCAAAGTTGGCGTCCAGACCATCCAATCGACACCAGAGCAATACGAGATGACGAAGATCCGCAGCAGATCCAGCCAAGTCCATGATGGATGACGATATGTAGGTGACGCCAACTTGCTGTACAGAAGAAAAAAACACACACACGCGCAATTGGCTCCCATCGTTGTCCCAATCTCCAAGTTGGTGGTATTAATGCTCTTCCTATTAAAATTTTCTCGACATAAATAAACGTTGTAACAATAACCACAAACAAATATGTTAACATTTCCCTTCAGTTACAGAATTCACGCATCGTCAAATTCATGCCTTATTCCCGATTCTGCTTTGACTTCGACGTCGGCAGAACAGATTTTTGTATGTATTTGTTATTGCAATTTTACCTGCTTCACTCAAAGTCAAGAAAGAAAGTCGGTCAAGCCCGACTATAACATACTCTGTACCAACGAAATTATACGCTCAGCATAAATTTTTATGCTGCAGTAGCAGCTGAAAGCAGCGCTGCTTCTGCGCTGCAACAGCGAACAGTCTTTTGATTATAACTCGAAAACCGTTCATCCAATCTTCGCCATTCTCTTGGCTGATCGATAAGTTATACTTATTACTAAATATATCTGGAAGGAACAACCCACCTATCTTTAAAACTGTAGGAGATATGACGTTTTTTCTAAATTGCGGGGGCGGCAGGGGGCGTAGCCAAAATTGAAAATAAACTTGATCTGCCTGCAGACATAAGAAGCATATGTCCCATACATGTCAAACCTCTATCTCTTACCATCTCTGAGATCTGTGCGTTTATACGGACAGACAGACGGACATGACTCGGCTGTTGATGCTGATCAAGAATATATATACTTTATTGGGTCGGAGATGCTTCCTTCTGGATGTTACATACTTTTGCACAAACTTATAATACTCTATGTACCTTCGGTACAGAGTATAAAAAGGTCAGCCGTTGCTGTGCGACGCACAGGCAACCAAAATCAGATTTTCTATCGCTGAACGGAGAAGTTTGCATACCCTTCAAATTTGTGCGAACATTAAAAACATATTTGATGGGTATTTTAAAGAATTTTAGAACAAGTGAATTAGACAGATTGTTAGTAGAATTGCTTTAATATATACTTCTATTATTATAATTCCAAAAACAATAATTTATATAATAATTTATTTATTTAATTTAATAAAAGTATACAAATGCTTCTTTTAGTCGGACATTGGCTAAGATACTCTGAGTAGGCAAAAGTGACGCGCGCCGAAAACAAAAGACAGAGAAAAGAGTTAACGGCGCATCGCCCGTTGCTTCTGTTTTTTTTTTTTCGCTTGACGCGTGCCTCCCCTTCCAAATCGTCACTTGCAAGAAAAATTTCGTTTGATCATTTCTGCAGCGCACGCAAAATTTTGTGAAAATTTATAATTTTTGTTTAAATTGAAAACTCATCAAACTTTGATTCAGGTAAGAAGTGATAAGTGAAGTGTTGAGTTTCGTTTCGGCATCTTTGCGCGAATTACATATGTAAAACCATGTTGCATTTGTGAGTTTTTTGTTGTTTATTTGTTTTAGCTGTTTCGATGTCGATATCACCTATCGCCTCTACGACTATCGATATCGAGATGCAGTTCGGGGAAAGCTTGTGGGATGCGCAGCTTTTGGCACCAAAGCGCCCTCTAGCTTTGGCATTTGGCAAGCGTGAGCGGTAGATCGTTGCGGGAGGGGGAGGATAGTTTAAAATTCGAAGTTGGAGAGAGGCAAAGGCCTTGAAAACGGCCAGCGACCCCTCTCAGCAGAACTAGGTCAGGGACAAATGAAAAGTGGGAAATCGCCTAGCTAACGACCGCTAATTTGTGCCAAGGGCACATGGAAGTTTTGGATGCTGGCTGGTTAATACCACGAATTTTTCAGCGTAGGCCGGTGCCTGCGAGTAGGACCGGCCACGATATTTTTGGTTGCCCTGGTGACAAAAACTCAAACTGTTGGTTCCTGGCCCTCATTTGACCAAGCGTTACCGCCCAAGACGGCGCCAAGGCTGTGCTCGGAGGGCATTACATTTACATTATTATTAATGTAAAACTAATTTATTTATTTTTCTATCTTTCTCAACAGCAATTTGTAAAATATTTGTTAAAAAATATACAAATAATTGTGTTAAACAAAAAACAAATAATTGTGCCAAAAACTAAAAAAAACCTTGTGAGCTAATTAAACTGCAAATATATGAAAATAAATACATAAATTGTTATAAACTGTGTAAATAAAAGTAAAGTAAGAGGAGGTAGGAAGGATTTTTTGGAATTTTTAATAAATAAATAAATACACAAAAAAAAATGGTTGGAGATAGACAGATGCGTTGGTTAAAAGAGAAAGGGAAATATTAGCAGATCAATTAAGACGTGTAGCAGGAGAAACCCGAGTTATGGAGAATGATGATGTAGGAGAAATAGGAAATAGATTAAATTTGGAGCAATTAGTGCAAGTTGATGAAGAAATGGACATTTTTAGTCTACAGGAAGAAGTTGGTAGAGAAGAAGCACAATCAATCGGTGGTGATGATTTAAATACACAATTAAAGAATTGGTATTTAAAGCAAGAACCAAAACGTAGCTGTACTATAGATTTAATTAAGATTTTAAACAGACACAGCTTAAAGGTAAAGCCCTTTTATAAATTTAACTGATCTGAAAAGCCAGTAATAAGTCATATAGGAGGCGGCTCTAATTTGCTTATTGGCTTAACTAAGCAGTTAGAAAAACTGTCTGTTATTCCCAAACTTCCCGATATTTCAAGAATGGATATCAATATTGACGGACTACCTTTATTTAATAGCTCTCGTTCGCAATTGTGGCCCATTTTAATTAGAATCAATAACGTAAATGAATGTCCTGTCTTCCCAATAGGTGTTTTTTCGGTCCACAATAAGCCTTTTCACTCCGAAGAATTCTTGTCAAAGTTTACAAATGAGTTGTCCGATGTTATGAAAAATGGTCACACCATTTTAAATAAAAAACAAGAAAGAAAGTCGGTCAAGCCCGACTATAACATACTCTGTACTGTATCATAACTCGAAAACCGTTCATCCGATCTTCTTCATTCCTTTGGCGGATCGATAAGTTATCCTAATAACTAAATATGTCCAGAAGGAACAAGCCATCTATCTTCAAAACTGTGGGAGATATGACGTGGGGGCGGGAGGGGGCGTGGCCAAAATTGAAAATAAACTTGATCTGCCTGCAGACATTAGAAGCATATGTCCCATACATGTCAAACCTCTATCTCTTACCATCTCTGAGATCTGTGCGTTCATACGGACAGACAGACGGACAGACGGACATGACGGACATGACTCGGCTGTTGATGCTGATCAAGAATATATATAATTTATGGGGTCGGAGATGCTTCCTTCTGGATGTTACATACTTTTGCACAAACTTATAATACTCTATGTACCTACGGTACAGAGTATAAAAAAACTTGGAATTTCGAGCGATTGTTTGCGTTGCTCCTGCAAGAGCATTTGTAACTGGCACACCAGGACATACATCCAGTCATGGCTGTTCCAAATGCATTCAGGTAGCTCATAAAGTAGATTCTGTTTTCACATACAGTACAACATGTGCTGATTTAATTACAGATGAAGACTTTCTTAATAGAAAATATCGCCAACATCATAATGTTAATTTTTTGAATGTTCAGTCCGCTTTTGAAAAACTTGGGGTTTTAATGGTTACTCAAGTTCCGCTCGACTGCATGCATCTCGTAGAGTTGGGTGTCATGCGTAAATTTTTAGATAGAATCAATAATATTAAAATGCTATCAAAACTGTCAAAGGATGACAAAGGACATATCTCTCAAATATTGGTATCAATGCGAAACTATTTCCCCAAGAGTTTGCACGCAAGCCGCGAACATTGGTAGAGCTTCCAAATTGGAAAGCCACGGAGTTTAGGCACTTTTTATTATATACTGGAATTGTAGGTTTTAAAGATAGAATGAATGATGACATAATACTATGCATTTTTGCTATTGCACTCTGCATACAGACTGCTCTGCTTTCCAAAGCAAGGGCCAAATAACATAGAAAATTCTCAACAAATGTTAAATCTGTAAAATGTGAATAATTTTGAATTTGAATGAACCGCTTAGTGTGACCGCCAATAACCTTAATAACCTGCGCAACCCTTAAAGCCAGTGTTGCATAGTGACAGATCTCGATATATCGATAAGTGAAAACTGATCGATATATCCGAGCGTCAAGAGTTTGCGCTGAGTAAAAGGAAAGGAAGGTTCGCCTATAATAAAATAACAACATAATAATTTTAAATATTAACTTAAGAGATTGAATAATAAAGACCACGATTATAAATCTATTTTTTGAGAATTTTCCATTGGTTTTTGGGGAGAATAGTGTTTTCTACAATGTTCACGGTTTGCTCCATGTAGGCGACACAGTTAAGCAAGTCGGAGATCAGATCTCAGATCTTACAAATATATAGGATAATAGTTGAAGATAGTTTTGAGGGCGGGGGGGAAAATGAAATAAAATTATTGGGCAAAATTCTTCATATGCAGGGATGTATACTTAGCAGCAGCAGTCCAGACAACTTTTGCTTTGTCGGAGAATATTGCCCAATTAAAATAGAGTCCATTATAGAAGAATTAGAAGAGATTTTTTTAATAGGGAGAAGATTTAGCGAAATTAGATCTTTTTATAATGAGCCCATAAGTTCATTAGATGTAGGGATATGGATGGGGAACTTTACAGAGGAAACAGATTTAGAAAAAATTAATATTTCGGACTTTCACAGGAAAGCCGTGACGATGCCCTACAAGGGAGAAATAGTTCTAGCTCCTCTTTTACATTTTTATTGAAATATTTATTTATATTTGATGATCTGCTACTTCTTCTTACGAAATCTTTAAAGTAAGTTGGTGGTGTTTAGTTCGTAGGCGTATTGAAAATACGAATCGGACATATCTGTTGCGACGGCGCTTTAGATATCTTTGGAAGATTCACCAAACATGGTTCGAAAGCCAAAACAAAACAAATTAAGGTTATGATTCTTAAAATTATAAAATCATATTGTGATTTATGTATTATTTAATTAGCCAAAGCAATTTGTTGAATTTAGAATGGAAGGACATCAGCCCAAAAAATGTATGCGCCTCAACAAAGAAAGCAAAGAAAGAAAGTATGCGAAAGTAGATCCGATTGCAGTGAGTTAGCTTTGAGGAAGCCGACTAAAGATTCAGTATGTGTCGTAAAGTTCTGTCCGTAGAATCTGTTTTCCCAAATATCATTGGGGTCTGCTGTCTTGGATAGATGCTGAAGAAGCTATATTGAAATTGTCCAGATGTTTATAACGCATAGAAGGAAGCATTTGCGACCACATGAAGTATATATATTCTTGATCATCAGCATGACAAGCTGAGTAGTGATTTAGAATTGTCCGTCTGTTTCTATGCCATCTCCTCCTTCAGTTTGAAAGCTATCGCCACCAAACATTGCACGAAGTAATCTGGTCCAAATACGCTGCACAGTTGTCGGAACCGGCCGGATCGGATGACTATAACCAAAGATTTATAGATATTATAGATGACGCATGTGAAACAAAAATCGATTATTCCTGTTAGCCAACATTGGCATCTAATTTCTGATTTGATCCTCATGCGTCATCTATAAATATCTACATATCTTTGATATAACGCAGTAAGTGTTTTACCAAAGATTTTTAGCTATTATAGATGACGCATATAAAAGAAAACACGATTATTCCTGGTAGCTGACATTGGCTACCAGTTTTAAATTTGTTCCACATGTGTCATCTATAATATAGTAAGTATATATAAATCTTTGCCATAAAATATAGCTGCCATACAAACGATCGGTCGAAAAACTAGTTTCCAAACTCCGTATTTACTAGTTTTTAATGCTTCTCCATAATTCTGCTAAATTTGATCGAAATCCGACATCTATATAGTATAGCTGCCATAGAGAAGTAGAGTTAGAAAAGTAGTCTTATTGGGATAACTTGTTTGTTTTCAGTGGATATGTCCTCCAAATTAGTTAGAAAACATGCTGCAAGGATATAGAAACTTCGGCCGAGCCGAAGATAACTTTCCTCTTAATTAAAGAAATTTCTTTTTAGAGGAAAACAAAGAGCTTCGTGAGGGACTGACGAATCTAACTAGAGAGATGTCCATTCTCTGGCAGGATATGATCGTCCTCTCGGAGGTCGTGGCTGCGCAGGCTGCCCTCATAAAACAGCTCACGAAGAAGGAGAAGGCTCAGGAGAAAGTTTTTTGTCGATAATTCGTGTGACCAGATTAGTCGGTTGTTTATATCAAACTATCACGATATTGTTCCCGACAATACCGAGTAACTTGCACTTGTTTGGTTGTGAAACCACATATACTCTGTTTATAAATTGACCAATGGCCGTTGCTTAACAATTCTTTTTAGTTTGAATATATTAATTTGAGGGTTAAAACCGGAAGAACATGTGCCTTGAAAAAGGCAAGCACGCCCGACACACGTGTCTTGAAAAAGACATACGTGGGAGTAAACTCACTTAACCGATGCGCAATTCCCAAGCCTTCCTGAGCCACTGTCTCTACATACACCTGCAAGCACAGACCTATCGATCGGTGCAGTGTTATCGATATCATTTTTTGTAATGTGGTCCTTTGCACCAATTATGTACGTTCCACTCCATTCATTTCAAAATACATACAAATAAAACAAAATAAGATTAAACGAAATTAATTCCACTAGCAAGTAAATCGAGTAAACAAAAATAAATTGAATTAAAGAAAAACGAACAATGAAGAACATTTTTGACCCCATCTGAAGTAAATTTACAAACGGAATTCACTCAAGGTGAAAGGAAAATTAAGTTTTTGGCTTCCTTTCAACATCTACCGTGCCACACCACGTTTTTTCTTCCGTCTACAAAATTTCAGCTCAATCGATCGTACAGTTTTTGAGAAAATCGGCTAACAGTGGATCAACCTCAACAAATTCCCATACAAAAACAAGAAAGAAAGTCGGTCAAGCCCGACTATAACATACTCTGCACCAAGAAAATTTGTCTTTTGATCATAGCTCGAAAACCGTTCATCCGATCTTCTTCATTCTTTTGGCGGATCGATAAGTTATCCTAATAACTAAATATGTCCAAAAGTAACAAGCCATCTATCGTCAAAACTGTGGGAGGTATGACTTTTTCCTAAATTGCGGGGGCGGTAGGGGGCGTGGCCAAAATTGAAAATAAATTTGATCTGCCTGCAGACATAAGAAGCATATGTCCCATACATGTCAAACCTCTATCTCTTACCATCTCTGAGATCTGTGCGTTCATACGGACAGACAGACGGAGTTGGCTATATCGACTCGGCTGTTGTTGCTGATCAAGAATATATATATACTTTATGGGGTCGAAGATGCTTCCTTCTGGATGTTACATACTTTTGCACAAACTTATAATACTCCATGTACCTTCGGTACAGAGTATAAAAATATGCGCCAATTGCTAAGTCCCAAGGCAATGGCACACATTGCACGGTACATTAGCTTAAAGGGGGGATATTCTAGAGTGTACCTAGCAAATTTCAGCTCAATCAGTCGTACAGTTTTTGAGAAAATCGCATAACAGTGGGGGTGGCTCAGCTTCAGGTTTTCCACTGCTAA
>JAWNNM010000206.1:0-370797 GCA_035044965.1 Lordiphosa andalusiaca | reverse complement strand
ATATGATCTATCTTATCTAATATGAAGTGTTTGACCAAAGTTCATTTAAACAAAATCCTTATTTTCTAAGGACTTTTAATTAAAAGATTGTTGAAAATTTAAACCAAATCGTAGAAATAGCTTCACCAGCTCAAACTAAACTCGCCATGACTCTTAAAGAACCAGCCGGCAGAAACTTTTGAGTTTTCGTGTACATAAAATGTTTAATTTTGTAGTTTTTCTTCAAAACCAAAACTAAAATGTTACATTTCCATTGACCAAAATGCATTTCTAATTGAATAGATGTACATGTGTATAACAAGAGTATTTTCGAGTTTGTGTTGCCTTGGAGAGTTTCTTACTTGTATCTTTTTGTTGCTTGTCTGGGACGGGGACAACAAAAAAGGGTGGTGGTGGTGGGGCTGGGAAGGTGGTTTTCTTGCCTGGTTTTTGCACGCAGCTGTTTCTTGCCGAGATGCTGCAAATTGTTTGGTTTTTATTGTTATTGTTGTTCTTCTTGTTGTTGTTGCACTCAGTTGGCCAACAACATTTTGTGGTTGCGTGTGCAACAGTTTTCCTTGGCTCACAAAAGTAGGCAATGCTTTTTGCCCCACCACCAAACAGGAAATTTAATTAAATGCACTTTCTTTAGTGCGGAAAATGTGGAAAATGTATATATATACATAATACTTACAGGTCTACTGTCACTGTTTGCCAACGAATTGTAACTGTAATCAGCTCAACGCTTGCAACTGACTTTTGTACTCATGTTTCGTACGATTTTAGGCGCAGTATTCCATTGTTGTTGAATTTTGGAGCTCATGAGAAAGTGGACAGCTGCTTGAACTTTGATTCGTGTTGATTTGATTGCACTTGGACAATGGCAATTGTGTGTGATACTGATTGCGTGGGCACAGTGGTGTAGGAATGCTAAATATGCTATCATTATACTCTGTACCAAAGGTACATAGAGTATTATAAGTTTGTGCAAAAGTATGTAACATCCAGAAGAAAGCATCTCCGACCCCATAAAGTATATATATATTCTTGATCAGCATCAACAGCCAAGTCGATATAGCCATGTCCGTCTGTCCGTCCGTCCGTCTGTCTGTCCGTATGCACGCACAGATCTCAGAGATGGTAAGAGATATAGGTTTGACATGTATGGGACATATGCTTCTTATGTCTGCAGGCAAATCAAGTTTATTTTCAATTTTGGCCACGCCCCCTGCCGCCCCCGCAATTTAGAAAAAACGTCATATCTCCCACAGTTTTAAAGATAGGTGGGTTGTTCCTTCTGTATATATTTAGTAATAAGGATAACTTATCGATCAGTCAAAGGAATGGTGAAGATTGCATGAACGGGTTTCGAGTTATGATGAAAAGACTGTTCGCTGCTGCAGCGCTGCTTTCAGCTGTTACTGCAGCATCAAAATGTATGCTGAGCGTATAATTTCGTTGGTACAGAGTATGCTATAGTTGGGCTTGACCGACTTTCTTTCTTGTTATACCCTGTTCCCATTGAAAATGGGAAAAGGGGTATCATGAAGTTGTGCGAATGTATGTAACAGGGAGAAGGAAAATTTTCCGACCCCATAAATTATATATTCTTGATCAGCATGAACAGCCGAGTCGATATAGCCATGTACGTCCGTCCGTCCGTCCGTCTGTCTGTCTGTATGAACGCGTCGATCTCAGAGACTATAAGAGATAGAGCCACAAATTTTTGCACGAAGGTAGATTTATGCTGTACGCAGATCAAGTTTGTTTCAGATTTGAAAAATTCCACCCCACCCATTCCATTGTCCCCCTTTTATCCCCAAAAAACCTAGACCTCCTCTAGAAATCCTAGACCTAAATAGCCGTCAGATCCACAATTTTCAAGTTAGAGCCTCGTGGTTTAGTATACATCAAGCTAGGCCCAATATCTATCTATTCTGAAAAGTACAATCAGATCGGACAAAAAACACCGGAGTTATAAGCGAAACAGTTGAGCTGATAAGAGCACCCCCCCACTTGTTGGTCAGGACTAGAAAAAAGTGTTGCCTACATTTGGGATAATTTTGTTAAATTCAAAAACAATTAAATGAAAACAAATGAACAGGGTATTTTGTGGTCGGGAAACTCGACTGCAGCGCCCTTACTTGTTTTTTGTTAAGTTTTGGCTGTCAGAAACCCAAAAAGGAACCGCTTTGAAACAAAGTGAAAATATATGACAAAAATATATTAGAAAACAATATTCTACACTAGTTTAACGTCACACCTTGCTTCACTGTGCCGTGCTGCTGGTGCACCAGTTCAGCTTGTATTGATTTTTCAGCCCCTAATTGCTGGTCATAGATGAGGTGGGCTTAGGTCAGTCTTTGGCTTTGGCTGGTTGCGTAATTCTGGTGGCCAGATAAAATCTTTACCCCAGTAATCAGCTGTGGTTGACCGAACGAACGAACTGACTCCCAAATGTGGTTGAATTGTGTGAAATGTGAAATCAACTCACCTTTGACTTTTCACTAGTTCTTTACACTTGAAGAAATTTATATAAAAAAAATGCCTTGGTTTCGCCGTTTTTTTCCCAACTTCATTAAACGTAGCGTTTACAAAATTCTGGTGCAAAGCAAAAAAGCCTTGACATGCCAAGAGATTGTGGAACTTGTGGCTCCACTCTATCAGCACCTGGCCATGAAAGAAGTTGAGTTAAAGGTGCTGGAAACACTGGTGTCGGGAGTACGTCTGCAGTGTATTATAAAGCTGGGCGAGACCTATCTGATCCAGTGGGAGGGACAAGAGCGGGTGAATCAGTGCAAGGCTGAGGAGGTGTGTGACTTTTTGCTAATGTTTCGTGCCTTTGGAACATTGTTCCTGGAAAATACCATGTATGATACCTTCGAAGCCACCAAGGAGAGACTCTATTGAGAGTTTCTAGCCACCAAATCTCATCAATGTAATAACGCTAAATTAATCACAAGCAGCCTCCCCCCCCCCGGTCCCCCCCGTCAGCGCGCACAATTTTGAACTAGATACCAAACATTTATCCTCCTTCACTTTTCATTCTTGAGAGTTTGATAATGGCAAACACTGCGTAGTCCATTAGGAGGGTTGTCCGCCCTATTTTGATTTTACACAGAACTCGTTCAAGGAATCAATGTATCCCAACCAAAGAGAGAGGCCACTGCAGCTGTATAAATTTTACATTTGTTTCCTTTCAATTTAACATTGTGTACTTTTGGTATTGTTTTGCTTTTTTTCGTTTGCTCTGCAAACTGAAAGAAGCAACGGCCGAGCAGCAGCGTTTCGCCTGATTTCGCAATATTTATGATTAGCAATTTATTATTCATCATTTTCGAGTGGGCAAACAGAGAGAGAGAGAGAGAGAGAGAGAGGGAGGGGGGGGGGGGCGAAACAAGGAGCTGTGCCATTAGCTTGCACTTAATTTGATTAACAAAAGCCCAAGTTTACATGCGCTGCAATCCCGGGGAATCTATCAAAGAAATCGATGAAATTGTGGAGCATAGCTTAGCTTGTGATTTGTGTACATTATTTATGGGTGCTTGCTAAGAAAAGCCGACACATTTGGATGCCGGTGGAAAATTTCACTTTCAATCACCCCCAAACAACCCCCACAAAAACTGTCACATGCAAATGTCTCTGTAAAAGTGAGAAAAATTATGCCTTATCCTTTGGGTAAAGAACAAATCGCAGCACATGGCACAGGCACAGGCACATTTGCCTCAGAAATACGCACAGAGTAGAAGAAAGGGACCAACACAGAGACACAAGTGCAACAGCAGGACGACAAACGACAACAGACAAAATTTTATTGATGTTAATTTAATGCAGAAGAAATAAAAAAGGCGACGGTGGCGGCGGCGGCGGCGCTGCAACGGAAATACGGAAAAAATCCAAAATGAGGCATGGCAGGGCAGGGCAGGGCGAGTCCGACATCGAAATAAAAGATTTGCATATAAACAGGCGTCGATTTACACAGGCTCATACACACACACACACACACGCACACATGCACATATGCAGAGTAGTGTATGGAGCAGAAGCGTGCCAGGAATATTCTGCAAAGGGGGTGAACAGAGCTGGAATAAGAAAGAGGAATCAAAAATATTGAGGAGAGTGAAAATACGAATTAAACAGAATATTTGTGAATGATACAATTGAATGGTTAAAAGAATCAGTAAGGAAGAAAGAAAAAGGAATGAAATAAAAGGTAAAAGGGAATTAAGAGAGGCAAGTTAGTAGAAGAGATATCAAAAGGAAAGAAGAGTTAAGAAAGAAAGATGAAATACGGTTGATAGAACTTAAAAACGAACACCGAAAGAAGAGTATACAGCAAGCTAGAAGAACTTGGAAAGACTGCAGAAAGAAAATTAGAAAAATAAAAGAAGGCAGAAGAAAGGAAAAACCAGAGGTAGATGGAAGAACGAAACAGCTGAAGAAGTCAGAAATAAGTAGGGAAAAAGAAACGATAAAAACAAGTAAAATGGAAGACTAAAAAATAGAAGAAAGGAAGAAGAAAGAAAGCAGATAACAATAAGAAAAGAACCAGAAAGTAAAATGAAAGAATATAGAAAAAATGGATGAAAAAAGGAACGATGAAAATAGTAAGATGGAAAAAGTAGAAATATAGGAGAAAGAAAGAAAGAACACGAATAAAAGAGCATGAAAAAAGAAAAGAAGAAACAGGAAGCAAAGAAAAATAATGAACAAGAAAATGAGAAGAAAGAAGGCTGAAAATGGAAGGAAAAAGAATCGACTATAAGATACAAATTAAATGTAGAAAAGTTAAACAAAAGAAGAAAGTAGAAAGGAAGACAAAGAGAGAAGAATGGAAGAGGAAAGGAGCAAGATACGAAAAAGGTAGATAGATGGAAAGAAGAAGGAAAAAAGGAAGAAAAAATGAAGAAAGATAGATGAAGGATAGAAGATAGATATAAGCAAGACAGAAGAAAGATAGAAGAGAGATGGAAAGAAAAAGTATAGAAGAAGGAAGAAGAAATGAAGAAAGATAGAAGACATTATATCTGTCTGACAGATAGAAGAAAGAAAGAAGAAAGGTGGAAAAAATTGAGATTTGATAGAAGAAAAATGATAGAAAAAAGGAAGTAGGAAGAACATAGAAAGGAAAAAATAAGGGCTATTAAACGAAAAGAAATGCATATCATTATCTTCACAAACTATACAAGTTTCTTGGACATCGAACAAATATATACTTAATGATACATATAAATATATATATATTGCTTAAATCCTACCAAACCCCTTTGGGGAAAACCGCCACTGTCCCATACTTATATAGACATTTGCCATTTGCATAACAGACGGACCCCAGATCCGGGCCCAAAACTGTCATTGCCAAGGTTTTTACATCCGCTTGCCGCAATCATAGTCTGTAAGTCCAGTGGAACAGAGAGAGAGAGAGTGAGATGGGGACTCAATAATATTTATAGCGCCGACTCATTCTTGAAATGTCCGCGGCAACATATGCAAGTGGGTATTGCTCTATTTTCAAGTGGATTCCATTATTATATTGTTGTAAGTAGCCGAAAGAAACACCGACAGAGAGGGAGAGAGAGCGGAGAATCGAAATGCAAATGCGAGGCGGCGGCGGCTGGCCTGGTTGACACTTTGTTCCAAAAGAAATTTATTGGCATGTGCGAACAGCAGAACGGGAGTAGACACACCACCGAAGGACCAAAGCGCTTAACATTTAAATGTAATTGCAAATATTTAAATTCATTTCGATTCAATATTGAAACATACAATTTATGGCCCCATTTTGGCAATGGCATTGGCATTGGCATTGGCATTGATGGGGATTTGTTTTGGGGGGTGGGGGGAATGTCACTTTTAATGGGCGTTAAAAGGCGCTAATTATTTGGCCACATAAATAGATGCGAATTTATGGAGGAATAACATATATGCGAGGCAAAAGATAATTAAATTCCTCATTAAGGCCTAATTGACCTGGCCATAAACTATGAGAGAGATGCTTAAATTTCATGAAATTTCAAACAAGCAGTTCAAGTGGGAAAATTCTCTCTCTAGATATATATATATATATATACTATTTTTTTTGTTTGCATATTAAAATCTTCAAGTTCAAAATGTCTGTCGGCGGTGTATTTAAAGTCATTTCTGTGCCAGGAGAGGACCCTGGTGCATTATTTTTGGATACCACACTTGATGATGCAGACAACACAACAACATGGGCCAATCTAACATCAACGGAGTCTTACAATCGTGGAAATTCGATGCTAAGTCTCTATGTGCTTGGAATCATACTGGGTGTTGTACTCCTCTTCATCTGTTGCCTCTCTTGCTATATAATCTGTGGATGCGGCTGGTGGTGCTGTGCCGATCAGGATGATTGGCGATAGAGGCAACAGACGGAGGTGGCTGCAAAACAGGGCGACTTTTGCTTAAGCAAACAAATAAAATTGCTCATGCTGTAGTATTAATATTTATTTTACAAATATTGAATGAGGGCGAGGGGAAACACAACTGGGTCTAAGTGAAATGCCAAAAGATTGATGACATGGCGCTATGCGTGCTTGGCCACGTTTATAAGAATTTATGGCCAGGCCAGGGTGTGTGGGAGGAGGGGGCGTTGCGTATACGCAATATTTATATTTATGTATTATGAATCAAAGGCGGGGCAGGAGGGCAAGCAAAAAAAAAAAAGGATAACAATAACTTTGGCCAACTTGCGTGACGTGGTCCAAGGGGGAGGATTATTAGAGAGATTTTAGCTCTGCTTTTGCGCTCATAAAAATTGCATGAAAACGCTAGACGAAAATCTCCATTCACATACGGAATTTAGGCCTGATTCTTGGCTACCCAAAATTATGCTATTACAATCAAGTTTACGACTGCCATTGGGCCGCATTGCCAATGAATATGATGATATGAGATCATTGTTGATGCGGCTGATGATGATTGCGTTTGCTTCGTCCTGCGCATAAAATAAGTAAGAAATTACTAAAAAAAAGAAAAGAAAAGGAAATGCTCGACCAGCCGGCACATTCGGCACCAGTTGTTAGTGTGCAAATCCAAAAGCTCAGCAGACACATAAATTTCCAGATGACTTTTCTTCGACATTTTCTTTTCTTCCGCCATTTTTTTTTTATGCGTGCAACATTTGCCAGGCCACAAGAATGATTTTCGCTCCTTTTTTCTTTTCATTTTAGTGTCGTTTGACGCCAGCTTTTGACAATTTGTATGCTTATTGGCCACTTCACATGCCAATGCTAAATGGCCGGCTTGCAGGAAGCTAGTTGTGTGTGTGTGTGTTTCCGCTCTCATTTCATATGCATTCGCGCGCGAATTGTTCCCCTTTTAAGGTGGGGCAAGTTTAGAGCAAGCCAGGTATACATTTCCTTTGGCTAAAAATCGACATTTTGACTGCTCCCTTTTTTTTCATTTTTTTTTTTGTTAGCCACTTTTTACGCCACAAAACTTTGCACTTTGACATGCAGCCACGTGTTAGAGTTGAGTGCCACTTGGATGTCTGGATTTGAAGCTGGTGTGCGAGTTGGGGGAAAAAAATTGAGCCAACAAATGTGGCTAATGTGACTAATAGTTGACAAACTACACTGACTGACTGATTGGTAATCCACTTATAGACTAAACGGTAAGAGCTAGATAGCTCGAACTTGAAGAGTAGTTGACATTTGAGGGGAAAGTGGGTCTTGGCAGCAGATCTTTTAAGCGCCAGGGGGTGGAACATAAACTATGAACTGTTTAATTGTTTTCCCAGAGATGGTAATTGAAAGCCCAGGGTCAGTTTTTAACATAGTTTTGTTTCAAAAATGTGAACCGTATTAAAATTAATCAATAATTAGGTCGACGGGTAAGATACAGCGGGTATTACAAGTGCCTGTCTCGGGATATCTATTTAATTAGTTTTTTCTTTGAAAACTTGCACAATCAGTCACCTTTACTAGCTATTGGTGCCAGCTGTCAAGTAATTAGACATGAAAAAACTTCTCAAACATTGCCTTTTGGTTGGATTGGCCGTTAAAGTGTGGGTTAATGTCGGTTGTGAGAAAAAAAGAAGAAAAAAAGAATGAAAGTCGGTCAAGTACGACCATAGCTATCTCTTACCATCTCTGAGATCTGTGCGTTCATACCGATCGTTCGTATGGGAGCTATATGATATAGTCATCCGATTTGGCCAAAAATTAGAATTATGTGAAAGTATGTGAAACAAACAAATACAAAATCGCAGGATGCTACCATTCAAAACAAAAAGTTTTTCTAACCAAGTCTGTTTTTCAGACCTATCTTTTGTATGCCAGCTATACCATATAGTTGTCCGATTCTAATAAAACTTTGTAGAACTATAAAAAAAAACATAGAAAATCTACGATTACAAAATTTGGAGACGTTTCCATTGAAAAGAAAAAAGTTTTTCTCACAAAAACTAGTTTTCCGACCGATTGTTCCTATGGGAACTATGAGATATAGTCATCCGATACCAATACCCTTTGCAAGGGTATAATAATTCTTAAATCTCGAAAAATGCACCATTCAGTCTGATATATAACATTTATATAATATATCTGATGTTCGGAAAATGGGAGAATCAAGTACGTTTTAAGCTTAAAGCTGAGCGAATTTCTGATTTCGAAAAATTTTACCCCTTTATCCTGTTGTAGAATTCTGTTTTGTTATTTCTATGGATAAAATATGGTTAAGAAAACATATTTCCATCTCCGAAGGATGGAAAATGTGTGGGTCAGGGCCTAACTTGGATTTTAAGACAATCTTTGGAGCGAAATATATATCAATCAATAAAAGAGATTATTGTCTGTTCAAGGATCGTCCTTTATTTCGCCGAGTCTCAAGCCTTAAAATAGTTCGAAAGAATTACATCCTGATTTGCATAGAGAGGAAGAACTGAAGTAGCTCTATGTGAAACATTTTGAAATTAGTGGTAAGGACTTGTCTGTCATAAACTAAATTTTAGTAATATTTGAATAAAAAATTTGGCATATTTTATATAATTCCTAAAATCGATACCGAAAATGAATGCCACCGCTTCAACTACTATTACGTACACATTATTACCGCGTTCCAATCACAGCCACGATGATTACGCCCTGGGTTTGAGTGCATTAGGACTTGCTGTCCTGATAATAGTGATGGTCTGTTGTTGCTGTATTTTTTTAGTATGTCTGCCGATATTTTGCTTCTTTGGTTGCTTAGGCGTGTGCATGATAAGTTCCTGTTGCGATCCGGAAAGGCATATTGTTTGATAAATTGTTGGCAAATACACATTAAACTAGTTGTTCGATTTTGGAAATTCTAACGTTGTAAACTCAAGCAGAGGAAGCCACAGTTGAAGGTCGAGAAGAGGCTTAGAATATTTATTTGTAAGTTTTATAAGCGGAATAGTTGAATATACCAAATTCTCTCTTAAAACTGTAAAGAGTTTCAGTAACTTTTTGAAATCAGTTGAATTGCATTTTCTGTCATTCAAACAAATCTTACTAGTATAGAAAAATCATATTGCCATTTCAAATTCTTCGTTAAAACCGTAACCAAAAATGAATATAACTAATGTACCAGTAAACACTTTTGGCACCCGGGCTATTCGCACAGTAATGGTTTATTATACAACCACGGAGAGGTACCGCTGGTCGCATACTTATTGGGGTCTCGGTGCAGTGGGATTTTTTCTGTTAATCGGATTTATGGCCTGTTGTTGCTGTCTTGTGTGCATTTGTCTGCCGGTACTTTGCTTCTTTGGTTGCATGGGATCCTTGTGCATGACGTGTGACGGAGATTGTTGCGGAATGGATGAGGATGTTGTTTAATAAACTGTTGGCAACTATAAATTTAGGTCCAAATTCTCAACTTCTAGATAAGTTAATGTAGAAGATGCGAAGTGGGAACTTAGATAATTTTATTATGTTGGAAACCCCAACGTGTTTAATCTCAACAATACTCAACCAATATTGTTTCGCAATCTGTGTTTATTGACCTGAGTGACTTCTGGCAAACTAAAGAGACCGCTTCGAAGCATCGTTTTGACTCGATTGAAGATGATAAGAGCTTAATTGCAGAATGACATTTCGAATTAGGAGTTTGCCAAGCGCCATCAAATTGGAAGGTTTAGATAAATAAATATATATATTGTATAATTCACTATTCAATTTGCTTACAGTCTGCATTACTTCTCAACATTTTGTTGCTTGTTAGTCAGGATCAGGGGTGCCCGCGCTATATACGCTTTAGACGCATTTGTTGATTGCAATGCGTTTACGCATCACGCATAAAGGCAACTTCGTATGTTTCTCTCTTCTCGTTCTCTCTTTTGTCTCCAGCGAAATTAAAGGCAACATCAATACATAATGACAGCACTGCGGCGTTGATTTTGTTATTGTTGTGTGCATTAGACAGCCACCAGCATCTACATACACAGTTTGTATACCTATGCAAAGGGTATTATAATTTTGACCAGAAGTTTGCAGCGCATAGAAATATTCATTTCCGACACCATAAACCATATATATACTTGATCAGGGTGACGAGTTGAGTCGATTGAGCTTTGTCCTTCCGTCTGACCGTCCGTCTGTCTGTTTCTACGCAAACTAGTCTCTCAGTTTGGAAGCTATTAAGCTGACATTTTGCACAGAGTCTTCTTTTTGCTGCACGCTGCCAATATGTCGGAACCGACCGGATCGGCTGACTATATTCCATAGCTCCCATGGGAACAATCGGTCGGAAAACTAGTTTTAGTATGAAAAACTTTTTTCTTTTCAATGGAAACGTCCCCAAACTTTGTATTCATATGTTTTCTATGCTATTTTATAATTCTGCCAAGTTTTATTGAAATCGGACAACTATATGGTATAGCTGCCATACACAAGATGGGTCTGAAAAACAGTCTTAGTTAGAACATTTTTTTGTTTTTAATGGTACCATTCTACAATTTTGTATTTGCTTGTTTCACAAGCTTTCACCTAATTCTGCAAATTTTTGTCCAAATCGGATGACTATATCATATAGCTCCCATTCGAACGATCGGTCGGAAAATGGGTCGCTGTGGGAAAAATTTAAGCGAGCACTTGCAAATGTATAAAAAACTTCGTCACAGACGGAGTTAGATATCTCTTTCTCGTTTTGTTTACTTGTGTTAGTGTATACGCGAGCATAAGGCGCTTTTGGGCACCTACTGGTCAGAATCATTAGCTAAAGCTCTATTTACACGACCTGTTTGCTCAGCTGAGTGTTCGTCTCATTTGCTGTCAAACTCTGTAAACCGGCGTATGAGTAGGCATCTCAGCTGAGCGATTAGGCGAAATAAACCCGGTTTTAATTGGCCTGACCCATTCAATGGTTCTGCAATTTACTCAACTGAGCTTCTCAGTCATAAACTGTGTTGCTGAGTCAGCAGATTCTTATGATACTCAGGGAAAAGCGAAAAATAGCTGAAAGAAGAGCAAGCTAATTTCTTGCCAAAACTATGAGGTTACTAAGCGACATAGGCAAAGCCTTCTATCAACTTAGTGTTCAATTTTTTGTATGTATTTTTGTAATTCCCAAACAGTCATAGCAGGACTGGCATGAGAAGGACTCTAATGACGAATTGTACCACACTTAAATGACAGTTAACTCAAGTTTAAAACTCTTAAAACTAACCCAGTAACATTTTGGAATCAAATGTAATGAATTTTGTTTCATTAAATTATACCAAATCTCAGTATTATTCGGCAAATTCGTTTGACTTTTTTAAATATCTATGCCGGTAACCGTTACCCAAAATGAGTGAAATATATATACGGACCGTTTGGGTTTATGCAACCACCACGACGGAGTTTGACTTTTTCAATTCGTCTTATTATGGGATGAGTGCGGCAGCATTTATACTTCTGATCTTAGTAAGCAGCTGTTGCTGCTGTTTTCTGTGTATTATAGTGCCGTTACTCTTCATTTTTGGTTGCTTCCAGGCATGCTGGGAACGGGATATTGTTTGATAAAATAAACATCCCCTGCATTATAATACTGTGCTGTGTTTTTGGATCCCTGGGGATTGGAAAAATCAATCTTAAGCTGCTGTTTAATGCTTCTATGATTAAATTCAGCCTTTTTCGAGCTAAAAATCCAAGCTTAATGCTGGTACTTGGATGGAGAAAAGCCGGGATTGCCCGACTACCTTACTTATATGACAAATGTTCTCAATTTGTGGAGCTAAAAATATTAAAAACTAACCCAGTAACATTTTCAAATCAAGTGAAATGAGTTTCATTTCATTAAATTACACCAAATCTCAGTATTACATGGCAGAAACTTTAGACTTTTGTTTTTTAAATTTCTATACCAAAATCGTTACCCAAAATGAGTGAAAATGTTGTACAGACTGTTTTGGTTTATTATACAACCACCACAACGGAGTTTGGCTTTTTCCATGCGTCTTATTATGGGATGAGTGCGGTGGCAATTATAGTTCTCATCATAGTGAGCGCCTGTTGCTGCTGTTTCCTGTGTATTGGTTTGCCGTTACTCTTCATTTTTGGTTGCTTCCAAGGGTGCTGTGAACGGGATGTTGTTTGATAAATCATTGGCAAAATAAACATCCTGCGTTATAATAATTTTGTGCTGGGTTTTTGGATCCCTGGGTGCCGGGGGAGAATCGATCCTAAGCTGCTGCTTAATGCTCTTAAACCGATTAGACAACCTCTCACTCTTACATATTTCTGCAGCTGCACCAAACTGAAATGCACTCAGCACTTTGTCAGCTTTTAGACAGGAAATGCAGTTGCCATTTTTCTTCTTTTTAGTCGTCTCGCGCTGTCCAAGTGTCTCTTCTCCTTTCATTCTTGTCTGCACTTAGACATGGCATAAAAAGTATCAGTTTTAGTTCTCACATGACTCTGTCCTACAACTTTGTTGTTTTGTCTCAATTTTGCCAACGCTTCCATATTCAGTTTCATAATTTTTACCAAGCATGGGGAAAAGTTTTCATTGCCATCGTCAGAGGAGCACAAAAAGTTTTTTATTTTTTTGTGTTTTTCTGTTGGTGGAGTGCATTAGGATTTTGAGCTCTGAAGTGTGGGAGCTGTTTTTTTTTGTGTGTTTTTTGGGAGGAGATGTGTGTGTGTGTGTGTGTGTGCGGTTCCTGTGGTGTCGAGTTTTTTTGAAGGATTGCATTACTGAAATGTTTGCAGGAAAAGCACTTAAATAAAACTAAAGTAAAATATTTTATTAGTTGGAAATCGCTTTGGATTCATACACACTGCATAAGAACCGAAGCTTCTTAATCAGGGGATGGCTGAATGGAGAAGATCCTTTGTCAAATAACAACAAACGCAAGAAATACTTTGATATAGTCCGTTTATATTACAAATCAGAAGAAAATAAGTGAAAAGGTTAGGCCTAAACCAACGAAAGTGTATGCTCCGTATGAGTTTTTTGGGCCCTTGCAGAGTGTATTATAAAATTATACGGATGATTGTTTGGTAGCATATTCGACCACCTAAAGTATATATATTCTTAATCATGTTGATTTAGTCTCCCCCAGTTTGAAAGCTATCTTTACCAAACTTTGCAAGAACTCTTTTGGTACAAAAACGCTGCACATTTGTCGGTATCAGCCGCATAGAATGACTATAGCATATAGCTGTCATAGGAACGATAGGTCGAAATACTAGTTCTAGTGAGAAAAACTTTTTTGTTTTCAATGGAAGGGCCTTCAAACTTTGTATTTCTTGGTTTGATATGTTTTCCCATAGTTTTACTTAGTTTGGTCGAAATCGTACATCTATATTGTATGACTGTCATAGGAACGATTGATCGAAAAACTAGTTTTAGTAAGAAAAACTTTTTGGGTATCAATGAAAACGCCTCCAAGCTTTGTATTTCTAAGTTTGCTATGTTTTCAGATCAAGTTACTTAGTTTGGTCGAAATCGGACATCTATATAGAATAGCTGTCATAGAAACGATAGGTCGAAAAACTAGTTTTAGTGGGAAAAACTTTTTGGGTTTCAATGGAAACGCCTCTTAACTTTGCATTTCTTAGTTTGATATGCTTTCCCATGGTTTTACTAAGTTTGGTCGAAATCGGGCATCTTTATAGCATAGCTGACATAGAAAAGTAGAGACTGAAAAGTAGTCTTAATGAGAAAAACTTTTTTGTTTTCAATGTAAATGGCTTCAAACTATGTATTTCTTAGTTGCCTATGATTTTCCCTGACTCCACTAAGTTTGGTTGAAATCGGACATCAATAAAGTATAGCTGTCGAAGAAAAGTAGAGTCTGAAAGGTAGTCTTGGTGAGAAAAACTTTTTTGTCTGTAATGGAAATGTGCTTAAAACTGGCATGTATTTATCTGATATGATTTCACACAATTCCTCAAAGTTTTTTCAAAATCAGATGACTATAGCATATAGCTGTAGTACGAATGATCGGTCGAAAATTAGTTCTATTAAGAAAAACTTTTTTGTTTGAAATGGAATCGACTCCAAATTTCTTAAATGTTCGTTTGTTATGCTTTTGCATGGTTTCACTAAGTTTGGTGGAAATCGGACATCTATATGGGATAGCTCCCATAGAAAAGTAAGGTTGGAAAAGAAGTCTTAGCTAGAAAAACCTGCAAACTTCTGAGCAAAATTTAAAAACCTTTTTCAAGGGCCTAAAATATTTACACAATTTAAAAAAAAAAACAGCTCATTTTATAAGGTATTATTGAGGAAAACAAAAACATGATTCTACGAGGATTTCACACATTCTAATGCAACAGATTTCACTTCCCATTAGTGTAAATGAGTGCCAAAATGCTAAATATTGATTCTACATTCTTAACAATGAGTTGGTGGCTACAACTCGCTAGCGCTTGATGGTCGTGTGCGCTAAGATGCAGACGTTCGAGGGTTCTTTATATTAGAACTACTTTTCTCTGGGTTTAGGTACCATGTGTGTGACTATATCTCATCTGTGACTACATTTGGTAGCAAAACCGCTTTAAATTTTCTTCTCTAAAGAATTTGGGAAATTGATTTACATTTTAGAAAAAATTTGAAATTTCAAGGATTTGTTTTGGGGGGTGTTGGTTGCTTTAAAAAAAAGAAATCAAGTGACTTTTAATGACTCACTGACTCTTTTTTGTATACAAAAGTGCTCATTAAACACACACACTCAATTTTTTTTATTTTATAAAAATTAATGCCATGCTTGGTGTACCCTTGATGGACCCTCCAAACAGGGTAGTACCAGGGGACCGCAATCCTGTCACTGGGTCGCTCGTTAGCGTAAAAAACACTCACCTCTTCCACCCATCATTATCATAATTTGAATGCGATGTGTGAGAGAGTTTTAAAATATTCATGCGAGTAGAAAGATTTTCTCAAGTGTGCACACGTGTGTGCATTATGAGCGGAGGTTTACTGTAGCGAGTTGGTAAGGGAAAAAAAGGCGAACTCTTCTCTGTTTATAATGACTGTATTTTGCATGCTGATTATTTCAGCAGAAGGAGAGGGAGAGAGAGAGAGAGAGAGAGAGTAGGAGTATAAAAAGTGAAATTAAAAAGGGGGCAAAAGGTTTACCAAAATTAAAGGTTTTTCCCACCACATTTTAATTCAAATCAATAAAGTATTCTATAACGATCTTCAAAATTTGGGTCTCAAACTGAAACCGAGCACAGTTTTGCTGCCAAAATGATTCAAACCTTGCGTTATCAGCATGTTCTATTTATAAAATCTTTCCCACAATTTCTCTTGTTTTATTTAGATAAATTTAAATCACATTTATGGCCCCCCCCCCTCTTACCTCACCACCTCATTCACATATGGACTAATTTCTTATGCTTATCAGTTAAAAATAATTTATAGCACAACCCACTTAGTAACATTAGCTTCCGAATCTCCCATCTTTCCCAGCCACTTGACAAACTCTCGCAGCTTCTCCAATCGCCTGGTGTGTCCGCCTCGTGTCGAAATCAATTCCCAGCGCTCTTCCACCGCCCTGCGCTCCTCTCTGTCCAAAGTTTCCAAATGTTTTCTTAATTTTTTACTCAAATTTTTCTGTAATTGTCCCGTTTTCAATTGTATGGTGCGTTGCCAGCGATCGAACCCGTTTCGTTGTAGACACAAAGCCATCAATTGTGTCTCAATGCTGTTGGTTTTCTCCGCCGCATCATCATCTAGATACGTATTGACTATGTCATAGAACGTATCCAAAGTTCCCACCGTCTTATTGTCACTGACAGCTATAAACGCATCAAATCTTTCCAAATATCCCTGCAGTATCGAGTTCTGTGAGTCCAACACGAGTAGATCTTCGACCACATTGTCCACCAGTTGAATGGCCAGTGAAATGGCTTGATTGGTTATCAGATTTAAACTGTGCTCGGCCTGTTTGCAGATACGATGACGATTTAAATCACCCGAACAGTTTATTAACGTAGATCCAGCCAGCTGAAAATTAATATAAGATTTAGGTATAATCTTCAGTTAGAAACGGTTTTTTTTGTTGTTACCCACCAATGCTAGCCAGAACAGACATTGTGAGGACTGGGAACTACTCATGTTGCTCGCTCGACAAACACTTGGCTACTGAACTAAAACATTTATAGCTCTGAGATATGTAGATAGACGCGTTATCTATGGAATTCACTTCTTTTTTTTTTTGGTTGGTTTGACATGCAGATGATATACAATACGTAGGTCTTGATGACTCTTGTCCCACCAGTCATGGTTATGTCCCACCCAGAGAGTCTTAATACTTTGGAAAAGATAAGTGAAGATTAGTCAATTGAAATCAATGAATGAAATTCTACTATACGTTAAGTGAATCATGGGAAACATGTGCAGAAACAAAAAAAAAGCGGAAATATTTATCAACTGAGACATTAAAAAGTAGCAAAAAAATTTGAAGCTTTCCCTTTCATTTGAGAAATGTAGTCGTCAGACCTTACAGTTAGAGAAAAAATGGACAATTTTATTTGCAGACAAATCAAAATATGTTGAAAATAATTGAAAATGTAGGCTTTCTACGAGATTGTCAGGGATTTTCCACCCATTTCGCTTGTGTGGCCTTTCTACAAGCCACGTATACAAAAAATATAGGAAATTCAACGATTCGCACTACACTATCTAGAGAATGTGGAGAGTTGTAGGGGAGGAAGTGTCACGGGAGGGGAAATCTTTCTTCTGAGAAGCCTACATCTAAAATTTATTATTTCCACTCACCTCGTCTAGGGCTTGAGCTCATCACCCTCTTATGCCTTGTTTCTGCATTTTTAACACAAATGCCAGCATCTCAGCCCATACGACTAGCAAGCACTCGAGCGGCATCTGCCGCAAACCACAAATCACAGAGCAAATTCAATTAACAACACTTTTCGTGTAGATTTTCTTATTCAAAGACGAATTATTCTTGCAAACCGATGCTACTACGGGCTTAGTAGGCAGTTCGAGTGCAGAGACCTCTCTCGAAAACTGAAAATTGCTCTATACATGTCTCATATCATCTCAGTCCTGCAATACGGCGCAGAAGCATGGACTTTAACAGCAGCGGATGCGTCGGCAATTCACGTGTTTGAGAGAAAAGTTCATCGCCGGATTTATAGACCTTCAAAAGCTGGCGACGAATTTCGTATCCGAAAGGTGGGGGACACTGATCTTGTCGAGCTCATATAGGCTGCGTTGGATAGGACATGTTAGTCGTATGGATGACCCAGCTCCAGCTAAACAGGAGTGCAAAAGACTTATGGAATATGCCCAGCGAAGCTGAGATGGGTTGACCAAATGACCAAAGATATCTCGAAGCTTGGTGGGACGAACTGTTGGTGGAAGCGAATCGCGGAGGAGTTGACCGTAAATCGGTTGTGATGACTACATCAGGTCAGAAAAGAGAGCATTCAGCATCCGAAATCCTGGGGCAATGCGCACTAATACACGATTGGTATTACTTTACACAGTTCTGGTGGCACCACAGCGAAGATGGGGAGAAGTTTACATGGCACCAAAGACATCTTAACCTTACTTAAAGGTGGCAGGTGACATTTACTCTTCAGACAGATGTTTTTTGAATAAATAGTCACCTAAATATTATATATGGTCACTTTTCCTTAAAGTACGTAATTTCGTAATGCCAGTTAAGGCTTTGAGTTATCAGCAAGCCACGCAGGTTTAGGTGTTAGATTAGTTGGATTAGAACAAGGAGGTTGTGAGTGAGTCCTTTAAATTTGGGGACCATTTACTCAGGAAACTTGTCTTTTAGGTAAAAATATGTCCGTTAAGGTAAAAAGTTGCCTTGAATGTTAAATGAATGGAAACTTTTCTTTTTAGGAACTGCTTAACCTAAATTCTCTTCATTTTTTTGAAAGATTATGGGCAGTACTTTACACAGTTTGGTTGGCACCACAGTTGTTGTGGAGCCACAGCTATGAAAGCAGCTGCTTTACACAGTTTTGATGGCTGATTTTCACACAGTTGGAATGTCGCCACAGCGTCGATAGGCTTTGCTTAACTAACAGTCATCACAATCAATAGTACTTCACACAGCTATCTATTTGAGGGGTATCAGTTGACCCAACCACCTCACCTCACCATTCTCTTTATATAAATCTATTCGAAATATCTCAAAAATATGTGAAAGTAAAGCAAGTTCATTCAAGAGATTTACTACAAGTTTGTTTTGGTTCTGTTGTGTGTGCCCCTTCAATATCTCGACTAAACTAGTTGAACCCCAGCTCCTGCAAAATTGCCTGATGCTCCGCAACTAATCTAAATCGCTAAGCAGAACAGTTAGAGGACGCACTTTAAGGCTGAGCTATGAACAGAGTCAGCCTGTGTCCAGCTGCCAGCCAACGTCAAAGTAATAATACTGAAATAAAAGTCCACTTAGTTGGGGGTCGGAAGGCAGAAGGGTGCCCGCTGGGCAATCTCATGTGCGTGTGTGTGTCTGTTGGGGTGTGTGCGCAAGTGTTTTGTGTGATAAATGTCGGAACTGGGTCAGTGGCGAATGATGATGAAACTCAGCGAAAAAAATAGCGCCGATTATTCGTTCTTGGCTCTCGTATCAGTTTTTAGGTCCTCTTTTTTTCCTTTTTTTTTTTTTGTTGTTGCGAATGAAATCCCCTCTTTTCAACTCTAAATGGTTGCCATTTGGAGTTTTGAGTGCCGGCAAATCCCAGAGCAACGAGAACGAACTGCAATTTCAACTTTGATAAGCGAAGTTTAGTGGCATTTGGGGATCCAGTTGGAAAAAAAAAAAACAGAAGCAAAATGATTCTGCCATATGACAATGTTATTAGCGTAGTTTTTGCAGTGCAGTGGCAATGTGGTTTATGAGTGGCCTAAGCTGGCTTTTGACTTGGATTGTTTAGTAGCCCTTAACCCTATTTTTAGAGCGAAATCAAAAATGCACGAAATGATTACGAATTTGTTTCACAGATTTATGCACGGAAATATATGGCAAAACAATAAGCAACTCTCTCGCAACCCCAGAGTCATCCACCCACAACGCAAGTGTTATAAATTGCCAAAGTCCCCGCTCCCCGCTCCCTCCCCCCCGCGCACTTTGCATGCAAATTTCAGTAACTTGTATTCGTAACCCTTCCGAAACAACTGACACTGAATATCAAATATGAGACGGGAGTCCAAGTTGAGGCCAAAAATTATTTGCATACTTTTGGGGGATGCTTGCCGGCACCACATGGCGCGCTTTTGGTTTAGCTTGAAAAGAGCTAAAAAAAAAAAAAAGAACACACAAAAAAAGAGGTATAAAACAAGCCTTTACATGTTTCCAGGGGGGTGTAAACAGCCAAGCAATTCCTGGCAACAAAAAAACACGAAACGAGTTATTTATTGCATTTGCAAATTTTACACAACATTTTGCAGTCGCACGCCCCCCTTCGCCCACTTCACTCCCTTGAAAAGGTGTAACTGGAGTTTATCGCTGCGAAAAAATTGATTCGGTTTATGTTTTCGAGGCGAAGGGGGGCGACGCAAGAGTTTTGTAATATGAAGCTGCAAGTTCAATGAAGCCAAAAGGTGTTTTCCTCTCCCTCTCTCTTCATCAGCGATTCGATGTGGGGAAAATTGATGTGCAAATATTTTCACAAATTTATTCGCAAAAGTTTCAGGTGTCATGTTTGAAAACATACAAAAAAAAAAAACAAAAAAGAGAAGGCAACAAATATTTCATTCAATGCTTGGCACGTCACAAGTTTGGAATTTGATTTTTGCGGTTGGCTTTAGTAATTTTTAATGCCGATGCTGGATGCTGGGTATGTGTGTTTTAAATTGTAGCCATCAGTTGTGGATAATACGGGAAATTGGATAAAGGGAAACTAATTTTGGTTTGAATTGTTGACATTTCAAACTACAACAACAACCATACCACAAGTATTTAATACACAAAAGTTGCAACTGGAATGGATAGCTTTTAATATACTTTTTATACTCTGTACCAAAGGTACATAGAGTATTATAAGTATGTGAAAAAGTATGTAACATCCAGAAGGAAGCATCTCCGACCCCATAAAGTATATATATTCTTGATCAGCATCAACAGCCGAGTCGATATAGCCATGTCCGTCTGTCCGTCTGTCCGTCTGTCCGTCTGTCCGTCCGTCCGTCTGTCTGTCCGTATGAACGCACAGATCTCAGAGATGGTAAGAGATAGAGGTTTGACATGTATGGGACATATGCTTCTTATGTCTGCAGGCAGATCAAGTTTATTTTCAATTTTGGCCACGCCCCCTGCCGCCCCCGCAATTTAGAAAAAACGTCATATCTCCCACAGTTTTGAAGATAGATGGCTTGTTCCTTCTGGACATATTTAGTTATTAAAATAACTTATCTTATACTTATTTTATTTTACTTATCCGCCAAAGGAATCAAGAAGATCGGATGAACGGTTTTCGAGTTATGATCAAAAAACAGATCTTGGTACAGAGTAGTCGGGCTTGACCGACTTTCTTTCTTGTTTTTAATACCAAAATATTCATTTTTCCTATCCTTTGGATCAGCATTTAAGATCCATTTAACATTAAATGTACATTTTATAATATATGTTACGTGTGGCAAATAGGATTACCTTGACCAAGTGTTTTAAAGATAAGACTGTATGGTAAGTCGATTGAACCATTTTTTTGTAAGCTTTCCATTTACCTTTTTGCTTCTATGCTGTTGTTTTTTTGAAAATCAAGGTAGAAAGTCAGTCTAGCTGAACTTTTATGTACCCTGGAACTTGCATTTTGGGATATTTGTAATTTTTCGTAGGTTTCACCCAAAGATCTGCAACTCAAGAAGATGGGTAACGACCTTACAAGCCAAATTTTGCTTCGTGGACCTTTAATTTTACATTTGTGTGCTGTGTGTGTGCCAAGATTGCTCGGTCGATTTCGCAGATATGCGAAATTAAGTCAAAATACGTAAAAACTACTTGAAAATGTATGTTTTAAATATAAAAAAATGGATTTAAAAAAAATTATCCATTTCAAATGGATACCGAACTCCTCATGCTTTGTATATATTTCAATTATATTTTGGGTTTTCTTTTGTTATTTTAACGAATTTTCTTCTTCTAAACTCCTCCCCTCTTTATTCACAGTCAGCTGCCTGTTTGAGTTCAAAGAAACTTTTCTCAAACTAATAAGTATTTTCCTTAAGAATTGTTAAGAAGTATCAAGATATGTTTAACTATTCACTCTTCGCATAAGTAATTAAGAATTACTTAAAATTTAGTTAAATTCTCCTGCATAATTAGGCTCAAGCGCTAATTGTTTACCTTTGAGTGTCAACATGCGGGTCTGTGGACATCTGTGTATATAAATTACTTATCCACTTTGATTGAGCGGCAAATGTTTACATTTTGGCATAGGCAATTGCTGAGAATACACTGAAAAATGTGTAAAATTATGACATAAAATGGATAGACTAGGGGATTTCTATTTATATTTTCAAAATGTTAGCTCTTTTAGGGAAAGAAAAGGGAATGGGGAAAGAAAAGAGCTTATGAATTGATGTCCTTTCTATTGTAAGGTCTTTCGAGAAATAGCAAGTAGGAAATTCGGTAAAAAACGAGTATATTATACTTAAAACCTTCAAAAGTGTATGCTTAGTATGTAATTTGCTGCTGCAGTTGCAGATTTTAGCTTTGCAGGCTATTCTTTCTAGAGCAAAGGTCTTACCATCTGCACCACCGTACTTTTGGCTTGCTAATATATGAATGCATGTGTGCTTTTGCGGTCGTATGGGCTAAGATACCGCCGTCAGTGCAAATCCCCAGCTTAAATCACAGTTAATGGCAAGTTTTAAAAGATATCATTGGGTGTGTGGCTGATTCTTTATATCTGAACAGAGCCGACACTCCCACTGAAACAAAATCTTTGGCTTTTTGCTGATGAAACTGCCATTTAGACTTGGAGGTTGTGCAAAATTGGTTCGCCGGCTGGAGTATTCAGGTTGCAGGTTGCAAAACTGTTCTCCCCTGACCTTAAACCAAAAAACTGCAAGCAAGCAGCCATTTTCCTTTTCTGTCGTCTACCTCAATAGGCGGCTCACCTGGCGGAAGCACATTAAAGCCAAAAGAACACATTTGAAGCAGTTTAGGCAAGCAGTCGACTTTGGCTCATTGAGGCTTGCTCTCCATTAAGCTTAGAGTACAAAGTGATCCTATGACACCCAGTTTTTAGGCTAATCTGGTCAAATGGCATTGAATCATGTTGAAAGGCTAACAAAAGTAGCTTCGACTAGTTATAGAGGGAGCAGTCAAAAATCGTAAGGACCATCAGTTGGCCAACGTGGTAAATACTTACTAAAAACATTGGAACAAACATTCAAACTCGAAATAGACAATCAAAGCGGTGCCAGGTCATACCAATTGCTCTTCCGAAATAAGAATAAGAGTATAAAATGTTAGAAGTCTGTAAATTTTGAAGGGAAATGCTTTAAATCAGCGGTGGGCACCAAAATCAAACAGAGGGGCAAGCTATTTGGGGTCTTACAGAACCTAGGTTGTCTCTTCTTCGCACAAAAGAAAGCAGGGATCTAAACTGCTCCAGAATTAAGACTGGTTCGGTTCAGTGGTTCAGGGAGTTTTTGAAATGGTTTATAGAACGTTTTTTGCTTCAATCGACAACGCGTTTTCGGTTAAGTTCAGTGATTTACTTACGAACATTACTTCTAATATGAAAGGATATCCTATAATGGGAAATAAAATAGCTAAAATAGTTGACATACTATTTCAGAATTGTCTTGAAGAGTTAGAATGTAATATATATATAAAATATATAATACAATATATAAATATATAAACAACAGTGCATTTCTGTTGAATTCTCAGCTACCAAAGCAATCACTGAAGCAAATTATGAATACTTGATTAAGGTAGATGCTTGGCTATTCTTGAAATGAGAAGTTTACCCATTAATATCTGTGTTAAATAAGGCGCTCACCTGCCTTAGTTTAATAGAACTATTGAATAGTAATTTGAGGTCCATAATCACCCACATAATTGTCACAATTCCACTTTTCCCAGGCTTATTGGACCGTGCCCTTTCCACATCAATCTATGTGTCCTTAGATAGTCGTTACGTCTTCAAACCGGTCAATGAAATGTACCCAAACACCCCTGTACCAATTATAGGTTTGGTTCGCCTTCACCATTTAGCGATTTGGTTCGGATTGGTTCGGTTCGGTTCAGATTCCTGGTTTATATTCCTGAAGAAAGAGTACTACAGCTTAAAGCTATATCCGAATGGCAATATTTGTGAAGCTTTTTCAGCGCATTTTTCTTTACAGCTGGCGCCAATAGATGGTGAAGGTGAACGGTTGTGTTGCAGGTACTTAAAGAAAAGACTTTTCTTACACATTTCCATAGGGTTTCTCTCGTTTTACTTAAAGAAAAGCCTTTTCTTAAACATTTCCATACGGTTTCTCTCATTTTGATACAGTTTTCCTTTCTCTTTCTTAACTGCCAAGTTAGTTCACTTATCGCATTTGTATCCTTACGTATATACTTTTCAATGCCTAGACTAAAGCTTAACACTCAAATATGCCTGGCATTAAAGCCTTATTGTTGTTGTTTACAAGCTCTCGGCTAAAATTCCGGCAAAATTTGGCTAGTGGTTTGTGTATAAGTAAATAAACCGACATTTATTTGTTTTCTTTTTCCGGCAAAGTTTGGTTTTTTTTTTTGTTTTTTTTTTAACGTGCACACATTGTGTGTGGATGGATCAAAGTCACTTAGCGCTGATTTGAAATTCACTTAAAGCCAAAAGCAAAATGTCAAAGCAAACAGAGTCGGAAGACATATCATTTATATCAATTTAAATAACGAATGACCTCACAATGTATTGAAGAAAAGAAAAGAATCCCCTGAAAAGCTTACTTCGGACTGAAGTGACCAACTCTGTCCCAATCCTGCACACACACAGAGACACACACACCGCTCCTAAAATGGTTAGATGGATGGTTGGGACGAGGCATTGACAGTTGTAAGCCATAAACCACAGAAAATTGGGCATTATATTAGTTAAGATGCTGTCAAGCTGAAAGATATCTTCTCAATGAAGGTGGGGGTAGGGCCAACCGCAGTGCAGACATATCGCTTTCAACAAACTCACAACACCCACACACCCACACACACACACACATAGCCGGTTGGCCGGACACTAAAACACCGTTGGACAGGCAACGAAAGCCAGCCAGAATATCCAACTTAGGGATACCGTCCGTTAGATAAGCCAACGCATTCATCTTCCGGCAAGTGGAAAGAAGGTGGAAAAATAAGTTAAACAAAAGTTGTCCAGGCATGTGAAAGGCGAGGCGAAGTGTTATCCAGTTGCAGCTGCAAATTTTCAAGAACTTCTCTCGACAGCTGCTGCAATGGAAGTTGCCCAAAAATGAAAAGAAAGTATCTTGATCAATTTGTTTAAATCATAGCCACTAGCTTTTGTTTGACTTTCCCTTTTTTTTTTGGTGGGGGGGGGGGTTTTCATTGTCTTTTCTATTTTGCTGGTTTTGCTGGCCACTTTGCTTATCTTGGTTACACTTTTATTGGTCTCCTCTTTCATTTGGCACTTCAACCTCCATAATTCACAGATAAGCGGCCCACAGTTGGCGGTTGCATGTGAATTAGTTGACACCCTGTATACGCCAGCCAGCAATATCAATTCGAACTCCCCGGGCAATTACTTAAATATATATCCCTCCACTTGACCAACTTTTAGTGGGCAGTTTGCGCATCTTTTAGCAAATTTGTCGGTGGCCATTAATTTTTTGATTTTCGCCTTAATTTATTCGCCGGCTAACGTGTGTTTAGGTCCACTGTATCTATAAGGGAAATTTCATTTCGGTTTTTCATACGGGGGCAATTAAAATGCCAGCAGCGGGCCGTAACTCAGTTTGTGCATTTAATGATAGCTTCTTCTCAGCACATTCTCCTGCACTTTATGGCCAATCGCTCATTTCTGTTCAAGCAGCAGCTTAATTAAACATGGCGAATTGTTTGCCATGGACACTAAGATGGTTCTTTTCAAGAAACAAAATATTAATTACTTGTCATTATTCACACGCCTACTTGAGACGGGGGCGGTGCTGGAAGTCGCAGGTGTGGCTCTAAGACTGCGGGATTTGAATGGCATGTCGCGCGCGGGGAGGAGGGGAGGGGATGGTTGGTGGCCAACAAATGCTCTGCCATCATTCAAACATACACACACACACAGAAGATTTGTCCTCGTCGAGTTGAACAACTCAATGAGTGGCAGTGGCAAAACGAAAGTGAGCTGCGTGGGGGTGGGGGTGGGGGTGGGTTGGCCTTAGGCATGTTAATTATTTTGAAAGCATGCAGATTTATTTACTAAATTGTTCAGACCTTTTGTTTCTGGTCTGAGGTGTACATACTCGTTGTCTGCTTTGTTATGCATTTTTTTCACTCACTTTTATTTGTTTTTAAATCCTTGTTCCAACCCCCCCGAGTCATGCGACATGTGGGGAATGTTTTTTTTCTCTTTACACAGTCATTTGGATGGCAGCTCTTGCTCTATTTATGGGCGAATGAATGGGTCTCCCGGTGTTGTTGGGGTATTTCAATAAAATATTGCCTACATTTTGGGGCAAAATTAGGATTTTCCTTGGAAGGAAGCATATCCGACCACATAAAGTATATACATACCTGATCAGCAGGACGAGCTGAGTTGATTTATAATTGCCCGTCTGTTTCTATGCTATCTCCTCCCTCCTACAGTTTGAAAGCTATCTTCACCAAACTTTGCACGAAGTCTTTAAGTCCAAATACGCTGCACATTTGTCAGTATCAGCCGCATACAATGACTATAGCATATAGCTGCCATAGGAAGAATAGGTCAAAAAACTAGTTTTAGTGAGAAAAACTTTTTTGTCTTTAATGAAAACGCCCACAAACTTTGCATTTCTTAGTTTGCTATACTTTCACATGATTTCACTAAGCTTGGTCGAAATCAAGCCTCTAAATAGTCAAGCTGTCATAGGAACGATCGGTGGAAAAACTAGTTTTAGTGAGAAAAACATTTTTGTTTTGAATGGAAACGCCTTTAAACTTTGTATTTCTTAGTTGGCTATGCATTTTTATGATTCCACTAAGTTTGGTCGAAATCGGGCCTCTATATAGTATAGCTGTCATAGGAAGGATCGGTAGAAAAACTGGTTTTTGGGAGAAATACTTTTTTCTTTTCAATGTAAACGCCTCCAAACTTTGTATTTCTTAGTTTGCCATGCATTTTCATGATTCCACCAAGTTTGGTCGAAATCGGACATCTATATAGTATAGCTTCTATAGGAACAATCGGTCGAAAAACTAGTTTTAATGAGAAAAACTTTTTTCTTTTCAATGAAACGCCTCCAAACTTGGCATTTCCTAGTTTGTTATGCCTTTTCGTGATTCCACTTAGATTGGTCGAAATCGGGCCTCTATATGGTATAGCTGTCATAGGAACGATCGGTAGAAAAACTGGTTTTTGGGAGAAATACTTTTTCCTTTTCAATAAAACGCCTGCAAATTTTGTATTTCTTAGTTTGCCATGCATTTTCATGATTCCACCAAGTTTGGTCGAAATCGGACATCTATATAGTATGGCTGTCATAGAAAAGTAGAGTCTGAAATGTAGACTTAGTGAGAAAAACTTTTATGTTTTGAATGGAAATATCCCTAAAATTGGTATTTATTTATTTAAAATGCTTTCACACAATTCTACAAAGTTTTGGCAAAATCGGATGACTATAGCATTTAGCTGTAGTACGAACGATAGGTCGAAAAATAAGTTCTGTTGAGAAAAACTTTTTTTTTAAAGGGCAACGTCTCCAAATTTCTTACATGTTTGATTGTTGGGCTTTAATATGATTCCACAAGGTCTGGTCGAAATCGGACATCTATATAGTATGTGTATAGAGTGGCTAGTTTGTCGGCTAACTCATTTTCGTTAATGGTGCGGTGTCCGGGCACACACAGAGATACCGCGCGATTGCACTTAAGGATCTACAACATTTTGTAGGCGTATTGCCATTATTGGTATAAATGTATGTGTTGTTCTCTTCTTCCTGGATGTACTACCCTCAGTTCAGCTCCTTTGCCTTCGATTCCCACGAAACCGTTCTTGCCTGGGTGTCACCTTGTGCTCACTTTGATTGACATGATATTTGAAGTCAAAAGACCTGTTTAGTAACCCGACTCTTTCACGAATCGTATTGAAGTAGTCTTGAACACAGCTGAAAATGGAGCCGCCAAGGAATTCCTTCGAAATGGGAACACTTTCGCTCTGTTGGCTTGGAATTTGCTCGGCGAAACAACAATAAAATCTACCTACCACATTGACCGACTTGCCCTCCAGTATGTTGCTTTCTTGGCCTGCGCCGCCTTACTGGCTATATTTTACTTACTTATGTTTCGGGCCACATTTTGTGTGCTTTCTCTCACCCTCTGTCCAATATCCTGCAGGCAGTCGTTGTAGGCGTTTCAGGTTGCTTTTTCGAGTGTGTGTGTGTGCCGAGCACTTGTTTCAGCACTAGATTTATGCCATTTCTTGTGCAGTTTATTTGTAAATACAAGTACTTTATTTGTTTAACAAGGCTTTGTTTGTGGTTGTTGTTGTTTTCCTTCTTTTTTTTTTTCTTTTCTGCCCCAGCCCAGCCAGATTTGTCGTATTTTATGCTACAAATGGACAAAGCTACAGTTCACCAGCTAACAAAATCCTTGATTTATTAAGGTTCAAATAACAGTTGCCACTTCGTTTCGTTCGTTTGCAGGAAAAGTCTTGGGGCATTTTGGAATTTTCATATTTAATTTTTATTTTCTTCTTCAGTCTTCGTATAAGAAATAACATTTTGTTGTTGTTGTTGTTGTGGTTGCATTTTGTGTGTGTGTGTGTGTGTGTGTGTCTATCAATTATGATTTAATTAAATATTTTTATACTCGTAATGTTATTTAGACTTACGCTTGCCCGCTCTTTGCTGCTGTTTTTCGCAGTTTTTTTTTCTGTTGTTATTTAAATCAATTTTGATGCAAATGGAAACGGCTGCTGGGCATTTTCTATTCGCTATGCCTGCAATTAAATTATTATGCCAAATCAAAGAACTGAAAGTATTGCTTTTTGTTGTTGTTGTTGTTGTAGTTTTGTTATATCTGCATACGCATTGATCTCTTTGTTTGTGTTGTGGCTTAAATCTAGATTTATGCGCATTCGACTAAATTTAAATGCCGCATTAAATTTATGTACATTAATTATGCGTTAAGTCTGCTAAGTTTTGAGTGTGCTTTTTTTTTGTTGTTTTTAAATTACGATATTTACAAATTGAAAATTTTAACTTGTCTAAAAGTAATTTAGATTTATATATTGTCATTTTGAAATGGGCTTTTGTTAACCAGGGTTTGAAATGCCAATATAAATGGGGCCACTAGAGTGGAGCTTGCTGTTCATTTTGTGGAAAAGCTAACCAGGAGATGAGGTTGTTAGGTTAAAATGCAAAATGAATTTCATAAACATGGCCAAGTTATTGCAGTAAATATCTAAACTTTCTAGGTTTGAAAGCTTATTTTGTCTACGCGGAGCTTTTGCACCTGGCATGAATTTCTAAAGAAGCTTTCTGCCATCTTAAACTGTATTGTCTAAGATCTCAAATGAAATGCCTATAAAATAAGTAAGTTCTTTGTGAGCTATAATAACTCAGATCAGATAATAACTCTTAGGCACTTTCTTAAATATATTTTTCGACTTTTCAGCTTAACTACACACTTGTCTCATATCTCATCATATGGTAAACTCATACAGCATATCACACAAGTCAAAATACAGCTATAGTAGCTTGTATGATTAGCTTACTTAAATTTGTTGGTATTGTAAAGCTAAGACTGTATTTACATGGTGAAGCTTTTGAAAATTGGTGTAGAGGCGAAAGCGTTACCAATTCACCTCTTTCTCACTAACGAAAGCTTTTTTCAAAACCTCATAAAGCTTGCTTCACCTTGTAAATCCCGTCTAAGTCAGACTTTGTACAGTTTTCTTAGTAAATGAGAAGAACCGGTGTATTTGTAAAGCAGTGGTGGGCAGTGTGAGCAAAGAAGTAGCCACTGGCTACTCTGAAGAAAGTCATTTACATATTCAAAGCACAAGAAGCACAAAGAAGCTTTGAATAATAATGTTTTTTTAAGAATAAAAAGCTTTTAAATAAAAACTTATTGTTTTTTAGCCGTTTTTAAGGAGTACAGGGTATAAAAATAAAGTCTACTCTTCTTGCCTACACAGAGAAAAAATAGGGAAATCCAAAAATATCCATCGGATTATTTACCATATCCATTTGGACTGTATAAGTCTATAAATTTGCTATTACTCACTTAACGGAGTTGAAAATTATCCAAAGGACATGAAAAATTACCCCTTTTAGATGATTTTCAGCTTCATTCGATGATAAGAAGGATGTTAATGACATATCTAGTCCAAATGGATATTTTTTTTTGTACTTTAACATTATTTTGAATAACTTTTTGAAGAATAAATTATTGTAAGTCAGTTTTTTGGGCTTTGAGTACTTTTAGAGTGACCAAATTGAGGTATTCGCAAAATACCAAACTTTTAAGGTGAATTTCTATGCTTTGCAAATAAAAAATAAAACATTTTTTCTTTCAATTTCAGAAACTTTCTCGGAAGTTTTCGAAGATTATATGGGTAAGTGAAATTTGGCATTTTTTAAGTTCATGTTAAATTATAAGCCAGTGTTAAACCATAACCTGGGGTTAAAAGCTCTAAAGAACGTTCTGTTTTTGGAATTCCTTACCAAACCTTTGGCTGAGTTTTTAGAGACTTGTTGAATTGTTTCTTGCCACCTTTGAGGTCTCATTTCACTGAAAACTTTTCTGTTATGGGTTATTCTTCTGAAAAAAAAAGAATTTCGCTCCCTAGTCCTGACTGAAGTGATCCTTTTATCTGTTCATTTCAAACCCTGTATAGTTTTCTCTTTCTTTATAATAGTATTATACATTTTCATATATATATTTAATTCCTTATCAAGTTAATCCATTGGTTTAGCAGGGGTGGGGGCTAGCACAGAAATTCAAACTGGACTATTGGTCCCCATTTTGTATGCCGATTTCCCCGGTCTAGCTAGTGCAGAACTTTGAAAGTAGGAATTATTGTACATACAACAAATAAATTATACAAATTGCATATTATCAATAATATATTATGGTTTAACTTATCATCTAAAATGCTATCTATGGTTCGAGACTGCTAAATGCCTTTAACTAATGAGTAGTTTTGAGAGAGAAATCCGAATTACAGCTAATATTTCTTTGAAATCGTATCTTAGTATCTTAAAGGTTAGATCCATGTTTAGTTTTGTGTTTCTGTTTATTTAGATTATACACGTAGACAATATCCCTTGTTTCATTTGACGCTTGTTAAACTTTGTTGCTGCTTCCTCCAATTCTGAATTCAATTTCAAACACAAACGAACTTAAAATGCAAACTCTCCCCCGCTTCTACCTCACTTTCCCTGTTTGGCCTTGCCGCTCTGTACATAGCTGCGATAGTTATTGTTGTGGGTGAGCAGATTGAGATTCACCATTTCCATTTCCAGCTCCTGGTGACGTCCACGTCATACATAGACCACATGCGGTTTGCTGGCGGAATTGTTGGCGGCCGGGGCCACAGTCCCTGCCGACTGCACCTGCTTCAGTTTGCTCATGGTCTGCGTGTCGGGGTATTCGTAGTGATCGAAACGCTCGTACAGATGTTCGGGCTCATCTTCGGCCTCTTTCACGGGCAACTCCCAGGGCTTCAGAGCACGATACTCATTGGCTATGGTCTGTGCGGCCAGATAGCGTTCCAATTCCAACTTATCCAGCTGGGGTAATGTGGTCTGCTGATACTCATGACCATGATGCGACTGCAAGGGCATGGCCTGATGATAATGATGATGAGCCTGCAGCGTCTGGGCATGATGGGGATAGTTAAGAGCCATGCCCATGCCGCCTGATCCACCACCGCCCAGTGTCATGCTCATGCCGAGGCCCGTACCGCCCAGGGGCTGGTGACCCTGCATGATTCTGTCGTGCACATTGATGATGCTCTTGCTGGTCCTGATCGGACCCCGCTCGTGCAACAGCTTGCGGCGTCGCTTCACAAATCGCAGATAGTACAGCACACTGATGCCAATCATCACCACCAGCAGACAGGTGATAACGGCACACACCACTGTCACTATATGCGCCGGACACGTGATTTCCCCCTCACTCATCGTCAGCAACTGGCGGCGAGTGCGCACCGTATCCCTCCAGATGTCGCAGCCAATCTGCTGCCTATCCATACGCAAATACCCCGAATTCCTATTCGTGGGCGAAGTGACCAGTTCATAGGCACTCGGTTCGGTGGTGTGCAACGCATTGGCTATATGCTGCTCAGCAATGTAGGCGGCCAGCACGGCCACACCGTCATCGGCCTGGGCCGCCAAGGTGGTCTCATCATCCGCCTCGCCCTCTGCCTCTTTGGCCAAAGCGGCCACAGCACCGCCCGCTGTATGCTCCACAGCTGGCTCGACACCCTCAAAGTTTCCGGTGACCAGTCGCCACAGCCAGAGTAACGAACAGTTGCACTGCAAGGGATTATCGCCCAGGTAGAGCTTCTGCAATTGATCCACGGGAAATTGTGCAGAGTAGAGAGTCTGCAGACTGTTGCTCTGCATGTAGACTTCGAGTATATTGGGATTACCCTGGAATAGGCGCATGGGTATGTCACTCAATTGAGGATTGTAGTTGAGGTGCAGTGTCTGCAAATGGGTGTTGTCCACAAAGGCTCTGGGGAAGAGAAGATTGGGAGAGTATGAGATTAATGTGGGACCAAGATGTAAAATAAAGGTTATGGATCAAGAAATCCTAGCTCCTGTATTCGGCTCAAAGGGCCAATGCAAGTGTAGAAAGGTGAATTCTTCCATTAATATTGGTTTGATTCATTCCTAGACCTTGGATTGTTGCTAATTTACCTAGAAGTGTTAGATACTGACTTCCGTATCCGGCTCGAAGGGCCAAGGAAATTCTAAAAAACTGATTTCTTCCAAAAATATAGGCATGATACATTCCCATACTTTGATGATAGCTATTTTTACTGCGCGTGGTAATCCCGTCTTTCGTAACCGCCTTGAGAGGCTAATGAAAGCATGGGAAGTTGTTTTCATTCCCAAAAATATTGGTTTTCCACATTCCCCGACTTTGGGAATGGCTCATTTACATACTAGTGTTACATACCGACTTCTGTATTCGGCTCAAAGGGACAATCAAAGTGTAGGAAGGTAAATTCTTCCAAAAGTATTGTTTTGATTCACTCAAGCAAGGTGAATTCTTGCAAAATTATTGATTCGACACATTTACAGACCTTGGGGATTGCTTATTTACCTAGAAGTGTAAACTACTGACTTCGGTATCCGACTCGAAGGGCCAATGAAAGTGTTGGAAGCTTACTTTTATTCCAAAATATTGGTTTTTAGCTATCCCACACTTTGGGGATGACTATTTTACCTACAAGTGTTAGGTGCTGACTTCCGTATCCGGCTCGAAGGGCCAAATAAAAATGTAGGAAAATAAATTCATTCATAAATATTGTTGTGATGCTTTCCAAGACTTTGGGAAATGCTAATTAACCTACAAATGTTAGTTCTCGACTTCTGTATCCGGCTCGAAGGGCCAATGAAGGTGTAGGAAAGTGATTTCATTCATAAATAGTGCTTTGAATCATTCAAAAAAGTGTGATTTCTTTCAAAAATATTGGTTGAAACTTTGCCGCACAATAGGGAATGCCTATGTACCAAAAAATGTTGGTTCCTGACCTTTGTATCCGGCTCGAAGAACCAATATAAATGTAGAAAGGTGATTTCTATCAAAAATATTGGTTTCAAACATTCCCAGACTTTGGGGATTACTAATTCGACTACATGGGATCTATCCTGACTTCTTCATCCGGCTCGAATGACCATTATAAAGTAAGGATAGAAATTTTACCTAAAACAATGGATCATAGCTTCTGGAAAAATTCAGAAAATTGAACAAAAAAATATCTTAAAATCGCTCTAATTCCATAAGTTGGCACCCATCGATAACCCATCGGCATGAAGCTTTTAATATACCCAAAAAAGCAAATTGGTTCTTATTTTGTGATATTTTCCTTAAGCTTCACCTATTCCTTGGTCTCTGTAATTAACTTGTAGCATTTTTTCTTTTCTTCGTTGACTCCACCTTGTCCATTTTCTGCTTGTTGTTATTCTTGTTATTGTTGTTTGTGTGTTTATGCATAATTTACAATTGCAAGGCATATTAAATGAAAATTGCGCAGGTGTTTCCTGGCCCACTTATTCTTGTTAGTTCATACAGTTTTTTCTTACTTCCGTGCACCCTCCCAGAGCGTAGGCAAAATTAAAGGTTTAACGGGGCGTATGCGTAATTTGAAAACGTTTAAAATGCCATTAACAAATGCTTGATAATTTGTCGTTGATTGCTGTTGACTGTTTTGGCTGGAATGTCAGTTCACAAATCAAGCTCATTGAACCCCCCCACCCTCTCCCAGCAGGCACCTGCAGGCGCACAGCTCAATTGACTTCTCTGTAGTTCTCGTAGTTTATTGTAGTGAAAATGTCAATCAAATGAATAGATAGAGCGAGATAGAGAGAGGGAGAGAGAGCGGGAGCGGATTTACACACATGCCGAATACCGAGAGCAATGGCAGGACATTCAAAACTATATCAAAAACGGTTTGACAGACTGACTGATTGACTGGCCATCCATCCATTTGTCGGTTGATGTGAGTGAACTCTGAAGTCCCAACGAACATGGACAGCAAACATTTCAATCGGATTTCGAGCAATTCCAATTCAACAATTTGCATATGAGTAGCCCACCCATGTGGCACACACACACACACATGGCAACCATTTCCGTTTCCGCACGTTTGACGCTGGCAAACGCAGACCAGGAAAAAAAAAAAGAAGAAAGGAACACGGGAACAGTCAAAAACACGGCACAGGCTGGCAAAATGAAGTTTTTCGAATCTGCGCCCAGGAAAAACAGCAAAAAGGCTGCCCCGCCGTCACCCCGCCGCCTTGGCATACATTTAGGCGTTGCCAAAGTTGCATTTAACAGGTGGCCCTGTGAAGGAATGAGTGTCACGTTCTTCTGGCAACTATTTGCATAATATTTGAGCAAATAATTGAATTTGCGGAACGGAGCGTAAAAGCTCATTTGTCATGCTGTTTGCCAGAGAAACTGAAAATTAATTGCACCCAGTGAGCATTCCCCCCTTCGCTCCATTCACACACTTTACACTTTTGCCCTAACAGAATGCCGGCCACTTATCAAAATCAATGCAGCAGCTTCCGGGCCAAGTTGTAGCCGTAAAATGAATGCGTTCATTTAACATGAAATGCAACTCAAGAAATGAAATGAAATGTTGCAAGAAAAGCGCTTAAAAGCGACAAATTCGCTTTGTGTCAGCAGTAGCAAGCGATGACGCTGCCAGAGAGTTGCTCATACGCCACGTTGCACTTATTTTATTCAGCTCAAATTGCAACAACATCGGAGAGACGGAGACTGTCTGCGTTTTGGTGGTAATGCACTGCTCCGGCACCGGCAACGGCAGCGGCAGCGGCAGCTGCAGTCAGCGACTTAGCGCGTTGACTTAACTTGGCAGGGATTTACGACAACGCTTGGATAACATGAAGAGCAAAAGCATGAAGGTTTTTCTTTTCCCGTTTCTCCCGTTTTATTAAGTTGAAATAGACGCAAGCTAAATAAATCCATGTCGCTTAAGTCGACGCTGACGTTGCTGCCATGTGTGTGTGGTGGTGGCGTGGCGAGGGGTGGTGGCAGGAGGAGGAGAGCGGGGTAAGTGTGTGTGTGTATTTCATTGCCTGGCATTTGAGTTTAACGTTGATGCATCACATTGTGCATAATTAAAACGAACCGAGGCAGGGAATACCAGCAGATCTGGAAGAAATGAATGTGACAGTCTACACGACTCGGCACATGTAGCTAAATTAGCAATTCCCCAGGACTGCAAATGTGGCTTCAATACACATCCATATAGGTCCTTCGAGCCGGATACAACAGTCTGTATTTAGTAGATTTAGCTGAAATTGCACTGTCCTGCAGAGACTGAGGCCTATTTATTTGTAAGAAATCGCCTAGAAGGAAGCATTTTCGACAATATAAAGTATGTATATTCTTGATCAGCATGACGACCTGAGACCTGAGATATAGCCATGTCCATCCGTCTGTCTGTCTGTTTCTATGCTATCTCCTCCGTCAGTTTTAAAGCTATATCGACCAAACTTTGCACCAAGTCTTCTGGTACAAATAAGCTGCACATTTGTCGGAACTGGCAGGATCGGATGAATATAACATTGGAATGATCGGTCGAAAAACCAGTTCTAGTAAGAAACACTTTTTTGTTTTTAGTGCAAACGTATCCAAACTCCGTTTTTACTAGTTTTTAATGATTCTCCATGATTCAGCCAAGTTTGGTCGAAATCGGACATCCAAATAGTATAGCTGCCATAGAAAAGTAAGGTTAGAAAAATGGTCTTAGTAAGAAAAACTTTTTTGTTTTCAATGAAAACATCTTCAAACTCCGTATTTACTAGTTTTCTATGCTTCTCCATGATTGTGCCAAGTTTGGTCAGAATCGGACATCTATATAGTATAGCTGCCATACAAAAAAAAGGTTAGAATAATAGTCTTAGTAGGTAAAACTTTTTTGATTGCAATGTAAACCTCTTTTAAATTTTCATATAATTATTGTAAAAGCTATCGCACAAATTTTCAAAGTTTTGTCAAAATCGGATGACAATAGGGTATAGCTTCCATAGAAACGATAGGTCCAAAAACTAGTTCTAGTGAGAAAAACTTTTTTTTTTTAATGCAAACTTCTCTAAACTTTGTATATACTAGTTTTCAGTGCTTTTTTTGCGATTTTGCCAAATTTGGTCGGAATTGGACATCCAAATAGTATAGCTGCCTTAGAAAAGTAAGGTTCGAAAAATAGTCTTAGTAAGAAAAACTTTTTTGTTTTCCATGTAAACTTCTTTAAAATTATCGTATATTTATTTTATAAGTTTTCACACAATTCTTTAAAGTTTTGTCAAAATCGGATGACTATAACATATAGCTGCCATAGTAATAATCGGTCGAGAAACTAGTTTTAGTAAGAAAAACTTTTTTGTTTTCAAAGAAAACTCCTCCAAACTTTGTATTGCTTAGTTTGCTATGCTTTTCCATGATTCCACAAAGTTTGGCCGAAATCGGACATCTATATAGTATAGCTGTCATACAAAAGTAGAGTCAGAAAAGTAGTCTTTTTGGAAAAAACTTGTTTGATTGTTTGTTTCAGTGAAAATGTCGTTCAAATCAGCCAGAAAAACATGCTGCAAGGGTATACAAACTTCGACCAAACCGAAGTTAAATTTCCTCTATTTTTCGAAAGTGATTTTCAGAACGCAGACTTGAGTGAAGCAACAATTAGAAAATGTCCTTTAAAAATATATTTACAGGGTAATACGAATCTTTCTCTTTTGTCAGAGACCCTCCCTCCTTTTCTACCATATTTTTATCTAATATTTTGGTTTTTCTAAAATTTAAAAAAGTTTTTCTAAAATGTAGAAAATGATTTTATAAAAATAAGAAAATTTTTTCTAGCTAAAAATTAAGTTGATAGCTGGCGTTGATAGATGGGCGACAAGCTAAAAGTGAATATTTTCTTTATTTTAGAAAGACTGAGTCTTATTTTAAGAAATTATTTGTCGAAAATATATGGCAAATCGCCTTTTAACTCCTTTTTTAAGACGAACTTCTAAATTTTAGGGCGATTTCGGGGTTCAATAATGAACCTTCTAATCAAAATTATACTTCAATCCCATATAAATGTGCGGAAAGTTCACGCCAAATTTGCTGCGGATTTTCAATCATTTAGCCGCAATTCAAATGAAATATATTTGAAAATTTTAAATCATTTAACAAATTTGCACATTTATTGTTGTAGTTAATGATGGCAATTTGTGTGCGTGTGTGTGTGTGTGTGTGTGAGTGTGTAGCGTCTGTCTCTAACTGACAGCTCTTTTTATCTAATTATGTCAAAACATGCGTTGAAAATTGTGTGGAGAGCTCATTAAATGACATCTCTTTTTTTTGTGCGTGGCACATACACACACACACACACACTCGCATTCACGTTATTCGATTGTAGTTGTTGTTGTTGCTCTTGTTGTTGTTGTTGTTGCTGCGACATTTGTTATGTTTCCCATTGAATGACAAGAGACAAGTGCCCAGAGTGCCTATTATTTAGTAGAAGTATATGATTATCTGGTTCTGCCATTTACAGGCCTTTTGTGTGTGTGTGTGAGTGTGTGATTATATTTTAATGGCCTTTAAGCCCAAAGTTGTAACAATTTACAGCGAACCCATGATTAAGCAAGCAGCAACAATAATGAGCCAACAACAGCAATGACATCAAGCAAAAAGCAACTCACAAAAGTATGCAAAGCATAATTTTATTTAAGTGCGAAGAAAAAACGAGGAAAAACAATGCAAAATGCAAGCAGGAAGAAATTACGGAAACAGGAAAACATAAACATGCCCTTCTGCTCCAACAGAGACCAGCCATATTTTTCCATGAATTATGAGTGGGGAAATAATTCAAGGCAACCCGCCCCTCCTGAGTAGCTTTTATGCGTATTTACTGTGAACTGGGAGTGGGTGGTGTGGGGTAGGGTAGGGTAGGACTAAGTCTCAGCATTTATGCATATGCATGTCTTGTTTATGAATTTTGCACAATTTAAATAAAGGTAAACTTTGACTTAATGAGACGAATGGCACACGGCCACAGGTGTAAATGCAAGTCGTCGACTGCTAATTGGAGCTCAAGTGTGTGGAGCTGTTTCTTTGGCTGTTATTTTAATTCTCAGAGAAAGTGGCAGTTGTGAAGCATGGCAATATGTTAATTAAGGAAATGTCAAGGAAATAATTAACAAATTAAAGCAGCAAAATGATAACAAAATGTTCTCTTCTTTTGAATTGAATTTTGGGGAAGCAACAAGAGCCAATCAGGTGATAATTGAGTCTTCAGCTGCATAGACTAGAACTGATTTCTCAGCTAACTATTTACTCAGGTGTTTGTTAATGTTATTATGTAGTAGGTAAGAGATTAGCTCTCAAAGTAGGTCATAAATTGTCTTATATTCTGTTTAAGCAGAATATCATGTTAAATGCCCTCAAAAGTATGTAAACTTTATTATTTGAATTTGTTGTGATTATTTTTTATCCAAAAATTCGTAAAAATGCCGCTGTAGTCGCACATTTCGTTTTTCAGTGCTATACAATTACAGTTTAATATGTGGTGCAGTAGGCGGTCATACCATTTTACCGCTTAGCATACATTTCCTTTAATTGGATGGTCCATTAAGAATAGTGTTTTGGGAATTTGAGCTTAGAGTTGCCTTGAAAGTATTTTTTTTACCCCTTTTAGGCCTATTCTATGAGGAAGCTATACTTTTGTGCTGACTCTTTTCGTAGAGTAGAGTAGCCTACCATAGGGAGTTTTGCCCATTTCGTTCTTCAGTTCAATTTAATTGAAGTTTAACGTGTGGCGCAGTAGGCGGTCATACCATTTGACAGCTTTACATATGTTCTTTTTTATTTGTTTTATTCTAACTGCTGTTGAGCCCGAATCTGTTATCGGAAATGGCCCACCAAGTCTTTACTTTGGCTAAATTTATTATATCTAAGCTGATTCTGTGGTGAAACTATACCTTCGCTTTAATATTATTGTATTTAAGAGTAGCCCACGATAGTGGAGACTTTACATTACCTATTTTAGTTCAATTCAATTACAGTTCACCATGTGGTGCAGTAGGCGGTCCTTTTCTTTTTGATTTGTTTTCTTTTTACAGCTGTTGAACATAAAACTGGTATCGTAAATGGTACATCACATCTAGATTTTTGACTATTTTAGCTTAAATTTGGTTAAAGCTACTATTATGAGCCCATCTAAGCTCATTCTGTGATCAACTTATACCTTTTCTTTTGACTCCCCTTATAATTATTGTAGAGTACTATTACTTTACTCTAAAGTATACAATACCAGGCAATTTTACGAATTTTTTAAGCCAAGATATACAATTTTGAATATCGGAAATATAGTGTGCAATGCGTCTTATTGAACATTTTTACTAGAATTCTTTCCAAATGCTTAGCCGACGATAGACAAATTTGATATTTCGACCACACGATTTCAAAACGATATTTTCTCGCTTAAAAAAATCGTAGAATTGTTTGAGATAGTTTACTTGAACGTTAGGGAGTACTATTTTCTACTAAAATCAAAGAGAGGCAAAATAAGAAACTGAATTCCCCACAAAACGCACTCAAAGAGCTAAAAAATAAGAATTTTTACAAACTAAAGTCTTAAATTACTAAAACTCTAAACGAGAAGAACCATTTCCGGTAACAGATTCGTGTTGACACACAAATTCGAAATAAATTAGTTTTCCTCAATTTTATAGCATACTTTTTAGGGTATGTATCATAATATTGTATTTTTTTTTTTTTATGTATACACTTTAAGGAGGCGCTCTACCTAAATTCCTGTCCTGCCCATTACATGCAATCCATTACCCAACAAAATTAGCCTCCCCAGAGTTCCATCCGTCGGCTGTTTAACTTCATAATTCCTGGCCAAGTCCCACACTTTTTGCAGATTACAACCCCAAAGCTGCCACAAAACAAATGTCACACAGACACATGGACCCCCGGCCCGGCCCGGCCCGGCCCAGATTTCCTCATTCCCCAGTTCCGAGTGTTGTGCATAAATTTTAAAACAATTAGTTTCAATTTTGAAATCCGCAACGACACACCATGCAAATAAACCGGGCAACACCTACGGCTTCCCGCTGACAGAGAACCCCTTCCGGTATGACTTTTTGCCATTAAATCCTGCTCCCCACCACCCAGCTGCCACCTCCCGGCTCCCAGCTTCCAGTCCGGTGTAAAAATGTTCACTTAATATTCCCTTTGATATGCACCGTGTCTCTTGTTTGGTTGGCGCTGGGGAGGCAGGTGGCCTGACGCTGGGGAGGATTGTTTGTTTGGCGTGCTGCTGCCTAATGAATTTTGGCAAGGACTCACGTTGATTGCTTGAGGTGTAGGGTTTCCATAATGAGCAAAGGAATCGGGGAGACACATGTGTGCCCATAAACTTTGCTATCAACGTGTCGCCATCGTTCGTTCGGGTTTCCATTAACGCATTTGCATAAATATTTACATGTGTCTGAGGTACGTCGAATCGACTTTAAAATGTTGCGCTATTTCCGCATATAAGTACAACCCTTTTTGGGGCCCCTTTTTGGCAAATGAATTTTACATCAAGTGTTGCCTTATTTATGTGAGGAAAAGTTTTTGCGAAATATAATTTCCTGCCGGGTAAAGAAATGTGTTTAAAATGTGTCGGAAGGAAGTTGCCATCAAATTTAAGTAGGTAAAACATGCAAAAATGGTGAGTTCTGCCGGGCGTGCCTAAAAGTATGCAGCAAATGCGAGCAAATTTAAGGCAGCCGAAAACAAACACGAAATTTAGTTTGCAAATCAGTTTACACACACAGACACAGACACTCACACACACACACATGAGCCAAGTGAAGGGCCAAGTTTGGCGAAGACCAACGAGACACGAAACCAAACAAAAGCCAAACAAAAAGCAAGAGCAATTACAAAGAGCAACAAAGGAGAGGGGAAGAGGATAAGCTGGGCACACAGCTCCTGCCAAGAAAATCAAACGAAATTACAAAATTAAACTGATTTAATGGCAGAGAGCGAGAGAGCGAGAGAGAGAGAGAGAGTGACAGAGCGAGAGTGTGAGAGGGAGAATTCTCTCCACGCTTGTCATGTAAGTCATGTTAATGTCGTTGTAAAGCGGCATGTCGCTACCCAGCAGGGGGCGTGGCCAGCTCCTGGTGGTGGGTTGATTGACAACCCCGAGAGTCGAAGAATGATTTGATATGAAAATTGCCTGGAATTATTGAATTAACATATGCTTGAATTGAGCTCAAGCATTTCTCTGTCTGGCATGCTAGCCTCCCCCTCCCCCTCCACCGCCTCCCTGCTGCTCGGTCTTTGTGTGTGTGTGTGTGTGTGTGTGTTTTGTGGTGGCATCTTATTACCAAAAGCGTATTAGGCATGATTGATTGCATTGAGTAATAATGATTTGTTGCCAAGTTCTGCATGTGAGAGAGGAAGTGCTTCGATTCGTTTCGTTTCGATGCTGAGTGTGTGTGTGTGTGTGTAAGGGGTGTGGAGGTCACGTTCAAGTGTGTGCAAGTGAATTGCTAGCCTTTATGCAATTTGCAAGCCAATTGATTAATTTTGTCCTCTAGCAAATGTCATTGCTTACTTTTCAAGGGTTTATTAGGACCAGCTGGTGGCAAACTAAGAGTGTAAAATTTAAGGCATAAATTTCATTAATAATTCATTATAAATATCACAAATTTCTTATTCACGCTCAAACCAAGTGGCAGAAATTTGGACCAGATCTTTAAAGCGTAGAAAAATTTTAGAAAAAATAATATTTTTTCATATATTTTATGTGAATAATCTACATATATTTAAGGGCTCTGCAAAGTAAATCCCCAAGTAAATCCCACAAGAACCACAAACTTTAATAAAATTTGGGGTCTTATTAAAAATTTTTACTATATTTTTGTATTAAATTGGCATTATATAATATAATAGAAAAAATTGTTAAAAAAAAAATTTTAATTTTAATTTTTTTTTTTATGTATTAGATGTTTTATTTTACTTAAAATCCAAATTTAAAAATTAAAAAAAAAATTTATTTTAGGTATTTCCCATATTATAAACTAACACCCCGAATTTGGGTTCCTTTGTCACTTTTTTGGGGCCTTCTTTCATACACAATTACTCAATAATCCTTTGCAATTATTCAAGTAATTAAAAAAGTAATAAGAATTTAAAATAATCTTTGAATTAACGTAATTCCAGTTTACAATTACGATTACTAAACAATTATAGTGAGGAATTGTTCTTAATGGAAATTTTTGTAATGAAAAGTAATTAAATTCGATAAGTAATGATTACATTATAGCACTGCCCTCCCATTATTTTTTTGGTTATGTTGAAATAATCATTAAAAATGGAAGGTAAAATATTTTGAGTTTTTTTTTTAATAATATAAAAAAAAAACCCAAAATGTAGTCAAAGTTTAAGGATTTTATACAACAAATTTCGCTGTACCAAATTGTCCGAACGGCTGGTAAATACCGTCCAAGAGCTTGCTCTCAAAACGGCCACACTTAAAGCTCTCCTAATAAACTCATTTCCGCCTTTTGGCTATAAAACAGAAACTGTTTAGTTTCAATTGAAGTCAAGGATAACAGCGGAGAAAAACTCTTTCACTGTGTTTGCCTTGTTTATTGCTTATCCCTTCTACAAACCCACACCTCCCTCCCGCCCGCCTCTTAAAACAGTTTTCAGTTTCACTGACCCAAATACCAAAAAAAAAAAAAAAAACAAAAAAGTACTCACACTTGTCTTCAACTTGGCCAAAAGCAAACTTACCTCGAATCGATGCGCTGCAAATAGTCCAAGCGGCTCAAATGCAATTCGCGCAAATGAAACAAGTTGAGAAACGCCACGGCGGGCAAAGCGGCAAAGCGATTGCCGCCCAAGTTCAAATAAGTGAGATTTGAAAGTTTCGCCAGCTGCTGGGTGGGCACCATCTGCAATAAAAGATGAGAGAGTATGAGAGAAGGAGTAAGTACGGCAGTGAATGGAAAGTACACGGAGCTGATCAATTTTTCAACAACGAGCCACTCAACTTAAAAACACAGCGTTTTGCGGCTAAACTAAGCTTCCATCGTTGTGTTTAGCCGATTGTTCAGAAATTCAGGCAACAAATACGCGACTGCAACGGAAGCGGAAACGTACGTCATGTACTTCCGCACGGGAGTCCAGCAATAAAATCAATCTTGCAACAAATTTGTTACAACAACCAGGACAGCCTCGGGGAGTGTGCATAAAAGAAAAGGTTGCTTCTTTGCCGCACTTTTTTCTTTTTTTATTTCGGCGGAGTCATAAAGAAAACACGGGCGCGCCCCCCCCCCCCCCCCCCCCCCCCCCTCGCTGCCACATTGCCATCTGTTGGCGTGTCGGAAGCTACGTGCCGAGCGTCCGGACACGAACACACTGGCGCGATAACGTAATGAACTGAACTTTAAGCGGATCGGAGGGCGAGAACGCCAAACTCATAAGGCAGCCCAAAATTAAAAGCATTACGCATACGCAATGTGGGCCAAGCACTGCAATTGTTAAAGCTAATGGAAATTTTTTGGATTTTTAAACCCTTTTTTTGACCAGTATTTGTGTTGCACTCAAAGGCAAGCGCCGCCTGGTGGACTAATTAAAAGGCCTTGCCGCTCAGAGCTTAGTGGGGGGCAGGGAGCGGGGGACAAAGGCAAAGAGTGGCCCAAAGGAAAGTGAAATTCTATTGACTTTGACTTTTTTTTTTTAACTTAATTTCGTTGATTTTTTTCCGGGTTTTCATTAATGAGCAAGGGTCAAGGCAAAAAGTGTAGGTAAATAATATTAAATAGGGAATTAAAGTGAATATTTTGGAAAAGAAAAGGGTTTAAGAAAGGGCTTTACATACGAAAATAAAATTTATAGAAATCTGTGAAATGTTTTATATAATTTTATACGCATACCGGGACTGAACCGAAACACCTTTTTCAGTTGATAAAACGAACCGGTGGCCTTTTGCAATATTTGAACCGAAAATGATACGTTGAGGTTCAGTTTAATGAGTAGCCTTAAGACCTTAAGCCTTCACACAAAAAACTGGAAAAATGTGGGAATGAATATCCTTTCCTTTTCTGGTTCAATTAAGAAAGACCGCTCATCGAACGGACTTTTACTCAGCATTGCCGGACTATCTTCAGTGGAAGTTGCTCATAGATTTGCTTTTGCTGCTTCCCCCAGTCTCTAAGTATCCATATTCTCCACATACTATGCTGCTTATTGACAGAAATCCAACTCTTAATTGAGACAATTCCCAACTCTAATCTCGCTGTGAAATCCTCAACTAAAAATACATGATTTCTGGGTATTTCAGAACAATTTGGTTCTGGTAATATCATAGTTATTGCACTTAAAAACAACTGTTGCATATGTCAAGCTCTATCTGTCTGTTCTTTGACCAAGTCATTAGGGGTATCACGAGCCAGTTCAAAGTAAAATTCATACTTGCATACTTCCAGGTCGATGAATGCAGGTGACTCGACTAGAAGTTTTCCCCATAAGCAATGCGTTTTTATGCACCATGTAATCACAGACCGTCCGCACGGGCCAGGTGCAGTTTGTAGTTTGTCTGTTTATGCAAACTGATGGATGCAATGCAGCTTAGTCCTGCACACACACACACACACACACACACTCTCTCTCTCTCACACATATATTTATGGTCGTTAAAATGGGATAAGGGAGAGAAGCTCATGCCAGGACTAAGCAGCATGCACCGCGCGTAGTCAACGGCAACTGACGTTGGAGAGGAATTTATGGTGCTTGGAATCAGTTCGAAACTACTTAAAATACCTTTTGGCATTTTGCAGTTGAAATATGGTCGGTGGGCTGGTGGGGTCTAGTCTGTGGTGGCTGCTGCGACCCGTCTTACCTATTTTGCCAGCCAGCCGGCTGCATTGGCTAGTCTGGGGGGGTTAGCCTTTTTGCAAACATGTTTTGGTATTTTCCAAATGGCATTCTTTTTCTTCTATTGGACAGATTGTTGTTTTATTAGGCGAACTTTGCTCTAATGTAGAGCATACTTTTGTGCCGGAAAATTGTTGGCCCGCCAGCTGCATAGTTGCCACACTGTGGGAGGCGAAATATGCATTATGTCTGGCTCGGAGGCTAAGCAAGCAGCACATGAAGCTGTTACAATATTAAAGTTGACAAGGTGAAATATATTTGAAAATTCTACCAGGAAATGGGGGAAATGTGTTTGCATTTGCATTTGATATATTAAACTATGCATAGAAATGTTTTATTATAAATATTTTTAACCCATTTGTCGATAACCAAACATTATTTTGCCCTCTCTTTTTTGTTTTTTTTTTTTTTTGCAAATTTCAATTGCATTTCACCTGGGAAAAACTGAATATCCGTTGATTATTTGAAACCTTCGGTGAGCAAACAATTGTGCAGGTGCACAAATTCATTATATTTTCCATAATTCAACAAAAATATTTGCCCACACTTGAGCCATTTGAATTAGTTTGCTTTTACTGTTGGCAGTTGGTGAATTATGATTTTTGCATTTATGCAAATGTTCGTTCCTCTCTCTCTCTCTCTCTCCGATATAAGTTAACGAGAATTCTCTGCAAATGGAATCAATTTGTTGGCAAACATCTCAATTTATTTATTTATATGCTTGCCAAATTACTTGTTTCCATTTTGCATTTTTGCGTTTCAACGCACAATCCAGAAAAATGTTTATTATTTTGAAAGGGATATAGTTTTTCACTCATAAATATGCATGCAATGGCAGAATTTATAAGAGCAAAATTGTTTTATGTTTTATGGCTGAAGGATTTGTATTAATTACAGCAGACAACAAGCAGATTATTTAATTTATTTGGTATATAAATTTACACTCTGCTTTCGATGTCAACGCGAATCAATTGAAACAAGATCGTCAGCTAAACTAGCTGCTACTAAGTAGAAGTTAAGAGTTAAACTCATATTCAATGGGATTTGGAATCACAGAACACCTCATCAGAAAAGTATCAAAACAGGTGGAATCGTAAGATTTTGGTAGCTTATTTAAGTCATTTCATTCTAGAGATAAAAAACACTCACGAAGTGGATATATGGCAACATCCTGTTACAACCACCTGTAGTCCACGCTTTTATAATTCAATGTAGACCAAAATAAATCGGTCATCTTCGCTCCAAAACCCCCTGAAGGTATACTTAAATTGGACTTATGTGTGTAACGCATCTTATACTTCAGTTTTGAAGCTATGTTTATTCATTTTTGCAAGTCGGCTACACATTTGTTAGCACCGGCAAGATTGTGATGGCCATACTATGTAGGAAATATAGAAACAATAGGTCAGAAAGCAAGCTTTCATTAAAAAAATCTTGTTGTCTTCGATAGAAAGGCCCCAAAACTTATAATCTCTTATTATTTTATGCTTATTCAAAATTGTTTGAAAGGCTTATCAAAATCGGAAAATGTTAATATGGCGCTTACATGGAAAATATAGATCTGAAAACTAGTTTTTGTAGAAAATCAGTTTCCATTAAAACGGTAGTGCCTCCAAACTACACTTCCATTAGTTTTCTATGTATTTGGATACTTCTACCAAGTTTGATCCAAATCGGAGCACTATATAGCACACCTACCATAGATCAAATACGTCTGAAAATAGTCTTAGTAAGAGAAACTTTTTTGCTAGCAATGCTAGCCTCTCCCAACTTCGTTTCTATTAGTTTTCTATAGTTTTTAATACTTCCATCAAGTTTGATGGAAATCGGACTACTATATAGTATAGCTGACATACAAAATATAGGTTTTAAATATAGCCTTAGTATCGAAAACTTTTTTGTTTTTAATGGTAGCCTCTTCCAACTTCGTTTTTATTAGTTTTCTATAATTATTTGTGATTCTACAGAATTTAATTATAATCGGACAACTATATAGTATAGCTGCCATACAAAAGATGGGTTTTAACAATAGTCTTAGTAGGAAAAACTTTTTTGTTTTCAATGGTATCGTCTTTAATTTTTGCATTTCTTTATTTAATATGGTTTTACACAATTCTACAAAGTTTTGTCAACATCGGTTGACCATAGCATATGGCTGCCATAGGAAAGATCGTCGAAAAACAGGTTTTAGTGAGAAAAACTTTTTTGTTTTTAAGGGAAATGTCACCAAACTTTGTATTTCTTATTTAGCTATGCTTTCCCATTATTTTACTTAGTTTGGTCAAAATCGGACATCTATATAGTACAGCTGTCATAGAAAACTAGAGTCTGAAAAGTAATCTTAGTGAGAAAAACTTTTTGGTTTTTAAATGAAATGTCCCTATAATTAATGTATAATTATTTGCTAGGCTCTTACACAATTCTACAGAATTTTGTCCAAATCGGATGACTATGGCATATAGCTGCAGTACGAATAATTAATCGAAAAAGAAGTTCTACTGAGAAAAACTTTTGTGTTGTAAATGGAATCAACTCCAAATTTCGCAAATGTTCGTTTGTTTGCTTTTTACATGATTCCACCAAGTTTGACCAAAATCGGACAACTATATAGCATACCTGCCATAGAAAACATGGGTCTAAATAGGCAAATTCTGAAAAAAATGAGTTTCTCTAGGTTTGCTAGTTTGAAATTAGTTGAAGTTCTATTTGTAAACTCTGATGGGGAATTTGGTCATTTAAACTAAGTTTAAGTTGTTTAACTAAACATTTTTTTGTAAATTGTTTGTAGAAATATTTCCCCAGATTGTGCAATCCTTTAAAGTGCTCAATTTCCACAAGTTTTTGAAGCATGCCCAAGTGTCTGGTCGTAAAGCGTAAGCAGCTTTAAAGTTGCTCTGGGAGAAACGAAGGAGCCGAACAGCAGCAGCAGCAGGAGGAGGTGGTGGAAAAGGAAGAATGAAAGGAGTAGGAGTAGACAACATTTAACAAACTGAGAAATGTAGGGAAATGGCCGAGGGCCTAAGCAAAGAGTACGCAACAGTACAAAATCAGCAAGGCACGGACATGTTTGCATGCATAAATAGTAAAAGGACATGGGCACAGGACGAGAGTGCGTGTATCCTTCTGCGTGTGTGTGTGTGTGTGTGTGGGTGTGTGTGTATAGCAACAGCAAGTTATGGTTATTAATTTTGCCGACCAGCCCAGGAAGGACGAACTTAGGTAACAGAGCTGGAATCCGCTTTGGCAAAGTGTTGGTCACAGGACTTAGTTCCTTTCAAATGGCAACATAAGCAAAGTTTCATTCTCTTACCGTTAGATTATTATCACCCAGATCCAAGTGCTTCAACGAAATCAGCCCCTCAAACGCGCTCACATCCAGCTCGCTCATCACATTCCCACGCAAACTCAGGGCCAGCAGCTCCTTCAGTCCCTCGAAACTCTCGTTGCGCACAAACTCCACCAGATTATCGGACATATCCAGCGTCTTCAGGGCATGCAAATGCCACAGATTACTCGCTGGCACATCCAGCAAACGATTATTCCGAAAGACCAGCACCTCCAGCGTCAACAGGCCCTTAAAGCAGTTATCCTCCAGACTCACTATATTGTTATTGGTCAAATCCAGCTCGACCAGCGCAGCCAAATCGCTCAGAGCCGTCGGATGCACCGTCTCAATTCGATTATAGCTAAGATCCAGCAGCAGGAGATTCGTTAATCCCTTGAAGGCATGCTTGTGTAGTGCACTGACCAGATTCCTGCTCAGGTTCAAAGTACGCAGCTCCGATTGATACTCAAAGTTCTTGGAACCCAAAGTCTCGATAATGTTCTGCGACAGATCCAAAATCTCCAATTTCATATAGAATGGCAGCGAGAACTCCAAGTTGCGTATCCGGTTGAGTGTGAGATTAATGTACTTAGTCTCGGGATTTAATTGAATAGGCACATCCTCCAAAGCGGCGTCCACACATAAAGCACGACTGTTGGCCTCCCCCCCCAGGCACTGGCACTTGGAGGGGCAAAATGCGAGCGTGCTGGCGGGCAGGAGGAGGAAGAGCAACAGCAGCAACGCTGGCAGCCAGGGCCTAGGCCGGCATCTGGTGTGTGAAAGTGTATTGTGGTAGCTGACTGAGTGGTGGTTGGATGTTGTCATTTTGTTGACTTGGTGGTTTCTTTTCGTTCCCTTTGTGTTCAGTTGTAGTTGATGTGTGGCGGTGAGTGTGGGAGATAAAATATCACCAGCAATAGTTGAGCATTGTTGTGGTAAATAGACTGAAAGTAAAGAATAAAAGTGGATATCGATGGGAGTTAGTTAAGTATAAGTACCATATTTATAGAGTTAGTTTACAGGAATTGGGGAAACGACCAGGAAGCTCACTCATTTCTTTGCTTCCAAAATTCAATGCTAGAAACAATGGATGCGTTCAGCAGAGCAGCTTGATCTCTAACTCTACGTTATATTTAGGGGTTTTCACTGTAAAAACGTTTTATATACAGTTGTATATACCATCTTTAAGATAAATACATGAAATATAGTGTATTTTTCGTCGACTGATCAGTGATAAGTGTCTGCTGAATGTGCTCAGTTTTAAACGCTTGCAAATACTTTTTTTCCTTATGATCAAAGTCACAAAACAGTAACAATCAAACAACTTTCTTATGTACATGATCCATTTATATCTATTATTTAAAGATTCTGGTAGTCATAGTAGAATTTGTCTCAAAATACTCATAAGAAAACTGTATGGTTCCATTCAGCAGTGCAACTTGATGTCTGAATAATGATTTAGTTTTAGTAAATTTAATAAGAGCTATTTTTTTAACCATTTCTAAAGTAAATTTGGCCAACTTAACAGAGAAAACCAACTTTGGTACTTAAATAATCCTCACCACATATTTTCTAAGAAGACTTAACACATTAAAGACAGAATGAAGTCAGGCTGTATCTCTCATTTCATGCTTTTTGTGGCTTTGAAAGAGTTAAATGTATCTAAATAGTTTTATTTTACTGTTGAAGTGTAAGGTGAAGGTGGGAAATTAGTTCGAGAGACATTTGCTTCATACTTTTGATGCATTCAGTGGACTGAGGCGCACACAGAGTTCTACTTAAAGCAATGTTAGTACAAAAAAAACACTGTGGGTGTTTGCTGATTGAAAGACTAGCAAAGTCTAGTCCAAAACAACTAAGAAAGTTATTCAAGGCCGACCATAATATACTCTTAACCAACGAAAGTGTATGCTGATAATGAACACTAGCTAACATTCTTATGCTGATAACTTGAATACCGTTTATTCGATTCTTACCAATCCTTTGGCGTATAAATACACAATGCTGATTACTAAAAAAGTCCAGAAGGTACGAACCTTCTATCTATAAAACTGTGAGAAGTATGACGTTTTTCCCAAAATTCGGGGACGAAAACAGGAGTGGCAGGAATGAAAAATAACTTTGACGTGCCTGCAAATATAAGAATTTTATAGAAGAAGAATTTTATTCCCTCGCAAAAGTATTTGTACTTCCCATTATCTTCAGTTATAATAAATTTAGATTATTTCTGGTCATTTTTTAGCTATTCTTTTTCTCTCTGTACTATTTCTATTTAAAGTTCTTAATCTGTTGAGAGTTCTAACAAAACTTTCTTAATGCCGCCAACCCAGCCCCATTCTCTGCATTTTAAGTGCAAATTAGCGTATTTCGGCCACAGTTATTTAAAAGAACTCGACACTCAGCCACTTTCGCACCTTTTGGGAGGCCCACTTAATTCTCTTTTATTTGAGAAGACAAAAAAAAAAAAAAGGGAAAAACTTTTGTGGCTGCTGCCAGTTTATTTTTACAGAGTCGTCGCCTCTTGCTCTGCAAGATTTATGCGCATAAGTTGCTGGCTAATATTTCATAAAAGTCGAGACGCAGACAGAACCGAACCGAACCGTAGAGAGTTCGAGCAGAAGTCAGGAGTTTTTCTCTCTCAAAAAATGCAGCAAAAAAAAAAGTGCTGACAACTTTGCATGGGAAAGTTGCTGACTTACCAGACAGTGGGCGGGACGGGGCTGGACCGGGGTCGGCTGCATTTTATGGCTTAGAAGTTTTGCATAATGCAGTCTAACAGTTATGGCCATGATGAGCTGCCATAGGCCCGGCTTGAACAGAGCGGGGAGTGAACACTAAGAGTGAGAGAGAGCAAACGCTAATCATCCCTTAAATGATTTTATGGCCGGCTTTAAGGCAATTGTCTGTGCCATCTAAATTATATATTTGCCCTGCGGCAACACTTAATTAAGTAATTTAGGAATTACATGCAAAGCCTTTTGTCGGCCAACCAATTCTGTTTGCCTCTTTCATCTGTCTGTAAACTGTGATTTGCATACAAAAGCACAAACAATGAACCCCGCTCAACCCTTGCCCCGGCCCCGAATGCCCCACCCTGTGCAGTAGCAATTTGAACAATGGTCTTAACTAGCTGTAAAACAAATAATAAAAAGCAAAACGCAAACTTTTGAGGTTTCATAATGTCAACAAAAGTTGAGTGCGCCCCTCTCTCTCTCCTTCTCTCTCTCTCTCTCTCTCTGTGTGTGTTTTCCACTCTCTCCTTTGGTTTGTAGGCAGGTCTTGGCTCATATTTTACGCTTCAATAAAATTGCTGAAAAAAAACCCAGAACCTACGCCCATCCCACGCCCCCCCCCCCCTTACCGCTTTACAGAAAATTGTGAAAAATTCACTCCCGTGTGAATTATTAAGTTTCTGTGTGTGTGTGTGTGTGTGTGTTTTTGTTTGACTGTGTGTGCCTGTTTGTTTGTGTTTGTTTGCAAAAGGCACACAAAGTTTTTAATAAACTTTCGCACGCCAAGCGAACTCAACTTTTCTCTGCTCTCAAATTGTTTGTCGGTCAGACGAGTGGCGGGGGGGGGGGTATATAGGCTGCCTTTAAGTGGGGGGTGTGGCACTCACACACACACACGCAAATATGATTTCATTGTGGCAAATATTTTGATAGCTTTTGTGGTTGGATAGGGTAAAAGGGGTTACTGCTCGGCTTGTCAAAGGCCAACAAGTTGAAAGTTGTTGCACTTTTGGTGCTCCATTTTAAATGGGGGGCAAAACTGAAGCCGAGCACACAAACCAAGTGAATCCAGTGAATGGAACAGCACTGATACCAATAATATTTAGAAGATAAATGGCACTAATTTAAGCAGAGATTGGCCACACTTTAATGCATTGAGCTTAGAGCTAAAGGGGCTTGCAGTTTGGGTGAAGAAATTAGTGTTTTTTTTCGCAAAATGTGCCCTTTCCCGAAGTCTTTTTTGAGTCCTTTTAATGATCAAAATAGGAAAAAAAAGATTACCAGAGGACTCGAAAATGTTATTTAATGAATTACCAATCTAACGAGATTCACAAATGACTGAATTGATAAGAAAACGTTCAGAAGGAGTTAATAAACGTCTCCTCAAGAAGAGTTGCGACTAGGGTTTTAAAATATTATTTATCTATGGATTATGATCTGAAATGAGCACATTTTTGACTATAATAATCAGGCCGAGGAGTCAAAAATATCATAATAGGTTTGCTTTTAAGAAAAAAATCTCCTAGATAAGTCTTTTTTAACCCTTTTAATGATCAAAGCGAGATTATCATCATGTGTGATTCCCAGAAGACCTGAAAGGTCTTACATATAAGGTTGTCCAAAAAGTCTTGCGGCATTTCCGCCAACTTGTCTTTGCAAGCGCGTAGTTCTAGTTGTATTCGTCGCATCGGTTCACGCTAGAGCTTTTTGGAAAGCTCTTTTCACGCGCTAACACGTGTTTGATTTATTGTTGTTTGTTTTTAGTCGTTCGTGAGTTATAGCGTCGCAAACATGGAGCAAAATAAAGAGAAAATACGGCATATTTTACAGTACTACTACGATAAAGGCAAAAATGCATCTCATGCTGCCAATAAAATTTGTGCAGTTTATGGACCCGATACAGTTTCCATATTCACCGCACAACGATGGTTTCAACGTTTTCGTTCTGGTGCAGAGAAGATCGAAGTGGGTCACTTACGACAACGTGAAGCGCAAACGGTCGTGGTCGAAAAGCGGTGAAGCTGCCCAGACGGTGGCCAAGCCTGGATTGACGGCCAGGAAGGTTCTTCTGTGTGTGTGGTAGGATTGGCAGAATATCATCCACTATGAGCTGCTCCCCTATGGCCAAACGCCCGAATTGACCTGTACTGCCAACAACTGGACCGCTTGAATGCAGCTCTCATGCAGAAGAGGCCATCTTTGATCAACAGAGGCCGAATTGTCTTCCATCAGGACAACGCCAGGCCACACACATCTTTGGTGACGCGCCAGAAGCTCCGGGAGCTCGGATGGGAGGTTCTTTTGCATCCACCGTATAGTCCGGATCGCGCACCAAGTGATTACCACCTATTTCTGTCCATGGCGAACGAGCTTGGTAGTCGGAAGTTGGCCACAAGAGAGTCCTGTGAAAATTGGCTCTCCGAGTTTTTTGACAATAGGGAAGCGAGCTTCTATAAAAGGGGCATTATGAAGTTGGCATCTCGTTGGGAACTCGTCATCGAACAAAACGGCGCATATTTGACTTAAATCGCATTATTATAACCAATTTTATGAACAATTGAAAATTCAATAAAAATGCCGCAAGATTTTTTGGACAACCTTATGTTTTGTAAATTTTTAGGAATATTTTGTAGGGGAATAAGGATTGTTTGAAAAACGAGAAAGCTAAGTTAACTTCGTTTGTGCCGAAGTTTTAATACCCTTGCAAGCGCTCGCTTAAATATTTTCAAAAAATACTCTTTTTCCCATTTTCCGACCGATCGTTCGTATGGGAGCTATATGATATAGTCATCCGATTTGGCCAAAAATTTAATATATTATGTGAAAGCATGTGAAACAAACAAATACAAAATTGCAGGATGCTACCATTAAAAACAAAAAGTTTTTCTAACTTAGACTGTTTTTTAGACCCATCTTTTGTATGGCAGCTATACCATATAGTTGTCCGATTTTAATAAAACTTGGTAGAATTATAAAAAAACATAGAAAACTTACGATTACAAAGTTTGGAGACGTTTCCATTGAAAAGAAAAAAGTTTTTCATACTAAAACTAGTTTTCCGACCGATTGCTCCTATGGGAGCTATGAGATGTAGTCATCTGATCTGGTCGGTTCCGACTTATTAGTAGTGTGCAGCAAAACGAAAACTCTGTGCAAAATTTCAGCTTGAAAGCTTCAAAAGTCAGAGACTAGTTCGCGTAGAAACAGGCTCAGCTCGAAAAAACTCAGCTCGTCACCCTGATCAAGAATATATAGTTAATGGGGTCGGAAATGAAACTTGCGTTGCAAACTTCTGGGCAAAATTATAATACCCTTTGCAAGGGTATAATAATAAGGCACGTGAAGTACTGATTATGATAAATTTAAACCCATGTGGGAAAGCTCCCGGAAAATTTCCAATAGCTATTTTTTATCCGATTGTCTTAAAACTCAGTTTATTCTAATAGTATGCCAAATAGTTGGACAAGTAATGATCCAGTTATGAAAAATCCATCCCTCTTTGGGTAAACTCCCACCCTTTGTTTGGGGAGGAATATCTTTTATCCATACGATTGACTTCATTACTTACTTTGTAAGGAAAAAATTTAAAATAATTAGGCAAGTGAAGGTTCAGATAATGAAAAATGTATCTTTTGTTTGGGAGAACTTCGCGAATATTTTTTAGGGTAATATTTTTCGTTCACTTTGCAAGAACAAAATGCCAAATATTGGGAAAAATTATTAAGGGAATAGCCTTTGGTTCTTCCTATTGTTATGAAACTCATTTGAAAAACTCACTCAGTTTGAAAGCTACAAATTTTGGATGTGGGTAACTCAAGATCAAACCAAGTCAATTTGTATGAAGTTCGGTTTGTGGATAATGGAGTGGCAGGAGTGGAGTGAAGATCAAAGGTTAATTTAGGCTAATCTACACGAACCTTGTACGCTCTCAGGGTTAAAACAGACTGGCATGCAATGCAATTCCATATTCTGCTCCACGTCCATTTAGATCTACATTTCACAAGCCCACTTTAAGGCTCTCTTGAAATATTCTCTTAATTAGTTCAACTTGTATACCAAAATACTTTTGTTTTTGGTACATTTTAGTAGCCGAACTTAAGAACTAGTTAGAAACTATGCAAAGACGAGTACTTTTCAGTTCTCTTTCTTTCAGTTGCGAGCTGCTTTCCATAACCAAATTGAAATACGTAGGCTTTACAAACTAAGACCAAGCACTCTGCACACAACTTTACTACAGCCTGGGATTATTTTGAGTTGCATTTCAGTTAAAACCGACCACTTTGTGCGTGGCTCCAGCTGCATTTAGTATATCATTTAAAGTCTACTCTGCTCTCTTTCTTTCTCGAGTTTATTTGCAACCATAATCCAGGCACAATAAAACTGGAGTTAAGCGTCTACGCTAGTTTAAACATTTAGTGGACCGCAAAAGGAGAAAAAAAAGAAGAGGAATATATATATATATAGAAAGATCAAATATTTTCCCCCCCCCCACTTGCGATTCCTCCTCCAGTTTGTGGCATCTCGTTGTGCACTTAATGCAATTGTCGCATTATTTCTGTCCCAGTCCATTTTGGCCAAAGAGTCTGGCAGCAGCATACAAACTCACACACACACACACACACAGTACGGTACATATATATATATATATATATTTTTAAATACTTTGCTCACGTTTTTTGTGTGTATTTTATAGCATTTTGGTTTTTATTTTGCCGCATGGCGACGTTGTCGTCTGGCTACGTCTGCCACATCGTCTGCAATTGCCGTCGACTGTTCTAGTTAGTTGTGGCTGTTTGTTGGTTATTAAGCCGTTTTGGCCAGCAAAATAAAATAGTTTTTTAGGCGCCCTCAAATCAAGGCACATGTGCACAGAGAGTCGAGGCAATTCCCAGGCTGGACTCACAAAAAAAATTGTTATAACTTTTCCCCTACCCACCAAACACCATTTACGCATTTAGCCGCTGTCGGAGATGTCTCCGAACCGGGAACTCTTTCGCCCGGCCTGCCAACAATTGCATTAATTATGCGTGCGGACATATTTTGAGGAGAGAAACTTTCAGTTTGAGGAGGTTGAGTCGAGGTGACAGCCACAATTCATCTTTGGCAGCGTTTGCCGTGACTGGAAATCAGAGACAACATTTTTGTGCGTGCTGCACTTCACTTCAAAGCGGCGGCGGCGGCAGCAGGAAAACTCTGAGAATCCACTTTCGCACTTTCAGACGCCTTCTGATTCTGCTGTGTTTGCCTATCCAATAACAGAGGGAAGAAATGCTAATCTTGATAAAAATAAACGCACTCGGGCACGTTGAGGTGGAAAAGTTGGCGCGTCTCACGTTTTTATCCTCTGTACCAAAGGTACATGGAGTATAATAAGTTTGTGCAAAAGTAGAAGAAGAAAGCATCTCCGACCCCATCAAGCATATATATTCTTGAACAGCATCAACAGCCGAGTCGATATAGCCATGTCCGTCTGTCCGTCCGTCCGTCTGTCTGTCCGTATGAACGTACAGATCTCAGAGATGGTAAGAGATGGAGGTTTGACATGTATGGGACATATGCTTCTTATGTCTGCAGGCATATCAAGTTTATTTTCAATTTTGGCCACACCCCCTGCCGCCCCCGCAATTTAGAAAAAACGTCATATCTCCTACAGTTTTAAAGATAGGTAGGTTGTTCCTTCTAGATATATTTAGTAATAAGGATAACTTATCGATCAGCCAAAGGAATGATGAAGATTGGATGAACGGTTTTCGAGTTACGCAGAAGCAGCGCTGCTTTCAGCTACTACCGCAGCATCAAAATTTATGCTGAGCGTATAATTTCGATGGTACAGAGTATGCTATAGTCGGGCTTGACCGACTTTCTTTCTTGTTTTTCGTTCTGTTTTTTCGTCGCATTTTCAATTTGCTTGGCATTTGCCTGGCCATTGTCTTCCTTCGCTGGCACCCCACCTAAGTGAATATTAATATTGACTTTCTGCTCTCACTGTTGGCAAAAGTTTTTCACCTTTGATTGTTGACTGGCTTCCTTATTTGAACCATGAACCCTGACCTCGCTCTTCCCTTGGCTCTCGTTTGCCATTCTGTGGCCTTAAAGTCAATGCCATTCGCATCGTCGTCGTCGTCGTCTATTTTTTTTTTTTTTGTTCGCCGCTCAAAATTTATGTGCAAAGTTTATGCGTGGCTCGGGAGGAGCTGCCACAGCGCGCTTTTCTATCAACAGCATTTTCTTGGTTTTGTTTTTGCTGTTCCTCTCAATTTTTATGGCATTTAAGTTGGGTAGCGACTAGCTACACACAGGTGTGTGAGTGTGTGTGTGTGTGTGGGTGTGTGGGTGTGCCGGAACTTGATTTTGTGTTTTGCCTAAAAATAAATGAAAAAGTCTAACAATGTCAATATAATTAAATGAAGCTTATAAAAACTGAATGAACCAAGGAGGTTGCGAGGCTGAACAACTTTGTTGATTGGATTTTTTTTCGGTTTTTTTTTTGGTTTAGTCAATGAGTTTGTAGATAGGCAGTAAACAGGCATAAAACACAATCTAACATCAAGCACGTTTTAAATTGATTCAAGAATGGGAAGAGCTACTTCATAAAACTTTCTGGAATTTTGAAAAATTCTTCTAAATCTTAGACCTAGTAGCATACTTCCTTGAGGCAAATATTCCACATAACTAAAGCTGAACCAGGATATGTTTTTCTATTCCCAAAGTTCATATACTACGTGCCAGGTATACAACAACCTTAGAGCAGACCGTAAAGCTGCAATGGTCACGCCTGGCCCGCAGGAGCCTAACAAATTTTGCTGTTATCGCCCACCCGAGCCGTATGCATACTGAAACTTGCATAAAGAGATCAAATAGCTATTCTGTCGCTGCCCAGCATTCGATAGAGCAGGTCAGAGCTAGTTGACATCGTTTTCTAATCATTTACAAAGCCACTCTCAACTTTATATAAACAATCCCTGCGTAAAAAGGGTTAACAAACTTTCAAAAGTTCATAAAAGGGTTATCGATATTTTCCAAATATGAATATCGATAACATAAACTGTACAAATTTATAAAATCTGAACTTTACATGTCATATATACAAACAAAAATTAGATATTTCAATGATTAAAGTACACATAGTATTGATAAATGAACGCATAGTTATTTTGTAAAGCCTTTTAAAAATTTTCGATAACATCTATTTAATAACATTGGCATTAAGCATTGGGGTAGTACCCCAGCAAACATTCTTTTGACATTTTTAATCACATTCGAGTCTTCTTCGAGCCTTCGATCTTATTATGATGATTGTAAATTATACTTTTGTCGGTAGAAAATGGTACCCTAGCCGCTATACTTCGTGAAGAGTCGTTTGTAGCGCTTCTTCTGAATAGTTTCGAGTCATTTGCGAGTCTTTTTCAATTCGAATTAAAAAGAAAAAACACTTTTAACATGTGGATGAGTCATTTCGAGTCTTCTTTTAATCGCACATGATAGTAATCACTTTTTAGTCTTAAAATTCGCTCAAAAAAGACTCATTTAGGTGATTTTGTTTAAATGGTCCTCCAAATGTTGGATGAGCAGAGTCCTCGGTCTGAGATAAAAGTGCTGTTAATGCTAATGTAGGGAGAAATTAGTAGCCCAGCCGCGATTCTTCTCGAATTGTCGTTTTTCTGATTATTTTCAAGTCATTTTCGAGTTGTTTTTCAATAAATCACATTTTGAGCATATATAATATATAAATAAAAACCATATCGATTTGCTGCTCAGGAATTTCCTCTTGGTCCTCCTTACACACTCACACACACACACATTCACTTCCGCATTCAATTCTTTCCATAAATCACTTAGCCAACAGATCAACAGGTTGGGTCCATGTCAACCCCATTTTTCCGAGTGGGGGCCCTCAGCATTCAATTAACAATTGAATTTATATACATGGAAGAAGAGGGGGTCGATGAGCAGCCGCGGCAGCAGCCAAAAATTTCGCCTCGTTTCCAACTGCCAACTGCAATTAAAAGGCAATGAATTTCTCTGTGGGCGTTGCGTGGGGGTGGGCGTGGCTGACTGGCTGGGCCTGCGATTCGCCTTAAAAGCGAAAACACTTAACTTAAATTGTGTTCAACAGCTGGAAATAAACGATGGCAGGGCTCTGCTTGAATATTTGGGCAATTCGTGATTAAAATTTATTGATTTCAAGAGACACATCTGCCCAAGCAAGTTGTCTGTAAATTATATAAAACAAAACAACAACAAATAGTTTTTTATGTAAATTCTCTTCCCTCTTATTATACTCTGTACTGAAGGTACATAGAGTATTATAAGTTTGTGCAAAAGTATGTAACATCCAGAAGGAAGCATCTCCGACCCCATAAAGTATTATATTATATTATATCAGGGATGCAAACCGGTTCTGAACCAAACCGGTTTTGAACCGAACCGAACCGCTTATTCCAGCCGGTGAACCGAACCGCAAACCGAACCGGCTTCCTTTCTGAATTGCTGAACCGAACCGAAAACCACAAATAAAAACGGTTCGGTTCGGTTCAGTTCTCTGACTGAAATCATGCCTAAAATCAATTAAGGTCATGACGTAGTAGGACATGTCAGAGTAAAATCCATGGCTAAAATTTATTAAATTTATGTCATTAATTCAGGACCAGCCCTTTCATTTCTGAGCTGATTCAGGTATGATTCAGTTCTGGGCCTAACTTAAGGGATATAATAAATAGAATTCTAAATTTTCGAGAGTATTCATCTAGACGACTCCTGGAAATCCGACATAATAAGCATTGGACATTCTTCTAAGGATTTTACAAATATTTAAATGGATTATAAGAATTAAATTTCAAAAGTGTTTGACAAGTCACATTACTACAACAATCATAATATTTCATAATGTGCCTTTGTGAACCACTGAACCGAACCGAAACCGCGGTTCAGCCAGCTCAAAAAACTATGTAATGAACCGAACCGGCGGTTCAGAAACTGTATGAACCACTGAACCGAACCAGTCCTTATTTTCGAGTGGTTTGCATCCCTGTATTATATATATGCACAGATCTCAGAGATTGTAAGAGATAGAGGTTTGACATGTATGGGACATATGCTTCTAATGTCTGCAGGCAGATCGAGTTTATTTGTCAATTTTGTCCACGCCCCCTGCCGCCCCCGCAATTTAGAAAAAACGTCATATCTCCCACAGTTTTGAAGATAGATGGCTTGTCCCTTCTGGACATATTTAGTTATTAGGATAACTTATCGATCCGCCAAAGGAATGAAGAAGATCGGATGAATGGTTTTTGAGTTATGATCAAAAAGCATATTTCTTGGTACAGAGTATGTTATAGTCGGGCTTGACCGACTTTCTTTTTTGTTTTTTTTTTTTGGCAACATTTGGTAATTTTTCATTATTTCCCCATTTTATGACAAAGTGGAATTTGAAAATGTGTTTTTCTTTTGTTTTGTTTTTATTTCCTTTCCAGCGGCGGCGGCGGCAGCAGCAGCTGTCGCACATTTTCCCCCTCCAGGCTAATAAAATTATTAACATGTTAATTCTGTCGACTTATTTAGCTGCCAATTAATAAATTTTAAATTCTGCTTTTCAGTGCTCTCTCTCCCCCCCCCCCCTAGACCTAGCCCTTGCTCCATATGCTTCTGGCATATTAATGAGCATTCTGCTTTGTCTGTGGCAGCAGCATGCCGCGCGGGGGTGAGGGAAAATTTATGTGGCCAGGTTAAATTCTTGGGATTCTATTTTTTTTTCCCTCTTGTTCATTTGTTAAATTAATTTATGTTTGTTGACTATGAAATTTTTACAACATATTTTGCTTGGCATTTAGAAAATGTTGTGTTTATTTCACCCTTTGATAAAGTTTCACACACTTTTTTTGTTTCACTCTCTGCGGGTAACGGGTGACACACAACTTTTAAAGTGTTGCAAGTCGAAATTTCCACACACTTTTTCAACTTTGACCCAAATTGTGGGAGCTCATTTGCATACTCCTGGCAAGAGTCTTGGACGTTAAATTGAAACACACACAAATTTAAAAGTGAATTAAAAATGAAATGTTCTTAAATATTTAACTGGCGCACATGCCACCCCAGAGTGCAATCTAAAATTTAAACCCCCCCCCCCTCTTTCACACAGAGAGAGAGGAAAAAAAAAAACTTTAATTGTTAAATGTTGATGCGCCAAGCAAACAGAACTAGCCCCGGTGACCCTTGCCCTGCTGCCCCACCCTACCCTAGTTGGTCTTTTGGGCGCCATTGCCTGGCCACTTTTTTTTGGTATGTGTTTTTTTTGTTTTTTTTAATATTTTACTTTATTTTGTGTGTATGTGTGTGTGTGTGTGTGTGTGTTGCGTGCCAAATTGTTGTGCCCGTGGCCTAAAGTTTGTTTTCCTCAACCCTCTTTCCCTTGTTTAAACAGCAGCCAAATAGTCAAAGTGCGTTGTACTCTCTCTGCACGTTTTTTAACAAAAATCAATGGGACCCACGTTACGTATGCGCAATGTCTGAGTTGAAATTATACACATACCACGAACTTTTGCTAATTACATGGCCCAGAATTGGGGCCAGCATATTATGTAGATTATGGCCTGTGAAATGAACCTAAATAAGGGTTAAACATAGCTAAGAATTGTACTTAGCAGCCACACAGTTGGCTGAGAAGTGGCAGTAAATGTGATGGTCAGTTTTTTTGTATCGTTTAATGTGGAGTAAATGGAGAATACAACAAGTTAAGTAAGTGTTGTTGTTAAGCAAATTATACCCTACACTCATAAAAAAATTCGCCCTGGAATTTAGAAATTCTCCTGTAAAATCCGTCCTAAGGCGATTCACCCTAAAATTAAGATAACTTTTTCTCATTTATGGAAAAATTTTCTAAAACTTTGAAAATTTTCCATAAATGACACAATATTTTTCTTAATTTTAGGGTGAATCGCCTTAGGACGGACTTAATAGGAGAATTTCTAGTGTTCGGGGAGAATGTATTCTGAGTGTATCTATACACAAACGAAAATATCTTGATAAATGCGCTTCAAAGTATGCTATGTTTATCAATAAGGGGCATTTAGTTATGTATTTAGTTTTTATTTTGCACTAGCATTTAACCAGCTTGCCTTGCATGCCCATTTTATATCTTTCAAACTGAAAACCAGAGGTGATATCATCTCCAAAACCTTCATTATACACTTCAAACTTTACCATCCTTACCAAAAAGGGGGTCTTCTTTATAATCCAAACTCTTGGGGTAATAAAATATACACCCAATCTTTACTTTCTATCTACCCTTTTTCATTATTAAAACTTAAGTGAGAATTTATCAAGTTTTCCGATTTTCCGAACCATTTGATTTAGCTAGCATTTGCGCGGTGAAGTAAACTTCCTGGGGTTTTCATAGCAGAAGAAAATCAAGGAAAATAAAACGAACTTATGAACGTAAGGTCTAGAAATGCATCCTTATTCTCACAGAGAGAAAGCTTCTTGAAATATGTTATATAGTGTTACACCACCCGTCTGTTAAGCTGACTTCATGTTAATGAAATATGATTTTTGCAAAGACTTTTTTCTACACCTTTTATTTATAAAATGAAATCTTCATAATAATCTAAGCTTCACATAAAACTTACACCAATATTGAGAGTAAGTGTTTGTAACCGCTGTGTCAGACTTTGAGCAGCTGCATATGTCCCAGCTCTCTGGGATTCGATGTGTTCCTTTAGTTGCTGCCGTCGATTGCTAGCCTGCTGCGGCTTTTCTGCAGATGCTTATTGCGCTGCAATTGAAAATGACGACCAGTCTAACCATTATCTTTAGGATGTTTATAGCAAATTGCTGGCGTCGATTGTTTGCCTGCTCCGGTTCTGCATTTCTGCAGAGCTGGATCTAGCCTACAGCTCCATTTGTTCTTCATGTCACAATTGAGATATATGCCCAGTTTTTAGCAGCTCTCTGGAATGCGATGCTTAAAGCAAATTGCAGGCGTCGATGGCTCGCCTGCTTCTGCCTTTTTGCAGAACTCAATCTAACCAGACACTTGTTGATCTCAAATCAATTGAGATTGTTGACCAGTTTTAGCAGCTCCTGGAATGGCGTCGATTGCTTGCCTGCTCTGGCGTTTCTGCAGATATCAGTCTAGCCTGACGCCTCACTTGCCTCAATTTAGATGGTGGCCCTGCCTCAGCAGTTCTCTAAAATCCAATGTGCATATAAAATTACAGTCGTCGATTGCTCGCCTGTTGCTGCGTTTTTGCAGATCTCAAGCTGCCCTCTCACCTCCCTTCTTTATTGCGCATTAATTGAGATAGTTAACTAATCTTCACAGCTATGTTAATAGCGAATTGCTGGCGTCGATTGCTAGCCTGCTATGGTGTTTCTGTTGATCTAACCTAACCTGCCACTTCACTCAGCAATTGAAATGGTTGCCCTGTCGATGCAGTCACTCTAAAATGTGATATCTAAAGCCAATTGCTGGCGTCGATTGCTTGCCTGTTTTGAAGTTTTTTTTACCAAAGGTACATAGAGTATAATAAGTTTGTGCAAAAGTATGTAGCATCCAGAAGAGAGCATCTCCGACCCCATAAAGTATATATATTCTTGATCAGCATCAACAGCCGAGTCGATATAGCCATGTCCGTCTGTCCGTCCGTCCGTCTGTCTGTCCGTATAAACGCACAGATCTCAGAGATGGTAAGAGATAGAGGTTTGACATGTATGGGACATATGCTTCTTATGTCTGCAGGCAGATCAAGTTTATTTTCAATTTTGGCCACGCCCCCTGCCGCCCCCGCAATTTAGAAAAAACTTTATATCTCCCACATTTTTGAAGATAGGTGGCTTGTTCCTTCTGGCCATATTTAGTTATTAGGATAACTTATCGATCCGCCAAAGGAATGAAGAAGATCGGATGAACGGTTTTCGAGTTATGATCAAATTTTCTTGGTACAGAGTATGTTATAGTCGGGCTTGACCGATTTTCTTTCTTTTTGCACATGTTAAACTGAGCTGTCCCTACAATTTTTCATTGCTCCTTAATTGATATGGTTGCCCAGTCTCAGCAGCTTTTTGGAATGAGTTGTGTAAGGCAACTTGCTGGCATCGATTGCTCTCCTGCCCCGGCATATTTGCAGGTCTTTCAGAGGGCTGCTTGACTACATTTCTGGGGAATTTTGTGAGTTAAGCTTAGAAACAATCGCTTCCGTAGCTTTTCTTAGCATAGCTTTTAGTCTTTTCTAGACTTTTTCTCCAAAAGAATCAATTTTCAATTCCCAGGAAATATCGCACAGAAGTCTCTCAGAATGGCACATTTTTTCTCGAGGGAGAACAAGAATGCGATATCTAAACTCTTGCAATAACAATATGTTTTTACTAGGAACTGGCTAAACATTATCTCCATGAAATGCTTGCCTACTTTTCCGGGCATTTATCATAACATTTGAGTTGCTTCAATACTTTTAAGGCGGATGTTAAAGTTGAACAACAAATGGTTAAATTTACATTCTTAAATAAACAAATCAATAAACAAAGAGGAGCCGCCCATTAATGCAAAAGCAAGCAAAATATAAAAAAAGGAGCAGCTCTTGTAAAAATAACTCAAAAAACAAAATCAATGAAAATCAATGAAGTGTCTAGAAGGGGCCGGAGAGAGCCTTGGCTTTGTGCGTGCCTTTTTATGGCAGCATATTTTACAAAAAAAAAAAAAAAATCGGGCTCCTAATGGTAGGGACACACTTCACACACCCCTTCTTACACACACTCACACACCCGCACATGCATACATATATTCGTCTCTGTAATTGAATTATATTTACGCATTAAATTTATTTATTCATGATTTGTGCGAAGCCCACAGAAAGCACGTAAATGTAATTTAAATTTATTTAGTCAGGGTTGCCAGGGCAATGCAGATATTACCCAGCGTTTTATTTTCTTTCTTTTTGTTGGAGAAGAAAAACACCAAAAACTTTTCTTATTTTTTTTTTTGTCAGCCGCAGCAAAAGAAAGTGGATTAAGCAAATGTCTCCCATTTCACAGAATTTGTGTGCAAATCGGCTTACAAAAAAGTTACGCAGCAACAGAGTTGCCACCTTGACTTGTTGCTTGTTATCCTATTGACTAGCATTGAGTTGTGGTTGTTGCTGTTGTTGTTGCTGTTGCTGCGTATGACTTTGACAGGATTTTAATTAAATTTTCTTGGAACGGGCGAACAAACTGTTGCCGCTGCTGCCATTGTGGAGCTTAAGGCGTTCGCCAGCATTCCCATTGTTGGCCCACTCCGCCCTTATTTCCCTATCACCTCACCTCTTGTTTGCATTCCTAGTTTTTTTTTTTTGTTTTGCACCCTCCCCCGCCCCCGTCCCAATTTCTGCGGAAATGGGTTTTCTTCTGGTCCGAGTTCGAGTTCGAATCGTTGAGCGCATTTCCGTGTTGCATTAAATTGCTATCGTTTTTGCTTGGCAGGAAATGTGATGGCAACTGCTTTAAATTGGCCAACTTCAACAGGTTAAAGTGCTACAAATTGGTTTTATGTGTGATTTCCGTGTCGTAAAATGGGAACTTACCTTTGCTCTGCTTTCTGTGTAAGGGGTGAGTGTGAGTGAGTGTGAAATGTGTAAAGTGTCCTTCTACTAGTTGGTCTGGCTGGCAATTATGTCATAGTTCTGTAGGGAAGAGTGGGGAGAAAAAAAAAACGAGAAAAGTGGGTCAGCAGATGTGTGGTAAGGGATTGCAAGTATGCAAATGGGAAAGTAAAGTGAAATTAGAAGAGAAAATGCAGTAACTGGTAACTGAAAGTCAAAAGGAAGCTTAAACTATTTGACAGCTAACTTGTGATTAATTTGCTGTGCAGAACACCTCAAGAGTCCACCGATTTAGACTTCAACTTAATTGGAGCATATCAAAGTTAACGGTTAACCAAAAACCGCTAGACTGCAAGACATTGATGTGCGCTGACGTATCGATCGCTGCTGTCCCGAACCAGTTGGGCCAGCTAAGTACTTTGAGTTTGACCTGTCAGCAAACTTTTACTCACTGTCAACGTGGAAAACAACTTAACTTGGCAGGTGGCAAGTAATAAGTTGCATGTGCAACAAGCTAACGTCGACACGCATAAGTGGTGTGTGTAAGCGATGGAACCACTAAGGAACCAGTTCCAGTAGTTCTACACATAGCTGAGCTTTAATTTAAGTTGAAATGGTTATGGTTATTCCTAGTTTTTCGGTAAATATTCAACTTTTCTAACAAAGATTACATTTTGGACCTTACTTTTCTATGGCAGCTATACTATATAGATGTCGGATTTCAACCAAACTTAGTGAAATCATGCAAAAGTCTATTAAAATAAAATGTAAGAAATTTGGAGACGATGCCATTTACAACAAAAAAATTGTTCTCAATAGAACTTCTATTTCGAACAATCATTCGCACTGCAGCTATATGCTATAGTCATCCGATTTGAACAAAACTTTGTAGAATTGTGTAAAAGCATATCAAATAAGTGGATGACAATTATAAGGACATTTCCAAAGAAAACAAAAAAGTTTTTCTCATTAAGACTACTTTTCAGACTCTACTTTTCTATGACAGCTATGCTATTTAGATGTCCGATATCGACCAAACTATGTGGAATCATGGGAAAGCTTAGCAAACTCAGAAATACCAAGTTTGGGGGCGTTTCCATTGAAAACAAAAAAGTTTTTCTCACTAAAAGCACTTTTTAGACTCTACTTTTCTATGACAGCTATTCCAAATAGATGTCCGATTTCGACCAAACTTGATAAAATCACGGAAAAATATAGCAAACTAAGAAATACAAAGATTGAAGGCGTTGGCATTGAAAACAAAAAAGATTTTCTCACTAAGACTACGTTTAGACTCTACTTTTCTTTGACAGCTATGCTATATAGATGCCCGATTTAGACCAAACTTGGTAAAATCATGAGAAAGCATAACAAACTATGAAATACAAAGTTTGGAGACATTTTCCCTAAAAACAAAACAATTTTTCTCACTAAGACTACTTTTCAGACACTACTTTTCTTTGACAGCTATACCATATAGATGTCCGATTTCGACCAAACTTAGTAAAATCATGAGAAAGCATAGCAAACTAAGAAATTCAAAGTTTGGAGGCCTTTCCATTGAAAACAAAAAAGTTTTTCCCACTAAGACTACTTTTCAGACTCTACTTTTCCATGACAGCTGTACCAAATAGATGTCCGACTTTGACCAAACTTGATAAAATCATGGTAAAGCATAGCAAACTAAGAAATACAAAGTTTGGAAACATTTCCATTGAAAACAAAAAAGGTTTTTTCACTAAAACTAGTTTTTCGACCGATCGTTCCTAGGACAGCTATATGCTAAAGGCAGCGTATTTGTACTAAAAGACATCGTGAAAAGTTTGGTGAAGATAGCTTTCAAATCAAATAGAAAGATATCATAGAAACAGATGGACTAGGCTAAATCAACTCAGCTGATCAGGAATATATATACTTTATGTGGTCGGGGATACTTCCTTTGTATGCGCTATAAACATCCGCACAATTTTTTAATACGTTCTGTAAGGGTATATAAATAATATGATTTGAAATGATCAACGTGGATCTCCAACTATTTCCTGCCCCTCAGGACTACTTAGTTCATTTTTGGGTCAAGTGGCAATCCTCAAAGTCAGCTTAACCCCAGAATTTACTCCTTACAAAATTTTCTGACTTTTTACATCAAACTTCGAATCGAAATCTCCCAAATTTCTGTCTTGAGTGAACGAAGTACTATATTAAGTCTTCGACATTTAGTTTAAGCAGGTTGTTCTGTCTATTGAAGGGCCTTATACCTTCTGCTAGGCTCGCCTTTCTGATTTTGTTTGGAAAATGAAAGACCTAGACTTGGCTGACATGTGGTTTCAACAAGACGGCGCCACCTGCCACTCTAACCCAATTGAGTCATCGGGTCAACTTTCTCTTCCCCTAGGCCACCTGTGAACCACTTTTCCATATCTAAAAGTGGAACCAGTTCAGTGGCGCCTTCAACACTTCTGGGAATCAACTTTCAGCACTTTACGAAGTGCAATTTTGAATGCAAGCACATTTGGTGGGTGGAGTGCAGGACAAATTAATCGCCACATCAAAGTGTCAAGTCAGTTGTGATGGGTTCTTTTCTTAAGCAGAACATGACGCCCCTTAACCTCAATGCAGGCGGGTTGGTTGCTGCCAGTTGCCTGCCCAGTTTGGTTGGTTTCCGTATAATAATTTGTGTTCGCGTGCCGAGGTCACTGTACGTACGTACCTACACAAATTATAAATTACGCATACGCCGCCGTGTGGCTCGATTAGCATCGCTTGGCGAGCACAGCACCATGCATCATTAATGAAATCACAGTTCGCAGGCAACGTTGCGTATACTTGATCTTGTTACACACAAACAAACACACACACACACACACACACACAGAGAGAGAGAGAGAGATAAATGTCAATTTATTTGCCACACTCCAAAACACTAAGCCGACAACGACACGACGAGCGGGGCAAAGTCAGCGGCCTTCATCGCCCCCTCTAAGTGCGACCCATCGGAATCGAGGAGGTTGACTGCTGCCTGGCCCCGCATGACGGGAGATGTAATCGATAAGCAGCCTGGCTTGACGCAGCCGCTTGGCTGGCTGACTGTTTGTCTGACTGTTTGACTGATGGCTGCCTCTTGGCAATTTCATTAAAACTCATCGTCGGCAATGAAACGCAATCGAATTATGTTAGTAGATTTATGCGCTCTGGCAACTTTTTAATGAGCATTATTGTAATTAATAATTGAGGCTTGTTGTTAGGCGAGAAGTGGGAGGGGTGGCTTTAAGAGTACTGCAACTCCTTGATTATTTATGCCATAAAATGTTCTTAAAAAAAAAAAATACTCTTAAAAGCTTCGCCACCATCAACAATAACACATAAATCCCTGCCATTTTTCCCATTTTCTTGCCCAAGTCTAGCCCCATTGTGTCTGCAGCTCTCAGGTGCATTTCACACTCCGTTTATGGGGCTGCCCAAAAGGCTTGGCCCCTTCGTAAATCCAACCCCCCCCGCAGAGCCAACAAAAAGACATGAAAATTGAAAATGAAAGTTAAAATGCAAACAGTGCGACTGGCCAAAAAATACGAAAAAAATAAAAGGGAAAACCAAAAGGAAAAGGGAAAGCGAGGGTGAAATATTATTTTTATGTAACGGTTTTCCTTCTCCATCCACCCACTTAACCGCAGACGACGTGGCTGGTCACAGCTGGCGTACCCAGGCCAAGTCAATAACGTCAATAGACGGCAAATAAAAAAGAAATCCCTTTTTCGATTTGGCGCTTTTGTTGTTATTATGCCGGTCGGACGGACAGACGGACAGACGGACGACAAAGGGCGTCTGGAACTGACCACCAAATGAATGCCAAAAGCAGCCACGCAGCAAAAATTTCCAGCAAAAAGAACCTTTCCCAACTATTAATACGATGCTCCCTCTCTCCTTTTTTGCTTTTACTTTGGCAATTTAGCGCCAGGCTTTGTTTTCATTTCAATGCCAGCCACAGCAAACGGAAACGGAAATCGCACAACTAACAAGCTCCGAGCTCAGACTGACTTTCTGTGATTCGCTGATTGTTTGACGTCTCGTCTCGTCTCGTCTGCAGTTTTTCAATTCGGCGGTATTTGCCAATTATTTTAGACAAATAATTGCCGAAAACAACACAGTGAAACAATCCAAATTGCTTGGGGAGCCGGTCCCCAAGCCTGTTAACTTTTTGTCTTTGCCACTGCCACTGCCTCCATTTCATATACCCAACTAATTTAAGAGCCATAACGCGAACGCCGTAAATCACACTTAGCCTCCAGGGTAATATGAGAAATTCTCTGGCTCCTCTCGCTTCCGACCTCCCGGGCAAAGCGTATTTGGTTACCCAGTGAAAAGTGTTTTGACAGAAGCCGCTCAACTTGATATTGTGGCAAACACGACGAGTGCCAACAAATGAAGCTCTGCGTGGACAACTCGAACTCATTGTCATATGAGACACTTGAGAAAATGTCGCAACGGGGCCTGGGTGGGTGCCCTGCCCGTTCCGATTCAGCAGGGGGTGCAGGGAGAGAGTGTCGTATTTTCAGCTTCATTTGCGGGTCATTTATAGTGATTTAGTTAAATGAAGCTGATGTTAAGCGGATTTTAAGTGGTCTTAGCTTAGCCATTGGCATTGAATTACAACAAACCGCAAACCAGTGGCAGTTAGTATGAGTTATGTGTGTAGCAATTTGGAGCAGTGAAAGTGGATGGTCAAACAATTGAACAATATTTGGGAAAATGTTGTCAATTTTAGAGAAAAATATGAAAATTTATACGCAGTCTTGATACAAGCCACACTTGGTTCAAGATGTATAAATAATTTACTTTTAAGTCACACTTTACTGGCATTTCTTCAAGAAAGCTTTAAACAGCAAGAAGTAAGTTTTGTCACGGTCGCCACTTTTGCCATTTTTCCATTTCCGGAAAGCTTACAGCTTACTTTTTATAAAAAGAAAATATTTTTAGTAAGAATCAAAAGTCTATCAGTGATTGTTGAAAATCACAAAATTATTTCCAAGAAGTTTTGGACTAAAATAAAACAAATTATTTAGAAAAAATTTTTATCACGGTCGCCATTTTTATTTTTTAATTCTTAAATTACTTTTTCTAAACTTTAGAAACTTAAAACTATAATAAAACCACAAGAAATTTTCCAAGACGTCTAAAAAACCAAAGTTTCAAAAGCAATTTTAGCACGGTCGCCATTTCCTTTCTTAAATTCTTAAATTACTTTTGAAAAATAGAAAAAATTTGCTAAGACATCGATGGACTCTAAATCAAACGCTTAAAACGCTGAAATGAGAATTCCCACCCGCTGTATAGCCCAGATATTGCCCCAAATTTGAAAAATATCCCTTAAATCTTATTTGTAGGTAAAATTAACCATTCAATGAGAAAACGAGAAAGCTGAGCTAACTTCGTCTGTGCCGAAGTTTTTATACCCTTGCAAGTGCTCGCTTAAATATAATATTTTCAAAAATACTATCATTCTCATTTTCCGACCGATCGTTCGTATGGGAGCTATACGATAAAGTCATCCGATTTGGACAAAAATTTGTAAAATTATGTGAAAGCAAGTAAAACAAGTAAATACAAAGTTCCAAGATGCTACCATTAAAAACAAAAAAGGTTTTCTAACTAGGACTGTTTTTCAGACCTATCTTTTGTATGGCAGATATACCATATAGTTGTCCGATTTTAATAAAACTTTGTAGAACTATAAAAAAACATAAAAAACCTACGACTACAAAGTTTGGAGACGTTTCCATTAAAAAGAAAAAAGTTTTTCTCACTAAAACTAGTTTTCAGACCGATTGTTCCTATGGGAGCTTTAAGATATAGTCATCCGATTTGGTCAAAAATTTGTAAAACTATGTGAAAGCCCGTGAAACAAACAATTACAAAATTGCAGAATGCTACCATTAAAAACAAAAAAGTTTTTCTAACTAAGACTGTTTTTCAGACCTATCTTTTGTATGGCAGCTATACCTTATAGTTGTCCGATTTTCATCAAACTTAGTGGAATTATAAAAAAGCATAGAAAACCTACGACTACAAAGTTTGGAGACGTTTCCATTAAAAAGAAAAAAGTTTTTCTCACTAAAACTAGTTTTCCGACCGATTGTCCCTATGGGAGCTATAAGATATAGTAATCTGATCGGGTCGGTTCCGACATATTGGTATTGTACAACAAAAAGAAGACTCTGTGCAAAATTTCAGCTCGATAGCTTCAAAACTGAGAGACTAGTTCGCGTAGAAACAGACGGACAAACGGACGGACAAAGCTCAATCGACTCAGCTCGTCACCCTAATCAAGAATATATATATAGTTTATGGGGTCGGAATTGATTATTTCAATGCGTTGCAAACTTCTGGGCAAAATTATAATACCCTTTGCAAGGGTATAAAAAATGATCAAGTAAATTAGCTAACTCCAGTTTACCAACATACAGACCATATTTCCAGGTTATAGCTTAAATATTTGCGGAGTTAGGGCGCTGAACCACTCCTGAACCATTTCATGAACCCATCACTTTAATTTTCTATAATCACTGCAAAACCCCAACAAATTGAAGAATCCAGAATTGAATTGTGTCGTAGACATGAAAATCGCTCTTATTTTGCGATAAAGTGCATAAAAATCATATTAAATTGTATACCCATTCTAACCTGAGGCCACAGTTCCACAGCTCAGCTCAGCTCAGTCCGGGAGGCCTTCAAAAGTGCATTCACTTTTTGGGCAAATCAAATCTGTTTGCAATAATAATAATCAAAAGCAAATAAGAACGACAACAAGAACCTCAACTGGCTGACAAGGAGGTTGACATGATATGTACAAAATACACAAATTGCATTTATAAGCAATCATGTCAACGCCGAGAGAAATATGAAAAGACATTGAATGCGTCGCGACATCAACTCCTCCCTGTTGAAGCTGTTGGCTCCTCCTTGCGACTCCGACACGGAGTCACAAGTGCAAGTTCCTGCCTTTCAGTTTTGCCTGGGGAGGAGGAATATGAAAATTTCACTTCACACCTACGCAACATGAACATGAAATAGGAACGGAAGTGTACCAGTTGGCATTTTGGGTGCTCCCTTTATTTTGTTGTTGTTGTTGTTCTTCACACTGGCGCCATCATTTTTGAGGCCTTGTACTTAAAATGAAAGTAGACAAGTTTTATGCTCCACTGTCCTCCCATCCCCATCCCCATCCCACACTCTGGAGGTGACAAGAACATCAACTCAGTTTCTCAGTTTCTATGAATCTCATTTTGTGTGGCAAATTTTTAATGAGTCTATTTATAGTCCCCGGGAACAAAACGGTCTACGAAACTACTTAAATGCTACAAAACTAGTTAGCGGACCAATGTCTTGCTTTAACAGCTCATTAACGGAGGACGGGCCAGTTGGCAGTTGGACATGATGACGACACATTTGACATGGCACCCGGGACGCCCTGCCCTTGCATCTTTCAGTAGCTGCTTAAAAGCCACTCCACTCCAAAAATATCACATCTAAAAGCCCAACGTGTCAGTCTGTCAGTCACGGCGGCACTTGTGCTCAATCAGAGGAAAAAATTCATTGGAACGTTGTGTGGGCGAGGCGAGGCTAGGGAGGGAGGGGTCCATAACTCAAATCGACAGAGTCGCAGAGAGAGCGAGAGCCTAAGAGCCTAATGAAGTGTCCCAAAGTAGCTGCGAATAGGTGAGAGCAAAACGCCAAAAGCTTGTTAGGAGGAAGCACTTACATTTTGGCTGCCAGTTGCTGTTGCACCAACTGGGCACATCAATCAACGGCACTCGCAACATTAAAATGGTAATTTAAAACCGCGCCAGGACGACGAGCGGACGGGAACTCATCATGCCGACGTTTTAATGATTGCCCTGCGGAGTCCGGCAGAGCTATGCAAATGTACCTGCTGTTGCTGCCGCTGCTGCCGCTGCTGATCCCTGGCTGCTGCCCTGGTCATCCCTGTCTCGTAAATCAAGGTTGCAACACCTCCTCAGTGCTGCAGTCGTAAAGTGTTTTGAGAAATGTCACCCGTGGGGCGTTTTTGTCATTTCAAAAGTGTTCAATCAACTGTCAGCATTGTCTTGACTTTGGCTGGGATTGAATGCATTTAGCCAAAAGGCTTGAAGTAACCTGATATCCAAAGTGGACATGATCGATGGAACAAAGTCTAAAATAAAGGTGCCGGGTGAACAGTGTTACACTCGAAAAAATAGAGGAAACTTAACTTCGGCTCGAGCGAAGTTGTAACGCATAAGAGAAAGCATCTCCGACCACATAAAGTATATATATTCTTGATCAGCTAGACGAGCTGAGTTTATGTCTGTTTCTATGCCATCTCCTCCGTCAGTTTGAAAGCCATCTTCACCAAACTTTGCACCAAGTCTTTTAGTACATATAGACTGCACATTTGTTGGATCCGGCCGGATTGGATGACTATAGCATATAGCTGTCATAGGAATGATCGGTCGAAAAACTAGTTTTAGTGAGAAAAACTTTTTTGTTTTCAATGGAAACGCCTCCAAACTTTGTATTTCTTAGTTTGCTATGCTTTTCCAAGATTTAACCAATTTTGGTCGAAATCGGACATCTATATAGTATAGCTGCCATAGAAAAGTAGAGTCAGAAAAGTAGTCCTAGTGGGAAAACCTGTTTTGTTTTCAATGGAAACGCTTTGAAACTTTGTTTTTCTCAGTTTGCTATGCTTTTCCATGATTTTACGGAGTTTTGTTAAAGTTGGACATCTATATAGTATAGCTCCCATAGAAAGGGAGAGTTTGAAAAGTAGTTTTAGTGAGAAAAAATTTTTTCTTTTCAATGGAATCGCTTCCAAACTTTGTATTTCTTAGTTTGCTTTGATTTTCCATAATTTTACCAAGTTTGGTTGAAATCAGACATCTATATAGTATAGCTCCCATAGAAAGGTAAAGTCTGAAAAGTAGTCTTAGTGAGAAAAACTTTTTTGTTTTCAATAAAAACGCCTCCAAACTTTGTATATCTTAATTTGCTATGCTTTTTCGTGATTACATTTCGTTTGATCGAAATCTGACAGTTATATAGTATGGCTGTCATAGAAAAATTCAGTCTGAAATGTAGTCTTAGTGAGAAAAACTTTTTTGTTTTCAATGAAAACGCCTCCAAACTTTGTATTTCTTTGTTTGCTATGCTTTGCTACGATTTTACCGAGTTATGTTAAAATCGGACGTCTATTTAGTATAGCTTTCATAGAAAGGGAGAGTTCGAAAAGTAGTCTTAGTGAGAAAAACTTTTTTGTTTTCAATGAAAACGTCTTCAAACTTTGTATTTCTTAATTTGCTATGATTTTATTAAGTTTGGTGGAAATCGGACAGTTATATGGTAAAGCTGTCTTAGAAAAGTAGAGTCCGAAAAGTAGTCTTAGTGAGAAAAACTTTTTTGTGTTTAATGGAAATGTCCCCAAAAAATTGTCATTTATGTATTTTATATGCTTTCACACAATTCTACAAAATTTGATCAAAATCGGATGACTATAGCATATAGCTGCAGTACAAATGAGCGTTCGAAAAACCCAAAAATTGTTGTTTCTTTTCTAAAAATATATAGAAAATATAGCAAAGGTTTTCTCCCCCCCTTTTTAAGGCGAATTTCTTTATTTCAGTTCGTTTTCGCCTGTATTTTTTTCCCCCCATTCAATGAGTTTCCATTTCATTTCCAACTTTAATATTCATGGGAACCATCACTGAACCAGCTGCGTTCTCGTCCTTTTTTTCCAACGTTCTACTCATATTTAATCAATTAAAAAAATGTGTACGTGCACATTTGTCGCCAAAACTCCACCCAGCAGACCCCCCCAGAGTGCCATTCATAAAAAAAAAAGGAAAAGCCAGCAGCAAAACCCCAAAACAGTAGCTTATAAACTGCCCCAGAAAATGCGAGTAGGTTGAGGTATTTTAATTTCAAAATAATAAAACCCGAGCAGACCCGGACCAGACCCGGACCCAGACCCAGACCAACCCCAGAGAGTGACAAACAAGCATGCAATTGAAGCCCGGTCGGGAATCGTGTACGCTTTTGTCTAATTGTCGCCATCATAATGCAGTCCCAGCTCCCCAATGTCTGAGGACACGAAGTGCATGTAAAATGTGCGCATATGTTGAGGCTTTTTGGTGGTTGGAGTGGAGGTGGAGGTCGTTCTCGTCCTGACCACGTATTGTTGTGTGTTGGCAAACAAATTACAGCTGCCATTTTCAAATCATTTGGGGCCATGGGGGCGTGTGTGGGCTTCTGAAGGATGTACAAATGGGTGCGACAGTCAGTACATTAAGTTCTTAAAGCTGTGCCCGGATTAAACTCACAGGGGGAGGGAAAAAAAAGAACAAGAAAAACCCAAAAATGCTAATGACCCACATAGTCATTAACTTTGCCGCGATAAAACGCTAAGAAATTTTCCTTGTATGAGCCAGAAATTCCTGGGGAAAAAGCAGAAAGGCCTCATCATAACTTTCCTTAGCGGAGGGCAGGACATCATCATCGTCAGCCCTCGATGTTCGTCCGTCAGCCGCTCATCAAATTGCGAGCAGGCGTTGCAGGAAATTAAATAATTTCGTGTAATGAAAAAAAAAAAGAAGGAGCCCGGAAAATGGCAGCCTGGCAGGGGGCGGGGGGGGGGGGGGGGGGGGGGGGAGCACATTAATGTTAATGCATTTTTTGTTGTTCTTTTTCTGGGTGAGCCTGAAAGTAAGCCAGGCCAAAGTTAAAGGCAAAACACTCAAAATGATTGTTATCATCTTTGTTCGCATGCCAAATGCGAGCCTGGAAAATGGGCAATGGGGAAAATGGCAGCACGATGATGGGAGTGTGTGAGTGCGGTTTTTTTGCCAATATTTTTTTATGCCACGCCCCGAAAAACAAACGCACATAAAACAAACAAATATAGCATAAATTGTTGTTTTTTTCTCTCATGCCGCCTGCAAATGTGCGCACATTTCAATTGAAATGGCAAACACGAAATGCGAAAATTTGTTGTTGCCTTTTCTACCTGCAGAGGCGTCTGTCTGTGTCGCATATTTGATTTATATTGCCCATTTACACTTGCTCGTTATTGTTATAGCCCAAACAGAGCAGTGGAAAAGCGTTTTCCTTTTATATAGCAATCACGATTATGGGAAGATTATGCGGTTTCAATGATCAGTGCAGCAGCGCGAAGGAGATGGGTTTTTGAAAAAAAAAAACAACAAAAAAAGACTAAAGGCTAGTTATTTAATTTTATAAGCGATTTGCATGTTCGCGAGAGGGGGGAATGGGTGGAAGTGTGAGAAAATTGCAAGTTTTCACGGGGCATTGTTCTAACTAGCTGTTTCCTATTCTCTGAGAGGTGTGGCTCTGAACCGGTAACTACATATTACATCAATTCAAATCAAATATGGTTCAGAGCCCCTTTTTAGCCACTTTTTGAAACTGTTTCGGAACCTTTCTAGGCCCAGTAAACTGTGTATCTACCAATTTCCAATGTAAAGTTGAATTTATCAGCTCATAGTTTATATAATCTCTGAATTATGGTTTTGAAGGAGCTCAAAACTGCTTAGACTATGCAACAATCTCAATGCAGTGGAGCAGCAGGCTAGGTTTCGAAAGCAAGCGAACAATCGACACCAGTAATTTGCCATAAACATTGCCTCCCAGAGTGCAGCTATGTAACAATCCTTATTGCAGCGCAATGAACCGCAGCAGGAGAGCAATCGATGCCAACAATTGGCTAGGCACTTCATAAAAGATTGCGCTTTATAATGAGTATACACTATAAAAAATAAAGAATCGTAGCAATGCACTCCGAGTAACTGTTAGTTGTCATCTAAAGGCCTACAGAAAAAAAGGATATTACAAAATATATCAATTGAATGATTTCCTGTAACCATTTGGACTGGATATGTCATAAATATCCTTTTAATCATCCAAGTGAGTTGAAAATCATACAAAGTATATTGTAAATGGTTTTCATTTGAATGATTTTAAGCTGCGTTGGATGATTGAAAGAATGTTAAAGACATATCCAGTCCCAATGGATATTGTTTTAATATTTTAGAACAAATTTTGGCCCACGATTTCCATCATTAGACCAAACCTTTATTAGGATATTAGAGAAAATGTTGTAAAACAAGTAAGAAAGTCGGTCAAGCTCGACTATAATGTAGTCTGTAGCAACAAAAGTGTATGCTCAGCATGAATAATGAAGCTGCTACTTCGCTACAGCAGCGAACACTCTTTTGATCATAACTCGACAACCGTTCATACGAGCTTTATCAAACCTTTGGCGGAACTCTAGACAAGCTTCATTACTAAATATGTCTAGAAAGAACGAACCTTCTATTTACTAAACTGTGGGAGTTAAGACGTTTTTTTCGAATTGCAGCGGCAGAAGGGGGCGTGGCATAAATTATAAATAGGCCCGCAAGCATTGTAAGCTTATTTCGCATACATGTCAAACCTCTATCTCTTACCAGCTCTCTGAGAACAGTGCCTACAATAAAATATACAACCGGAGAGAGGGACACGACCTACAGCAGGGTCGTGCCCATGCTATATACGCTTCAGGCGCATTTGTGGTCGTTTGGCCGAGCGTATAGGACTCACGCAAAGTGAAATTGCAGCAACAACTTCGAATGAGACTCTCTACTCTTTCTCTCCTAAGCATTTTGATAAATTGAAGGCTACAATAGCACATGCAGCATACTTTTTTACTTGTGTTAGTGAATGCGCGAAAATTTAGGTGCTGTGGGACAACTCTGGTCTTAAGTTTCCTGAGGACGAAGTTGCTTCCTTTTGTTCATACTGTGTACCTTAAATACAGATCATAAAAACAGCAGGCTACTCTTCTGAAATCCTCTATCAAAGCACCAATCAGCCTTTCCAAAGTACAGCTAACAGTAAAACAACTATTTGATTTTGCAATTTGAGTTTCTAAATCGATTTCGTTTCCATTTAAAAATCCCTCAAACATTTCAACGCAATGGAAGCTCCCCACATATTGCTAATTTGACAGCCAAACGCTCTCATAATTCCCCTAAAAAACAAAAAAAAAACCAAACCCAATTCTCCAAATGTGCCACATCAAAATGCCAAAACTCAATTTGACAAATTTCAAAAGACACAAAACAAATGTTCAATACTCAAACGAAAATATGGCGCAATGTTTAACGAGAAACAAACCCCAGAAAAAAAAAAATAAACTAAATATCAATGCCAAAATGTAATTCGAGCTGCTGTTGCTGCTGCCTGCTGCCTGCTGCAGGCAACGAGAGAGCCACCAACTGCACAGTGGCCAACAAAAAAATAGCAACAAACATTTTTTTATGCTGCAGATTTATTTTGTGGTTTATTTTTTTTATTTTTTTTTTTGTATTTCTAGCTGCAAGCTTTCGCAGTGATTGACTGACTTTGACTTCCTGCAGCCGCTTGGAGTGACAAATTTTGCACTTAACCCGCACAGCGGTAGCAGGTCGTCCTCGTCCTCGTCGCCGCCAGAGCATTTTTCTGCTATTGAATTTCAACAGGATAATATAGAAAATTTATGGCTCTCTCTCTCTCTCTCTCTACGGTTAGTTTACACCAAAATGAATCGCATTAGTTCTGGCTGACTGATTTGAGCTGATGAGGGAAGTGTGTGGGTGGCATGTCACCGGCTTAAGGTTAAAGCTAATTTTCGTTCCGTTTGTTGACAACGTTGTCTGTGCCTGCGATTTTAATCCACTCCCAATTGTGGCCAAATTGATGGCAAACTCCACTTGCTGACTGCCTTAGTTCACATCATCAAATATTGAAGGCAACAAACAACATGTCGTCTACGACGACTGCCACTTGTAAAGTGACAACTTTATACCAAATTTTTGGGGGAATTTTTAAACCTTTTTGCGGCTGAACCTAACCATAGATTTTGTGGGTTTATTGGTCGGTCAGTGGCTGTTTGTTTTGTTTGCTGTTTATTCAAACGAGACCCAAAGTTCAGCTGCGGCTCCCCGGCCCTCCCTCAACACTGCCACAATTTGTATGTATGGAGGAAATGTCACTGGGCCTCATAAATTGTTTATCAACTTTAGCAGCAGTTTAATGGTCACTGCGGTTCTTTTGCCACTTAAATAGTTGAGTTTTTTGGTTAAATATTTAGTTGAAAATTGATTTTTCCTTGTTTTGTTTGAGGGGGGGGAGGATGCTCTAAGTTTGCCCTTTTAAATGCCTTAAATGCTCTTGACTTGTGTGTGTGTGTGTGTGCATTTGTAGCTTAAGTCATTTGTGGTAGAAAATTCATTTCAGGGCTTAAGTCAAGCGTAATGCATTGTTATGAAAGAGCAAAACCACAACGAAAGCTCTTTAACATTTCTGGGGAAAATGAACAGAAAACGAAAAGAAAATGTGAAATGTGTAATTTAAATATATTTTTGAATTGCATTCCTTAAATTTCTCTGGCACATTTTGCTCTCAACACATTTAGCATAGTATGCAGAGTCAATTTTACACCTGCGAGCTCTTTATACAGAAACGAAAAACGATTTGTGAGCAGTGGCGTTATCATTGTGGTTCAATTAGTATGTTAGTTCTACGTTGTACAGATGTTTGCAACGCACAGAAGGAATCATTTCCGACCACATAAAGTATATACATTCTTGATCAGCATGACGAGCTGAAACGATATAGCCATGTCCATCCGTCTGTCCGTCTGTTTCTCTGCTATCTCCTCCGTCAGTTTTACAGCTATCGAGACCAAACTTTGCACGAAGTCTTCTGGTAAAAATACGCTGCACATTTGTCGGAACCGGCCGGATCGGATGACTAAAACATATAGCTGCCATAGGAACGATCGGTCGAAAAACTAGTTCTAGTGAGAAAAACTTTTTTGTTTTCAATACAATCATCTTCAAACTCCGTATTTAGTAGTTTTTAAAGCATCGTCATGATTCTGTCAGATTTGGTCGAAATCTGACATCTATATAGTATAGCTGTCATAGAAAAGTAAGGTTAGAAAAATAGTCTTAGCATGAAAAATGTTTTTGGTTTCTTTGTAAACCTCTTTAAAACTGGCATGTATTTATTTTATAAGATTTTACACAATTCTTTAAAGTTTTGTCCAAATCGGATGACTATAGGTTATAGCTGCCATATGAATGATGGGTCGAGAAACTTGTTTTAGTGAGAAAAACTTTTTTGTTTTCAAAGAATACGCCTCCAAACTTTGTATTTCTTAGTTTGCTATGCTTTTCCATGATTTTACCAAGTTTGGTCGAAATTGGACATGTATATAGTATAGCTCCCATAGAAAAGTACAGTCAGAAAAGTAGTCTTAGTGAGAAAAACTTTTTTGTTTTCAAAGAATACGCCTCCAAACTTTGTATTTCTTAGTTTGCTATGCTTTCCCATGATTCCACTAAGTTTGCTCAAAATCGGACATCTATATAGTATAGCTGTCATACAAAAGTACAGTCAGAAAAGTAGTCTTAGTGAGAAAAACTTTTTTGTTTTCAGTGGATAGGTCCTACAAATAAGTTAAGAAACATGCTGTAAGGGTACACAAACTATAGCCTCTATTTCCTCCATTTTTGTAGCTCAAACTAGTCTTCATTCGACATCAGAATACATTCAAAATACAGCCTAAACTTAGCCATTTACCCCAATTTTAGCATTCCATCGACTGTTTCCCCTCTTTTATTACCATTTTCAACTCAAATTAGCAACTAAATGCCAAATGCAAAGGTCAACCAATCAAAAATTAATCAATATGCCTGCATAATATTACTCGATATGCATTCTCTTCTATCATCTAAACCAACCATTGACTGACCAGCAACAACAACAAGAACAACAACTGCTCGAAAAAAAGCCAACCGATTTGAATAAAAGCGGCCGCAGATATAAATCGAACGCAAGGTAAACCAAGCCAAACCGAACCGATTTGAATGGGAAACCCCATAGTTCAAAACATTTTGTGGTAAATGCAAATTTATTGCAAAAAAAAAAAATCCAAAGAAAAAAAAAGAGAAGAGAAGCGTAGCATTTTTGCGTACGAGAAGTTGCCCATGTAAAATATGCTAAAAGTAAATCCAAGTTGAATTAATGGACAGCAATCTTTGGCCAAATCTTATGCATTTTCAAATGCACACACACACACATATACAGACGCACACACACACGCGGGGTGAGTGGGGGAGAAACATTTGCATAACCGCAGAGCAGATCGAAACTGGGCAACCACAATTTATGCAAATTCAATTGCAAAGTTTAGTCGCCACTTTTTTGGATTGGGATGATGAGGATTTACATGGACTTGGGTGTAGATGCTGGGTGTGTGTGTGTGTCTGAAATGTTATCGCAAAACTGGTGTTTCTTTAATTGAAAGAAAGAACTTTTACTGATTGCCACCCAAATATCAATTTCAACTACACCGAAAACAATTTTGAAAACGATCTGAGGCTCAATATTATATATTTTACCTCAATCAAAAGTCGGTATTATCCATTTGAAATATCAAATATCAATATTTTCAGATCAAATTGATATTTTATAATGTCATTTTGTCACAAAACATAAAAATCGTATAGCAAATGACAGTTTCCTAAAGAGCTGGAAGTTCGCTCTGCTTTTTGGTCAAGGGTTACAAATAGTTTAAGTGATTGATAAAACCAAAAATAAATAATATTATGTTATTTTATTTGCTTTGCCGCTCTATGACTGCAGACCGACTTCTGGAGCTCTTTTACTTAACACGAATAGAAAGAAGTCTTATGAAACACTCAAAAAACTGTCGAAATCGCCCTGATATTCAAAAATTCTCCTTAAAAAAGTGGTTAAAGAATATAATTTCTTATAATAGGACTGAGAATTTCTTAAATATAGAAAATATTTTTAACTATTAAGGGCCGCTTTCACATCTCATATAATCCAACAAATAACAGAGGAAATTTGGACACATAGTAGCCATCTAGGGGATGAGAAATCAGCCTTAAAAATCTGGTTCATACCTGTAGAAAATTTTGTAGATTTTAAAAATAATTTCTAAACAAAACAAAAAGTTCAAAAAAGATCCACTTGGACTATATATGTTTTTGATATCATCTTAATCCATCCGAAGGTGCTGGAAATCATCCAAAGTATGATCATTTCTTATATTCTTTGAATGTTTTTCAGCTGCGTTGGTTGATTAAAAGGATATTTAAGACGTACCCAATCCAATTGGATACGGGAAATTATCCAATGAATATTTCTTAATATTACTTTTTCTCTGTGTAGATTTTTCCTCCAAATATTGTACGCTTGCAGCACGTTTTTCTAACTAAGACTACTTTTCAGACCTTACTTTTCTATGGGAGCTATTCAATATAGATGTCCGATTGCTACCAAACTTGGTGGAATCTTGCAAAAGCCTAACAAACTTACATGTAAGAAATTCCAAGTCGATTCCTTTGAAAACAAAAAAGTTTTTCTCAGTAGAACTTCTTTTTCCACCGATCATTCGTACTGCAGCTATATGTTATTGTCACCCTATCTTGACAAAACTTTGTGAAATTGTGTGAAAGTATATCAAATAAATAAATACCAATTTCGTGGACATTTCTATTGATAACAAAACAGTTTTTCTCACTTAGACTATTTTGTAGACACCACTTTTGTATGACAGCTATACTATATAGATGTCCGATTTCGACCAAACTTGGTAAAAACTTGGAAAAGCATAGCAAACTAAGAAATACAAAGTTTGGAGGCGTTTCCATTGTAAACAAAAAAGTTTTTCTCACTAAGACTACTTTTCAGACTCTACCTTTCTATGACAGCTATACTATTTAGATGTCCGACTTCGACCAAACTTAGTAAAATTATGGGAGAGCATAGCAAACTAAGAAACACAAAGTTTGGAGGCGTTTCCTTTGAAAACAAAAAAGTTTTTCTCACTAAAACTAGTTTTTCAACCAATCTTTTCTACGACAGCTATGTGCTATAGTGATCCGATTCGTCCGATTCCGAAGTTAGCTTTCAAACTGACGGAGAAGATTGCATTGAAACAAAATATAGCTTAGATGAACTCAGCTCGTCCTGCTGATCAAGAATATGCATACTTTATACTTTCTTCTTTAGTTTATAACATTTTTATAATACCCTCTTAACCATCCCAGCTCAAAATGACATTCACCCCCTATTTTTTTTTCTCTCTGTGTACTACTTATGACACATTTTCTAAGAACCAGCTCCAACGACCGCAAGAGTCATTCACATGTTACTTAACATTCAATTGCCTTCAATTCAAGCCACCAGAACTCGCAGACAGCTCACAAATCAGGACCTACACAAAAGTTGTAACTGTCGGGGGGGGGGGGGGGGGGGGGGGGGGGGGGGGCTGGAGGGCGTGTAAGTATGTCGCTCCATATGCGAAGTTTTGTGGATAATAATCACAACTAATGCGACGACTGCCTTAGTTACTTGGTGGTCGCTGTGGCAGTTGCTGCTTTTCATGAACTTAAGTTGGGCTAAGGCGAGCCTTGAGTCGGTGTATGTCTGTGTGTGTGTGGAGGATATGTTTGCGGGGGTTCATATTTAAATTTGTTGAAAACGAAAAATGTCAAATATTATTACGAATTCCAACAGTTCTTCCATCAACCCTCTTGCACATTTCTTTGGCACTTTCGCTGACATTTTAAAGCATCTGCTGACTTCCCCAGTGGCAATTTAAGAACTTGTTGTTTCTATTTGCCCTTCCTGCCGAATGCCGCCTGCCGCCTGCCTCCGCTTCCGCCAGACAGCAGCTCGCACAACAGGCAGGGAGGCAGGCAACTTCATTGCTCCTTTTGGAATAGTTGGCATCTCGACAGCGTTTCCTCTCTCTCCTCTTTCAACAATCTTACACATGATTGGCTTTTTGCCTTCGCGGAGACGCGGAGACGTCGAACGCGGAACTTCCAACAACATGATTATTTCTTGTTTATTGTTATTTTACGCTACTTTGTCCCCCCTCTCGCTCCCAGTGTGCAATGCAGACAGTTGGGTAAAATAGTTTTCAAGTTTTAAATGCGCCCCCAAGATTTGATAAAAGTCTGCGGCCTGGGTGGCATTCTAAAGGGTTCATGCGTCGTGGCTACCGTACCTTATCGCGTTTCCCAAACATCATAAATCGATTAACAAACGTCGCTGCATCATTAACACAGTCCGAAGTGCGCAAAGTTTTAGGACAGCCATTAGACCCTTTTCAATGTCGTCTAGCCCGAGGCGCTAATTTGACTTTTTGAGAAAACTGAAACCGCTGTCTGAGCTGTCACATCAGACATTCTGCGCTAATGCATTTGAATATCCGCTCTGAAAACTGGGTTACCATTTTGATGCCTCAAGTGAGTTGCGTTCAGTAATAAATAGTTAAAGTTTTTTTCCTGTCAGCTGAGATTGTTGCATCTCTTTTTCATTTTCATCTTTTTGAACGAAAATCTCACATTCTGCAGTGTTAAATATGTCTTGCCTGAAGCATTTGTTTGTGGGTAAACATTAATCTGCGCATCATTAAGTCAACTGTCTCAGACGGAGATGCCTTTTCTGTTGCAGACATTCGATAGAGGCGTGTGAAGTGTTCTCAGTGTTTGTGTGGGTTTAAATGTTGACTGCGGTTAATGTGTGGTTAATGGTATTTCAAGAGGAGACAGGGGATATAGCTGGGAGAGGGTAGATAGTAGAGGAACATAGTTGGTTGCAGTAGAGCGCAATACAAAGTCTTTTTAGTTTAAAACATTAGTTGATTCATTTCACATCTTCTACTTGGGGCTATTCGTCACACAAACTAACAAATAAAGGAGTAAAATCTAAGCTTATCTGACACATGACAACTGTCAAGAAGATGTGAAAATGGCCCCAAGATTTCTTAAAAATTATATCTCATACTAACTTTATGGCATTTTCGCTGCCAAAAGAACAAAAAGTTACTTTTTAAGTTTATGGCAGGGTTGGTGGTGATTCCAGATGATGTTCCTAATATCCTGAACTCGAATCTGTTCTCGGAAATGGATTTTTACTTCTAGGTTTTAATAAATTTAAGCTTGAAGTTGCATTTAATACCTTTTTTAACCATTACTAGGCGCGTTTTATGGGGAATTATACTTTTATTTAACTTTCGGGGATATTATCGGAAAATATTACTCTTTAACTTTCATAAAAACTATACCAAATAATTCTACGATTTTTTTTAAGCTGTGAAATATCAATTTGCTAAAATGTGATCGATGTAACCAAATTCTCTAATGTAAAGATGACCGCCTACTGCGCCACCTGTCGAGCTGTAATCAAATTGAACTGAAAACCGAAATGTGCGCCTACAGCGAACTTTATTTCCTAAAATTTCACTATGAAATAAGCAACCAACCCTCAGAAGGACGTATCCTACCAGTTCCTATTCCTATATATATTCCTATACTTAGTAAATGTTGTATTTTTGAACCACTGTGTTCAAAATGGTATATCTTGGCATAAAAAAATCGCAGAATTGTTTGGGAAAGTGTATTTAGAAGTAAAATACAAGCTATTTACGATAATATTAAAGATAGACAAAACAAAAGTACAGTTTCCCCACTGAATATACATTAAAAGGTTTCAATAGGTTCCATAGGCATTTTAAACAACTCCACCATTTCCTATAATAGACTTGTGTCAAACAGATAGAAAAGAATAGAATGCTGCGCTGACCGCCTACTGCGCCACCTTATAAAGTTCAATTAAATTGAACTGAAAAGCGTAATGTGCGCCCACTACTCCCTTTTTTTGTAAACTTTCACTAAGCAATGAGAAACCAACCCGCAGAAGGATAGGATACTTCCTTCCCCATCCCTATATATTCCTATACTTAGGAAATTTGGTATTTTTAAACCACTGTATTTAAAATAGTATATAATGGCTTGAAAAATTCGCAGAACTGCTTGGAAAAGTGTACTTAGAAGCTAAATAAAAGTTTTTGACGATAGTATTAAAGATAGACAAAGCAAAAGTAAAGGTTTCCCACCGAATCTGCTTAAAAGGGTGAAAAATTGGAATTTTAAGCAACTTTATGCTTAAATTACCTAATATCCAACATGCAATGCAGTCTAATCCAATTCAATAAATCAGAAAAACAAATGCGGTGCTCACCGCCTACTGCGCCACCTGTTAAACTGTTATTAAATGCGAAATTAAAGCCCATGGCGCGCCCTGTAAAGGATTTGTTCACTTGTTTCCTAAACTTTCCCCTAGCCTTAAGGAACCAACTCGCAGAAGGAACTATGCCATCTGGTACAATCGTTTTCAAGGGGATCCATTAAATATTTTATATTGATAAATATACAAAATATGTTATAACCTTAAAATTCCACTCCTTGAGTAATCAAAAACTTCTTAAACATTTGAAAACTCTTCCCTCTTTGCCAACCAACAACTTTTCAAGCAGTAAAACTTGTCATAAATAAAATTAATCGCTTGGAAAATTGCTAATAAGCTCTTCAAAACAAGAAAAATTTATATAAAAAAAAAGAGAGCACATGAAAAAGCTACTAACTAAAGCTTAAGATAGTTCAACAAGGATAAGTGTCCTGTCGCTGCCGCCCACCCACACAAAGTTCAAAGCACCACAGGCAGAGATTAAGATTAGCAGCTCAAAAAAAAGGAATAGAACGAAGAGTGGAAGAGCAAAATGCGTGAGCAAGGTGAGACCCATGTAATGAGAGGGAATACCACTTGTCCCCGGGTAACATTTAGTAAGTGTGAATTTGGTGTCATCAGCGTGGGTCGAGCAAGGGGGGGGGTTGCGGGGAGCGGAATGTGAATTGCCTTAGACAAAAGTCAGCGGAAATGTGCGAGTTTCGCTTTGGGGCGCAACTAAAATTGCCAATGAAAATAAGCGTAGATTACGACCAGGGGGAGACCAGCACCAGCTCCAGCACCAGGACCATCAAGCGAAACCCATCAAAGTGTAATGAGAAAAAGTTAACTCGCTGCCAGGCATTTTGTCTGTGATTATCAGACCCTTGGAATGGAGCCCTGGTCATCATTATCAGGCACACCAAACGCAGCGCAGCTGGAACTGGCCATAGCTAAATGCTTATTTAAGTTGTAAAATTTAAAAGCAACTCATAAACTTGACCCAGCTGACAGAGCGATTTCAACTGGAGGACAGAATGAAGCAATTTTAGGAACGGTTACACACACTTGGGGATTAGAGTTGCTTGGCCGACCTATCCCATTACCGCAAAACATTCACTTTCCATCCAGCATCATCTTGTGCAACATTTCGGTATCTCTGAGGGCATGGACTCGCTCAGCTGTCAGAGGCCATGCCGAATCAATTAGACACGGCCGGGATCATTAATATTGCCCCCTCCCCTCCCCCCAAAAGACACAGCGCAAGACACCGAGATGTATGTCAAAGTTCGGGCATTTAAACACACAACATTAGTGGATAATTAACACACCCAGAAAGCAGGGCAGGGGATTGGTTTTTGGCCAACTTTGTCATGCAAATGAGAGTTGAGCATGCGGCGTAAATTCATGTATCGTCCAAACTGACACAACGGGTGGTCTTTGTTTTTTTTTTGTTGTATTCAATGGTTTCACTTTGTTAAGTTGTCGAAAATTTCACGCTGCGCCACAGCACAGCACACACACACACACACACACCCGGCACATCATTCATACGCCTCGTATGCCGTTTGTGTGTGGGCGTTGCAATTTGTTACAACTTTTCGTTGCTTTGCTCATTAAAATCACCAAATTATGAAAATTATGTACAAATTAATGGCTTTTACAGTCACAACAACACAATTCACAATCTTTGCATATTTTAAAAATCGCTTCTAATTTATTTTCTTGTTATCTTTTGCAGGTTTGTTCGAACGCGTTGCATAAATCATCGATCCATAATGTTGATAAAAGTGAGTTTTGAATAGTTTTCAAGTGATTTGCATAAATTATGATATGAAACTGGAGTTGGGGCTGTGGGTGGGCGGGTGTGCGTGTGTGACACACATGTTGGGTTGTGCCATTAATTAGCATAAGCTGAAGAATTGGTGGGGGGCGGAGAAATAGACAAACTATTGTTACACTTAACAGCAGGAGCGGTTTACCCTTGCGGAGGGTATACTGAAATTATCCAGATGTTTGTAACGCATAGAAAAAAGCATTTTCGACCACATAAAGTATGTATATTCTTGATCAGCATGACGAGCTGAGTTGATTTCCTTCGTCAGTTTTAAAGCTATCGAAACCAAACTTTGCACAAAGACTTCTGGTACATATCCGCTGCCTATTTGTCGATACTGGCCGGATCGGATAAATATAACAAATAGCTGCCAAAGGAACGATCGGTCGAAAAACTAGTTCTAATAAGAAAAACTTTTTTGTTTTCATATCAAACATCTCCGAACTCCGTATTTACTAATTTTCTAAGCTTTTCCATGATTCTGCAAAGTTTAGTCGAAATCGGACATCTATATAGTATAGCTGTCATAGAAAAGTAAGGTTAGAAAAATAGTCTTAGTAAGAAAAACTTTATTGGTTTCAATGTAATCCTCTTTAAAATTGGCATATATTTATTTCATAAGTTTTCACACAATTCTTAAAAGATTTGTCAAAATCGGATGACCATAGGTGATAGCTGCCATATGAATGATCGGTAGAAAAACTAGTTTTAGTGAGAAAAACTTTTTTGTTTTTAATGGGAACGACACCAAACTTTGTATTTCTTAGTTTGCTATGCTTTCCCATGAAATCGGACATCTTTATAGTATAGCTGCCATAGCAATGATCGGAAGAAAAACTAGTTCTAGTGAGAAAAACTTTTTTGTTTTCAAAGAAAACGACTTCAAACTTTGTATTTCTTAGTGTGCTAGGTTTTGCCACCATTCCACATAGTTTGGTCGAAATCGGACATCTATATAGTATAGCTGCCATAGGAATGATCGGTAAAAAAACTGGTCTTACTGAGGAAAACTTTTTTGTTTTCAAAGAAAGCGCCTCCAAACTTTGTAATTCTAAGTTTGCTATGCTTTGCCACCATTCCACATAGTTTGGTCGAAATCGAACATCTATATAGTATAGCTGTCATAGGAATGATCGGTAGAAAAACTAGTTTTAGTGAGAAAAACTTTTTTGTTTTCACAGAAAACGCCTTCAAACTTTGTATTTCTTAGTTTGCTATGCTTTTCCATGATTCCACCAAGTTTGGTCGAAATCGGTCATCTATATAGTATAGCTGTCATACAAAAGTAGATTCAGAAAAGTAGTCTTAGTGAGAAAACTTGTTAATTTTCACTGGAACTGTCCTTCAAATTAGTTAGAAAAAGTTCTTTAAGGGTATACAAACTTCGGAGAGCCGAAGCTAACTTTCCTATATGTCTTTTTTTTTTTGAGTAACTAAAATAATGCTAGTTAACATCTATAAAAACATGAATCAATCGTCACTTCAATCACAAATACTCAATCGTCCCCTCCCTTATAGGTGCAATTATTAAAGTCATTGCTTAAGTAATTACATGTTGTTATAATTACTAATAATTGTTATTTTAAGTTAAAATTACCATTACTAAAGACCAGGATTCATCAGGAATTGTTATGAATTATCCAAAATATCCTTATGGTAAATGTAATTGTACATAGTAATCCAAATTTTCAAAAAGAAGGTTATAAACTGCAAGCTGAGATTGAATTGTATTGACTGTGACCGTCATACGAACGTCTGCATCTTAGTGCACACGACTATCAAGGGCTCGCAAGAGACAGCAATCGAAGCATAATAAAGAAAGTAGCCATTGGCACTCCTAATAGACCACTCTTGCGATCAAGTCCCAGTCAAAGCTTAGTTTTTCATATGAAATTCCTAGTGTTCAAATATTTTGAGTTCAATTAACCCTCACACCTATTTCAAGTGCATTTTCTCTAACAAGCAAAAAGCTTTCTACAATTTGCTACCATAATTGATTATTAATCGATTTCTAAATGCAAACATCGAAAACAATTTGGCCAGTACCTCTCGGGTACCCATTGAAGCAGTCATTGCCATGACTGACCCCCGGTTTGCTATGCCAACAACAACAATAACAAATAATAAGAACAACTGAAACAATTGCAATGACCAAAAGGTTCAACGCACAGCTGCGGCCAAGTACAAGACCAGAAACGAAACAAAAGAAGCACATTAGGAGCACAAGAGCACTGAGGACGGACAGGCCGGGCCGGGCCGGGCCAGGCCAGGCCAAGCCAGAAGCCAGCCAAGTTAGCCGTCAGCGGGTTTCGGCTCTCGAGTTCATGGCCAATGGTGGAAACAATTTTGCACGCCGCCTGCAGACGAAAATTGCAACGCAGGAAACCGAGTTGCAAAAAATCTATTATTGAAATCTATAGAGAACCAAAAACGAACTGCAGCACAAAACTCATCGACCATCGACCGGCGACCATCTACAACACGATGGCTGCAGAAAGGTTTGTTTAAGAGTTTTATATACATTTTTAATAGCACGGTGGGGAGGGGCGAGGGAGACTAACTAACTGGCCATAGGGTCTCCGGGTCGAGGCAGATTGTGCGATAACAGCGGCGACCAGGAATGGCCAACTATTAAGTAGCAAATGCTGTTTTCGGGTTCTGGGCGTTGGCAGTTGACTGATGCATGGAAAAGTGTGGAGAGCGGGGTGGAGCGTGGAAAATAGATTGAAGTGCAAGGAGAAAATCTCTCAACTTGAAAATAACTTCAAATCTGATAAGGCGGTGGAGTCCATTGAAGCGGCATAGAAAGCAAATGTAGAAACACAGAAACAGACAGCGAACAAACGCGCCAAGTCCAAGGCATCCATCTCTCCAGTTGCAGTTCGGGCCAACAGGGGGCGCCAGCTAGCTAATGCACCGTCTTTGGCAACAAGCAAAGGAAATTGATGATGTGGATGAATGAACATTGAGCAAAGTGATTAAGATTACGTTCGAATGATAACGAAAGAAACCCCCCGAAAAATAAAAAACTTACAAAAAAAAAATTGTGAAATAAAAAGTACACAACAAATCGAAGTAAGCAAAAGTAAGGAACTCTGGACATGGTCGAGTAAGCAGATTTGCAATCTTCAATATGGAGAGTTTAAGCTGATTTACATTTTAGTTTTTTGCTGAGTAGATAAGCAAGGGAAATATTTACTGCTATCAGTAAGGGGAATGCTGCTATGTTGTTTTAAGCAGTTGTCGCTTACATACTGGAGTTAAATAATAGAGTTTTTCAAGCTAGAAACAATTACTTGATTTAAGTAATTGCATTTTTTCAATTACCATCAAATAAGAATGACAATTTTTTACATTTTAGCTATTCATTTCCGACCCCATAAACCATATATATTCTTGATCAGGGTGACGAGCTGAGTCTGAGCTTTGTCCGTCCGTCTGTCTGTCTGTTTCTGCGCGAACTAGTCTCTCAGTTTTAAAGCTATCGAGCTGAAATTTTGCACTGACTCTTTTTTTGCTGCATACTACTAATAAGTAGGAACCAACCAGATCGGATGACTATATCTCATAGCTCCCATAGGAACAATCGGTCGGAAAACTAGTTTTAGTATGAAAAACTTTTTTATTTTTAATGGAAACGCCTCCAAACTTTGTAATCGTAGGTTTTCTATGCATTTTTATAATTCTACCAAGTTTTATTAAAATCGGACAACTATATGGCATGGCTGCCATACAAAAGATAGGTCTGAAAAACAGTCTTAGTTGGAAAAACTTTTTTGTTTTTAATGGTAGCATCTTGGAACTTTGTATTTACTTGTTTTACTTGCTTTCACATAGTTTTAAAAATTTTTGGCCAAATCGGTTGACTATATCATATAGCTGCCATACGAACGATCGGTCGTAAAATGGAAAAAGAGTTTTTTTTGTGAAAATATTTAAGCGAGCACTTGCAAGGGTATACAAATTTCGGCACAGATGAAGTTTTGCTTAGCTTTCTCGTTTTAATTGGAATTTTATACACCAGCCGTTTTTTAATTCCGAAATTTCCCTTCTATTAATCTTTCAATATTAAATTGGGATATTTTACTTCAATTAAATTTTTAATTGGGATATTTTACTTCAATTAAATTTTCAATTGAGGCTTTAAGCCAGCAGTACAAGACTTCAAGTACAACTGCTTTTGTTTTTGACACGAGTAAATGTTTATTGCTGTTAAAAAATCTCAATTGAAAATTTAATTGAAGTAAAATATCTCAATTAAGTATTAATTTGGCTGTAAAAATCCCAATTATCGAAGAAAGGAAGGAAAATAAATCAAGCAAAATTTAAATGGAAGGGAAATAAGTAGAAAAAAATACATTGACTGGGTTCAAGTGCCATTAATAATTGACTTAAAGCTTGAGTTTTCAACTAGTTCTCAATTTGTATGCAAAAATTCAATTAAAATTCCATTAAGTTGAACAAATTGTTGAGCTAAAACTCATTTCAACAGCATTTAATGTTAATTGAAGCATATAACTAATTTAAATGCAATATTTGGCTATGTGAAATAATTCAATAGGAAATGTAATGTAATGTAATTTACCATGACTTCTGCCTTAATGCCTACAATAACCCTCAAATATGATTAAGATAAACTCTACTTTATGCAAGCCATATCATTTTACCCAATCAACAGCCTGCCCACATAATCTTTACACCAGGTTCACCAACTTTATCTCATATTACCCTAAACCAAAACAAAAAAAAACCCACAAATATATCTCAAAATCTAAACCAATTCCCGGAAAACCCACAAAAGGCAACACTCTCAAGTGTGGATTTCCAGAAAGACACTCCTCAGGGTAGAAGACTGAGATTCTGCATAAAGTACGAGCCAAGCGAATGAATGACTGACACAACAGCGGACTTTGACTTTGACTTGTCGAGTTGCTGTTTCTTGTGCACATTTTATGCACTTTTAGTTAACATAAACTCTCTCTCTCTCTGTGTGTGTGTGTGCCTCTGTGTGCCGGAGTGTGCATATATATATATATATTTAACACTTGACTGCACCGCCTGACACCTAACAAGATGTTGGGTGCACCCGCCGGCGCGGCTTGCCTGCTCGGCCCCGGAGCCATTGTATTGGCCTGCCAACTGACAGGCAATCAACACAAATCGATCAAATCAACAGGCAGCAGCAGCCAAGTGACGCGCTGGCTCTTTTTGTGGCCAGGGCCAATTTAGGAACAGGGTCGAAGTCGGAGTCGGAGAGTGACACAAGAAGGCAGCGTTACATTGGCTGGCAAATCAAATAAATCAGCGTAAATTGCATGTGAAATTAATGCAAAAGCAACGGCGACGATCGCTTGGATGCTGCCAGCCTCCAACTGCATTTAATGAAGGCGAAACGATGCTTTCGTTGAGGTTGGAGTTGGTTTTTAATAAGTCAACAATGCCCATATTTTTGTTCACTTTATGGCCAGCCAAAAATTGTAAGGGGTATGCGCGAGTCACAAGAGGGATGATGCTTGGCATAAATCAAGAAAAAAGTAATTATACTTTGCATGGCGTCAGAAGGCTTTCGACTTGCAATCAAGCGCATATTTCACTATATTTTACATGAAACAGATCCATTCCTTTCCGGAAACCTGGAATGGATATGTTTGAAAATCCATTTTTGCATGCTAAAATATGCATTTAATGTCAAATATATCTAAAAAAAACAATCCTTGAATTTACTGAATCCTAAAAATCCTGTTGTTGATTATTAAAATATCAATTTAATGTTAAATGGATCTGAAAATCATACAAAGGATATGAAAAATGGATATTTTAATATCAAATAAAAGGATTTTAAACTATTTATTATACCCTTGGTATTATAATTTGTCCCACAAGCTGGCAACGCTTAGAAATATTCATTTCCGACCTTATATACCATATATTTGCTAGATCAGGGTGACGAGCTGAGTTGATTTAGCCTTGTCCGTCCGTCTATCTGTTTCTTTCGTCTGTTTCTAAGCGAACTAGGCTCTCAGTTTTAAAGCAATCTAGCTGAAATTTTGCACAGTGTATTCTTTTTGCTGCACACCACTAATATGTCGGAAACGGCCAGATCGGATGACTATATCTTATAGCTCCCATAGGAACCATCGGTCGGAAAACTAGTTTTAGTATGAAAAACTTTTTTCTTTTCAATGGAAACGCCTTCAAACTTTGTAATCGTAAGTTTTCTATGCTTTTTTATAATTCTACCAAGTTTTATTAAAATCGGACAGCTATAGGGTATAGCTGCAATACAAAAGATAGGTCTGAAAAACAGTCTTAGTTAGAAAAACTTTTTTGTTTTTAATGGTAGCATCCTGCAATTTTGTAATTGTTTAATTCACGTGCTTTCACATAATTTGAGAAATTTTTGACCAAATCGGATGACTATATCATATAGCTCCCATAGGAACAATCGGTCTGAAAACTAGCTTTAGTATGAAAAACTTTTTTCTTTTCAATGGAAACGCCTTCAAACTTTGTAATCGTAAGTTTTCTATGCTTTTTTATAATTTTGCCCAGTTTGATGAAAATCGGACAACTATAGGGTATAGCTGCCATACAAAAAATAGGTCTGAACCCTAGTCTTTGTTAGAAAAACTTTTTTGTTTTTAATGGTAGCATCTTGGAACTTTGTATTTACTTGTTTTACTTGCTTTCACATAATTTTACAAATTTTTGGCCAAATCGGATGACTACATCATATAGCTCCCATAGGAACAATCGGTCGGAAAACTAGTTTTAGTGAGGAAAACTTTTTTCTGCTCAGTGGAAACGTCTCCAAACTTTGTAGTCGTAGGTTTTCTAGGTTTTTTTTTTAAAATTCTACCAAGATTGATGAAAATCGGACAACTATAGGGTATAGCTGCCATACAAAAGATGGGACTGAAAACCAGTCTTTGTTAGAAAAACTTTTTTGTTTTTAATGGTAGCATCTTAGAACTTTGTATTTACTTGTTTTACCTGCTTTCACATAATTTTACAAATTTTTGGCCAAATCGGATGACCATATCATATAGCTCCCATACGAACGATAGTTCGGAAAATGGGAAAAAAGGGAATTTTTTAGAAAATATTTCAGCGAGCACTTGCAAGGGTATAAAAACTTCGGCACAGACGCAGTTTTGCTCACCTTTCTCGTTTTTTAATGTTCCAGTTCCATCATTAGTATACTCTGCACAAAGACAAGGACCAACTCTATCTCATTTCCAGGGTATTGCCAAGGCCAGCCTCACAACTTTCTTTCCTCTCTCTCTCTCTCTGCACTCTTCCTCTACAAACATTTTTCGATCAACAAAAATTATTTCATGCTGCATTTTTTCCATCTCAGCCTTCCCCCCTCGGGGGGCGCGCTGATGAATGTTGCGTGCAACATGTTGCAAACTGTCTGTCGGCTGCTTAATTTATTGTTGTTGTTTGAACGAAAAAATGCTAATAAACATGTTTATTATGCGTCCAGTGACAAAAAAGAAAAGCCCAACAGCCTCTGCACACACAAAATTCCACTGCCATAATTTAATATGAATTTTTTCGTCAGTCAGTGCCTCCTTTGTGTGTCCTTTTTGTGAAATTCCCCATATTCGCGTATTTAAACGTTGGAATTTTGATGAAATTTATATGCGTACGTGCTCAAAATTAGCCAGGCCAGATCAATCCTTTACCTCCTTTGCCCGTTGCTGGTGCCTGGTGCTGGTGCCTGTCCTTACGTGCGTTACAAATGCGCTGCTTAAATTAGACTTTAAATTGGCTAAAAATGCGGCGTAGCGAAAACCAAGACGACGTTGACCATCTTTGGGAGGTACCGACCAGAACGTTTTTCTCTCGTCGCTCTCCTGAATCGATCGTTCAATGGCTCATTGACTTTTTGGTATGCGCCAAGTTTTTTTTATTTTTATTTGCTGTGGCCTCTCACGTACTTACTGGTCCCTGGCATTTATTGCGGCTTAGAGTTGCGGCTAGAAACTGATTTATGTGGTTATGCGGTTGCATTTTTATTTTTGGTCGCTTTGTTTGCTTTTGGTTTGGCAAGTCATAAAAGAAATTTGTAAATAGTTTTGGGCATTGCCGCGTAATGAATTAGACAAAGAACTGGAGGAGCCTGGAAGCCCGACTTGGAGGAGCAACAACAGCAAAAAAAAAAACTGTCGCTCCCCAGGCGCTGTCAGTTGGCATCCTCTGTGTCTCTGACTCTGCGTCTCGCTAGGTGCTTTATGTGTCGTCTCGCTGTTTGTTAATTTATGACTAGAAATTTATTTAAATTAGGAACTCATTAGGCGGGCAATGGCAACGCTGTCGTCGTCGTCGTCGTCGTCGCTCGTTGCCCGGGAGGACACCTTGCTGCCACTTGCCACCGTTTCGTTGTGTTTATTTCTGTTTGCTCTGAGGTAGCTCGACTTTATTACATTGTAAACTTGCCAAATTGAGTGAGTACCGGCTGCAATTGAGACGAAACTGCACACAATTTATAAGGATTTTGTTCATAAATAAAATTACGTGTACCAATTCTAACTTACTAGAGGCCTAAACAAACACTTTGCTTTGAAAAACCCCTCTTAAACACAAAATGGGCAAAAGGTGCATGATAAATTAGCTGGCCGAAATACTAATTTTCAATTCAAATGCAAACAAAATAATGGAAAACAGGGGAAAAACCCAAAAAACAAGACCTCAACAAACAGAAAACAACAAAAAAAAAAAAATCCCAAAAAGCGAAAGGCAAAAGTTTCACAAACCGCAAAATTGTAGCGGTTGAAAAAGAATTTCCGTATTTTTTTTTCATAGCTGAGAGGGTCCTGTGTCAAGGATACTTGCCGCCTGTTGTTGTTTGACTTGAGTGTTTGCGATGGTCATAAAAAATTAAGCGCCATTTCAATTGTGTGTGCCACCCATTTTAGTTGTTCTCCATAAAATTTAACATAAATATTTGTTGGGTTTAGTTTGGGCTTCTCAAGTCGGCTTTTTGGGGGTTTTTTTTTTTTTTGGTGGTGGGACAAATGAAGCAATTTGTAGGCCAGTTGGACATTTATTTATTTTGGGAGTTTTTTTTTTTTGTTTTGCGGTTGGGGGGAGATTGGTATAAATGTTGGAATGGCTAATGTTGAGTTGAGAGAGTTGGCAGAGTTTTGGGGGGGTAATTTATGTGAGGTTTGTGGAGAGGTGGGCAATGCTAAAGCTTAAAACTAGAAGCCAAGAGATCGAAGATTGTGTCTTGTGTATATACAATTCTGTATAACTAAACATTTTAAAAGACTTCCTTACAACTTTCGGTGTCAAATCTTAAGATTGACTTCCTGTGGGTGCCAACCAGTACGAAATTAAATGAACCGGAGTCCTTTGTGTGTTCAAGTATATAAATTTTTATAATGCTCAAGCCAAATCCTACTTCAAAAACCACTCTTGGTGTCATTTTCTTCAGTTTTGTGTGCTCTAATGTCCTTTTTCATAGAAAATAAGTATATGTGCATGCTTATTTTTGTGTGCAGTTGGCGGTGAGTGTTCCAAAACTCTTGCTAGTTCTACAAATGTGACAGCTTATATATTTAGATATGTTTTGAAGTATTTATGTAGATCAAATTTTGAACACAAATGGTTGATAAGCTGTCAGACTTAAAAATCCGCGAAATTTACAAAAGTTGAAATTTTTTTTAATGATTATTGGAGGCGTAGATCTAATAAAATCGCTCTTACTATAAAAGGTTGTTAAAAAATATACCTCAAACATTCAAAACAAAGACCTAGTTTATCCCAAAGCTCAAAAAGAGCAAAACAAATGAGTTAACCATGAAGTCAGGAAACTTTTTCGCAAAAGGAGCGCAGTAAATGCCACCGGTAAGCCGTCTAGCGCCTCGAACAGCCGACGTAACGTCAAAACAGGCGAGCAATCGACGGCATCAAATTGCTAGTCACCTAGCAAGCTAACGTGCTTCTCAGAGTACAGAAAAATATCAATTGCGGTGCATTAAACAAGTGCAGTTTGAGGTTGAGAGATCTGCAAAAGCATCGTGGCAGGCGAGCATTCGACGCCAGCAATTTTGCCAAGCGCATACGAATCCTAGAGATCTGCTGAGTCTGTGCAACTATTTCAAATCGTTGAGATCTGCAGAAGCAGGCGAGCAATCGATGTCTGCAACTTTACTATGCACAACTTAACCCAGAGAGCTGCCGAGACTGCGCAACAATCTCAATTGCTGAGGGCTGAAATCTGCAACAGCGCCTGGGCTGGCGAGCAATCGAGGTCAGCTTACTTAGCTATGCACAACGCATGCCAAAGAGCTGCTATAAACTAAATTGTGGCAAGTGCAGGTTGAAATCTATAAAAGCGTCGTGTCAGGCGAGCAATCGATGCCAGCAATGCTGCCATGCTCATTGCCTTTCAGAGAGCTGCTGATAATGCGCCACAAACTCAAATGCGGCGCGGCAGGCCAGGTTAAGATCAGCAGAAACGCCACAGCAGGCGAGCAATCGATGCCAGCAATTTGCTGAACACACGAAATCCCAGAGAGCTGCAGAGATAGCAGTGGAAGCAGCAGTTTGGGGATAATTAGGTGCTAAAAGGGTGGCAAAATGTTCTTAAATCAAGAAAAAGCCGTTTATGAAGTGAGCACTAGCGTTTACGGAGCAAGAAGCAGCGGGATAACTCTACTTCTATAACGAATAGACTTGATTTTGTTAATGTGTAACTAATATTTTAGGAAAGCTTACCGTAGGACTCAATTCTGTACCAAAATTTGGCAAGTACAGTGGATTTTGCGATGCTTTTCCCAAAATTAAGTTAAATTTATTCGAGGGTCAGTGCAGCTCTTAGATGGCAAAAAGTTGCTAGAAATAACTACCATTACCCTAATCCCCCCCCATTCAAAGTAACGCCCCCACACACGCACACATAAGCTAACCATTGGCGTGGCCTATGCCATTAACTAGTCTCGATCCCAGCCGAATCTCTCTCTTCCTCTCTCTCTCTCCTGCCCCCTGCTCTTGTATCGGCAAACGTGCGCTTTCAATTTACGAGCCCAAAAGCGACAAAGGGGCCTATCTATTAATAAACCATAATAATTTATTGATTTCCTTTTTAAGTTGCTGTATTGACCCAACTAATCTGTACAGCGCAGCGGGCAGGAGCGGACGGCGACTGGCCCGGCCACCAAATGTTACACAAAAGGCCTTTTGCTCTTCGTTTGGACCCAGAGTCAAAGTCAAAAAGGCGAACGAAAGCTTAACAAACTATTGTTTGGGTCTGCTGCCGAATGGTGGCCTAGAGGTTGCCAGTTGCCACCTATTTATTGACAGGGTTAGCTGCTCATTATACACACACAGACACACACACACACACACACACACGGAGGGACGAGTATATTGCTTCTGCCTCGGTGCATTAATTCGCTCACTTCTTTCCTTAGCCATTATTCGCCTGTTTGGCTTAGTTTCCTGCTTGAGCGCTTTTCAGCCGTCAAAGGCATCCTTTGAAGTTAATCGTATGTTGTGCCAGAAATACACACACACACCACACACACACACACACACACTCACAGAGAAGGCAGTAGACTCCTCTCCTGGCTGAAATCGTTAACATATAATTGTGTTTTAGCATTTAACTTTGGGCTCCCGCTGCCTGCCTGGGATTACCTATTTTGGCTCGCTCTACTTTGGCCCGGCTTCTGCTGCCATTGTTTGCCTAATTTTCTGGTGCTTAAGTCGACAAAGACGGGAAAAACGATGGCGGGAGTGGAAAATGGTGGGTTAGTAAATGCATTTTCCCCATTAATGTTGCTTTAAGACATTTTTAAAGATACGCCATGCCTCACATATGGCTGCGAAAACCGCAGCAGCTGTTACTAACCCCCCCCCCCCCCACGAAATAGCAGCCCCTGCCCGCCTGCAGGTAATTTATCTAATAAAATTATTATTACCATATATTACAATAAATGGGGCTTAATAAGTATGCCAAAAGAGATTTCTTAGCTCGTACTTTGGCGACTTGTCTGCTTGCCTCCTGCCGTCGACCCTCTCCACCGCGCCGGCTGGAGGCTGCAGGCTGGCAATGTGGTCGGTCACGTGCCATACGCAATTTGTGGCGGCACCGAAAATAGCTAAACAATTTGAAAAGATGTCGCATGACGAAGACGACGACGGCGATGTCGTTGTGTCGTTGTCGTGTCGACGAGACAGCCCAGAGACGGCGCATTTGAAATGCAAAATAGGCACACGCCCACTTGAGTGTGAAGTCAGAGGTGAATGCTTTAAAGTTGGCAAGAGGAATCATTTGAACTAGGTGGGAATATGCACAAAGAGTTGAAATGATTCAAATGAGTTTTAGTGTAAGGTTGCATACTTATTGGATGACTCATTGATAGCTTCTTGAGTTACTTTAGGCAAACAGTTGATTTCCCTGTGTTGCACACGAAGCTGTGTTCGAAAATGATACTTCCAATTGTGTAGAAGGGGGACCCTGAGGGGGACCCTGAGGTATTATCCTAAATAACTATTTCTTATCTTTAGAATAAACTAAACCACATATTTATGCCATTTTTTTAGACGAAAATATACCCAGTTAGGTATACACCCCATAACATTTCCTCAAACCCCCGAAAACGACATTAAATTGATGGTAATTTGGCCTTCAAGTCACGCCAAAGACATTCACATTTTGAGGAAATAGTTACCCAAATATAAGGTCACTTTTCCTTAACGTACGTAATGTCGCATTGTCAGTTTAAGCTTTGGGCTGGCAACTCTCCGCGTAATTCTGGTATTAGAACATCGCTTTAGTACAGGAAAGTAAAGAGTTCGAGTCCCTTTTGCAGGCGTGTCTATATATTTATACCCTTGCAAAGGCTATATTAAAAAATATAAAATGTCTTTATATTCTTGATCAGCATGACTAGCTGAGTTGAGTTAGCCTTATCCGTCTGCACGTCCGTTTGTTTCTACGCTATTCCCTTCGTCAGTTTTAAAGCTATCGCCACCAAACTTTGCACGAAGTCTTCTGGTCCAAATACGCTGCATATTTGTCGGAACCGGCCGGATCGGATGACTATAGCATATAGCTGCCATAAGAACAATCGGTCGAAAAACTAGTTCTAGTGAGAAAAACTTTTTTGTTTTCAACGCAAACGTCTTCAAACTTCGTATTTACTAGTTTTCGATGCTTCTTCATGATTCTGCCAAGTTTGGTCGAAATTGGACATCTATAAAGTATAGCTGTCACACAAAAGTAAGGTTAGAAAAATACTCTTAGTGAGAAAAACTTTTTTGTTTACAATGAAATCCTCATGAAAATTGGCATATATTTATTTTATAAGCTTTCACACAATTCCTTAAAGTTTTGTCAAAATCGGAGGACTATAAGTTATAGCTGCCATGGGAAAGATCGGTCGAAAAACATGTTTTAGTGAGAAAAACTTTTTTGTTTTCAAAGAAAATGCCTCCAAACTTTATATTTCTTAGTTTGCTATGCTTTCCCACAAATCTGCCAAGTTTGGTCGAAATTGGACATCTATATGGTATAGCTGTCATACAAAAGTTCAGTTAGAAAAATAGTCTTAGTGAGAAAAACTTTTTTGTTTTCAATGTCAACCTCTTTAAAACTGTCACATATTTATTTAATAAGCTTTCACACAATTCTTCTTCGTTTTGTCAAAATCGGAGGACTATAGGTTATAGCTGCCATAGGAACGATTGGTCGAAAAACTAGTTCTAGTGAGAAAAATTTTTTTGTTTTCAAAGAAAACGCCTCGAAACTTTATATTTCTTAGTTTGCTATACTTTCCCATGATTCCACTAAGTTTGGTCAAAATCGCACAGCTATATAGTATAGCTGTCATAGAAAAGTAGAGTCAGAAAAGTAGTCTTAGTGAGAAAATCTTGTTTGTTTTCAATGAATAATTTTTCAAATTAGTTAGGTATTCAAACTTAGCTAACTTTCCTCTATTTTTGGATATTAAAACATCAAATTTTCGTATCCCTTGGATGATTTTCAGCTCCTTTGGATGAAAATCTAACATGCATTTGACATTAAATGGATATTTTAATGTACAAAAATGAATATTTGGATCCCATGGGGATACTTAAATCAGCCAATGAATATTTTGTAATAACTTTTTTGGTGAGGAATATTTTATAATAAAGCTAAGTTAAAGAACCATAAGCCAAATTCATGGAAGTCCATGTCAATATGTAGGTTCTCCTCAAAAACATGCAAACAAAAGGTCAAAAAGAAGAGTCTGAACCATCTGTAGCTGTTACTATCTCCAGCGAACGAGGTTACCTACAGTGATTTGTGTGTACATTTCTCTCTCTTTCTTCTAACTTTGCTTCATTGTAATGCACTTATTAAGTATATTTTGTAGACTCTCCACAAAATAAACCAAGCCAAATGTGTCGAATGAAACATCATAACCCATAGATCTTCTTCCTCCGAAAGCCAAACGCAGAGGCAGACTCAGAAGCATACACCCACACAGAGGGGAGAGAGACAGCGGAGACAGAGGAGACGATTTGCCATTGCTGATTAGAGGATTTGTTAATGCGCTTTTAATACACACAACCGAGGCTACCGCCGCCTCGCCCACTGTGACCTTATCTGGGACGCACTGCATCTGCTTCAAGCACCACCAGACGACGACAATACAATTAATTATAAAAATGTGCCACAATTTATTTGCATTGCCTCAGTTTATTTATGTATTTTATGCGGAGGGAGTTGGAGGTGGGATCTCCTTGGAAGCGGCTCCCCCCTCCCCCCCTCCCCCTCTCTGCACTTAAGCCTAATTATGTTCGATTGTTGGCCCATTGTTCACGCACCTACCTTCCGCTGGCGATTGGAATCAGCAGGCAGGCAGCAGGCGGCTAAAAAGCAACCAAACCGATCCCAATTCGAGCTCAAATTTGGCATTGTTTGTCGTGCTCCGGTTGACTGTGGCTCTGGCTCTGGCTCTGTGTGTGTGTGTGTGTTTTTGGGTGTGTTTTCTTTTCGGTTTCTTTTGTCGTCGTCGTCGGCGTCGGCGTGTGTTTAAATTATATGCTTTTAAAAAACGTTTAAGGATTAATTGGATTATATTGGATTTTTATGCGTGTTTTATTCGATTTCATTTAAATGGGTTGGTTTTCTTTTCGTTTTTGATTCCTTTTTTTTGTGGGTGGAAAACTAGAGTTTTCCTCCTTTTCGTTAAATCAATTACCTTACCTTTGTCATAGCGAACCCACACCAACACTTACCATAAACAATGATACAAATCTTTACGAGCCACAACTTTACCATTGTGGTCAATGGACGCAATCAAACAATATAACGCCGAGCAGGAGAATACGAATGCGAGAAGATGGAGACTGGAGACTGGAGCCCGCACAACTTTGATTGCATTTTGATCGACAAGAGAAAAGGCTAACGATGCGTTTGTGTCTGTTTTGGGTTATTGTGGCTTATGAAATCATAAAAGAAACACCAAAACGAAAACCGTAACCAAATTCATAAGCCGAAGCCGCTTAAGACGTTGCAAACGCCCAGAGCGGGAAGAGCGGGCAAAAGAAGGCCTAATCAGATAAAGTTGGGGGCCAGCATAAGACAAGAAATAACTGAATGTACAGTGTGCATTCGATGGGTGGGATACTTAGTTATATACAATTTGATAGAGTACTTATTCAATCAAAAGAGTTTTGAATGATTCTGCATCTTTAACGGAAATTTAAACAGTTTACACTAGAAAGAGAAGTATTTCGTGGAAGAAGGTAACACTAGAACATTTTCCCACTTTTTTCTTACCTCTCAAATTGGAGAGAAACTCACGGGATTACTTAAGGCATAAAGCAATTATCGAATGCTTTTCAATATGCTTTTTCTTGCCGGAAAAGAGAAGAGAAAGCTAAGATAAGATCCATACCTTTGTTCAGAACTAAAATCTGCAGAATCGGGTAATGATTCAAATTATGAATAGGTTCATGATTTGGATTATGATTCTGTTTATTATTCGGCTTGCGTTTCTATTCATTATTGGGTTCATGATTCGAAACATATGTTGGTGCCTTTAGAATCAGTTCATATCCCAATCCTCCAATCTTTTATTGTTAAAATTCAGTTCTCGATTTGATTCATGACACGGTTTGTGATTTTGTTTATGATTCTGTTCATGATTCGTTATATGCTTCTGTTAGTGATTCGAAACTTATGTTAGTATCTTAAGATCAAAACGATTTCCACGAATCATGAACCGAGTCACAAACAGTATCATAAACCGAATGAATTAAATCGTAAACCGAATTCTCGAAATAAATGATTGAGGATTTGGTAAGGATTGGCTCTTAAGGCACTAACATAAGTTTCTTATTATAAACAGAATCATACACCGAATACTGGGCAGAGTCATAATACAAGCTATCATTAACCTTATCATAAACTGAATCGTGAATCGAATCATGAATCGAATAATAAACTGAATCCTAAACTGAATCACGAACCCAACCACTACACGAATCATGAACCGAATCACGAACAGAATCATGAACCGAATGAATTGAATCGTGAACCAGTTTTCGAAATAAATGATTGATTCTTAAGGCACTAAACTTAATCATAAACTAAACCAAAACCTGAAGCAGGAACCAGAAACCTTGAATCGAATCATGGAACGAGTCTTCCAAATATTAACCATTACATTATTGATTAATGTTTCTATTTAGGTTTCTGTTTATGATTCGAAACTTATGTTGGTGCCTAAGGATCAGAATTATCGATATTTCGAAGACTCGGTTCATGATTCGGTTTATGATTTCGTTCATGATTCGATTTGCGCCTCGGACAATGATTCAATAGTTGGGCTATGATTCTGTCTATTAATCGCTTCACGATTCTGTTCAAGACTCCTAGTGCCTTAGGAACACAAACCATTAGCTAAACTAAACTCGGTTCATGATTCGATTCATGGTTGAGGTTCATGATTCGAAGCCTGATTAGGTTTATGATTCGATTTGCGTATCGGTTTATGGTACGGCTTATGATTCAGTAGTTGGACTATGATTCTGTCTATTAATCGGTTCATGATTCTGTTCATGACTCCTAACCCTCGGTTCATGTTTCGTTTCATGGTTGGGATTTATGATTCGAGGCATAATTAGGTTTATGATTTGATCCACTATGCTGTTCATGATTCGATCACCCTCTTCTCAATGCTACTTCTTGGCGATCAATTAGCTTTACCCCAAATATTCCTCAATCAGAGTGCCCACTGTAACTTTGCCCCTGTCCAACTTTGGCATAATCGATTCATTGAAATGCTTTTCTCCATCTGCCTTGGCCATTCCTGTCTACCTGCCGCTGCCGCTCACAACAACAAAAAAACTATCTTTAAAACCAATCCATAGCTCCGGCCTAACCAAATGATTTGTGCGCATATTTCTCTCCTTTCGTCTTCAAACTTTATGCATTTCTATGGAAAAGCCCAGGCAGCCGATTCGTTTCATTTCATTTTGAATTTGGTACGCATTTTGTGAGATTTTTTTTCTTTGATTTGAATTTGCATTTATATTAAGTTTGGTTCGGGATGGATGGAAAGGATGGGCTCGAGAGTTTGATTGATATGATTTAGATGTGGCCCCGGGGGGGGGGGGGGGGGACAACCAAAGCCCACTTTCACTCTCTCATTAGTCGCTGAAACTAAATGTACGTATATATATCCCCATAGTCATATGTGTGCGATTTTAATGTTATCTTTTTGTGGAAATCTACCCCCGACTCTGTGCACTGTACGTGCCATAATTTTGTATGCCCCTTTGTGATGTGATCCTCATCATCAACGTCAGATGCCTGGAAATTGGCATTGTAATCGACATCTGAGAAGGAAGCGGCGGACTCATCCTCAATTGCATGGCCGCCACAGCCCACGGGCTTATCAAAGTTGAATAATCTGACATTTTGAGTTCTCTGCTTCAATTGCGGCTGATCCTGACTTGGCTGGCGAGACTGACAGACAGATCGGATTTTGGTGTTGGTGTTGCTGGTTGGTTGGTTGGTTGGTTGGGTGGAGTGTCAATCAAATTCTGGGCAAGATTATGGAGGAAATGTGCGGGTGTGTGAAGTCAATTAGGGGAATTTATAATTTGGCTGAGGTTTAGTTTACTATTTAACAGACTCCCCGCTCCCCACTCCACTCACTTAGTTATGCAAATGAATTCCCTTTTTATTATACACCAGGGCCTACCTATCGAGAGTATCAACCAAAATAATCAAAAAGACAAAGCCTATAATTTGTTTTAACAAGTGAAACGCCTCCAAGATTCGTACAAGAATATTAAAATGAAGCGCCACACGAAAAACGACAGAAAAAATGGTTGGGGGAAAATAAATTTGCATTATGTTTTCTTGTCTTTGGCTGTGGCTTTGAAGTTTCACTCTAGACAGACGTATCTTTTTTTTTTCCTATATCATTTACAGGGATTGTGTGTGTAAACAATGTGGGTAGGTGTCACCTTAACCTCCACTGTGCCCCCAGACACTGATGACCACACCGCGGCCAACTGACCCCCCCTGCCAAAGTCTAGACAGCGTGGGTTCTCTAATCAAAATATTGAAATGTCATGTCAACTATTCAGCTTGGGGTTGTCACAGGTGATTGTAATTAGCGTTTCAATTTCAGTTGATTGAATCGATGGATAAGCAATTGTAGGTGGATATAAACTGTAGTTACAGTGAGGTAAGCAAATGTTATGCATTGATTAGTAGAGGAAATGGAATGCATATGATACGTAAGGTAATTTGTTTCGAATTGGTTCGGTTCAGTGGTTTACAGACCATTTGAAACGCACCGATTGGCTTATAACTTTTGTATTTATAACGAGGCAAGGCGTTGATTGGGTTCAATATATTCTCATGCCAATGACTGTTCCTAAACTTTCCAACTTTTCACAGTAAAGATATCAAATTTTTCACAATTATTTTAGTTTTAGTCTTACCAAACATGCAAATAGGCTAAAATATGAATTTAAAGATACACTTAAAAAAAGTCGTCATCAAAATGACATTACTTAGGCATCCATTTGAGACTATTGGGTATCATGTTGATATTTTTGCAAGTTTTAAAATGATATTTCAAAGATATCCAACTGATACTTACTTGTAACAGGCTGACACTTGTGTGAATTATATTTTAACGAGAAAGCTAAGCTAACTTTGTCTGTGCCGAAGTTTTTATACCCTTGCAAGTGCTCGCTTAAATAATTTCAAAAAATACTCTTTTTCCCATTTTCCGACCGATCGTTCGTATGGGAGCTATATGATATAGTCATCCGATTTGGCCATAAATTTGTAAAATTATGTGAAACCTTGAAAAACAAACGTATACAAAATCTCGGTTGGCTACCATTAAAAACAAAAAAGTTTTTCTAACTAAGACTGTTTTTCAGACCTATCTTTTGTATGGCAGCTATACCATATAGTTGTCCGATTTTAATAAAACTTGGTAGTATTATAAGAAATCATAGAAAACCTACGATTACAAAGTTTGGAGACGTTTCCTTGGAAAACTAAACAGTTTTTCTCACTAAAACTAGTTTGGAGCTATGAGATATAGTCATCCGATCCGGTCGGTTCCGACATATAAATAGTGTGCAGCTAGAAGAAGACTCAGTGCAAAATTTCAGCTCGATAGCTTTAAAACTGACAGACAAACGGACAAAGCTCAATCGACTCAGCTCGTCACCCTGATCAAGAATATATACAGTTTATGGGGTCGGAAATGAATATTTCTATGCGTTGCAAACTTCTTGGCAAAATAATAACAACCTTTGCAAGGGTATAAATATCAATTTGATACCAGCAATTGTCATTTTGATATTTTGGTATCATTTTAATACCACACAGAAGAAAAAAAAGATCCGAAAAAGATTCATCTGGAAAGGATATGACTTAAATATCACTTAAATCATCCAGCGGAGCTGCAAAATCATAATATTTCATATCTGTTGGTTGATTTTTTAGCTCTGTTGGATGATTAAAAGGATATTTGAGATCTATCCTTTGCCAAATGGGTACCGGAAATCATTCAATGGATATTTTTTAATATCCTTTTCTTTCTCTGTGCAGCAATTCTTTATGTAATATTTTTTTATCAACCTTAAAGCACCAATTTGTTTCTCTGCAAACTCCCATTAGTTTAATTAATATCATCTGAGGGATGGTTTAGCATAGTTTTTACGTTGATCTACCAAAGTGTCAGGCTTCGTTTCACTTATCTTCGAACTTTCAAACTATCATAAAAATGTTTCTTCTTTCAAACTAATACGTTTGCTTATCATATATATAGTTTTAGTATCAAATTAATACCAAAAAGATCAATTTGATACTCTTTAATATCATATTGATACTCTTTGGTATCAAATTGATACCAAAAATATGATAATGGTTTTAGTTTCAATTTGAGACAACATGTATCAAATTGATATTGATATCAAATTTTTTGGGATGTTGTTTTTACACTCCACAATAGTATGCAACCTAGGGCTCTGCACTAAGACTAAATTTGGAAAGTCAGCCATCCTTTGAGCATGATAACTCTTTACGAAAGCTTAAAGCCAAAGCAAGTGTCAAATTACTGGAAAATTTCCGGACTCAGAACCAAAATCTATTGATTTTTAAGCCTTGGTCCTTCGAGCCGGATATTTTGTAAACAATGAAAGGGAGAATTTCCGGATTCTGAAAGCAAATCTATTGGTCTTTAAGCCTTGGTCCTTCGAGCCGGATATTTTGAAAACAATGGAAGGGAGCATTTCCGGATTCCGAAACAAAATCTATTGGTCTTTAAGCCTTGGTCCTTCGAGCCGGATATTTTGGACACAACGCTTTGTAGAGGAGAGTAGAGAATGCCAAAGGCAAATGCCTATTTCTCAGCTATGACCACTTGTTAGATTACCTGTACCTGTAAACCAAGGTATTGTGAATCCAAGCAAACACTAAGGTTTAACTTAAAGCTCTGTTACCTGAGTTAGTCTGAGTATATCCCATATAAATGTGAATAGATTTTTCCATAAAATATATTGAATGGAACTGTTTTCGCTTGCGTTTTAAGATTCGGTGCTGCATTTTCGTAAGAGCACAGATTTGGTTCACGGTTTGGTTTGCTCAGGCATTATTTATCTGTTTGGTTCGGTTCGGCTTGATTTGTATTACGCTTCAAAAGAGTAAGTGGCTTTTAAACCAAAGCTTTCCCGATAAATTTTGTGTTTTCTTTTACCTTTTTGGGTATTTATTGGATCTTCTTTTAGAGAGAATAAGCTTTTAATACAAGAGATTAGAGATTATCATAGACTACATGGCATAGATAACAAAATGTACAAAATGTAACAATATATATAGGCGGCAGTTCCCTTTCTTTATCATTTTGTAATACTATTTTCTCAGCTTATTTCGCACTTATCTCACTTCCTCCCATGTTGTGATTAATGAGTTTGCACAATATTAAATACAAATTATAGTTGCCTAATGATGGAACTATTTGCATAGCTTGTCCACGAAAAAAAAAAAATTAAATACAAAAAACCTCTTCAACTCTGGAGCTCTGTTTCTGTGGCCTAATCACCCGAATCATCAATAAAACATCAAAGACCCAAACCCGCAAACTAATTTGCTGAAGCTGATAATGATGATGGCCAGCAGCATCATTCGCATCATCAGCATCATCATCAGCCACAGCAGAGAGCAGCAGCTGAAGGAAGTTTCTGCCACCTGTAATGGTCTTTAAAAGCGCATTTAAAACGCGTTTGCTTTTGGCCATGCGTGCCTCTAATTTGGCTCCTTCTCTCGGGGGCTCTCCACTTGATACACATCAACAGCCAAACTGTTTTCGTCTGCTTTGCACAAATTTTGTTAATGGAAAAGCATTTCCTCGTCTAGCCTAATTGAGCTGCCAATATGCATGTTTCAATATTTATACAAAAAGTAATTACTCACTTAATTAAAATCCATCCGACCATCAAAGGCTCTGCAAGAAATCCATAATAAAAAATAAATTGTTATAAGTTCTTAAGGATGTAACAAGGTATGTAGATTGAATGAAAAATACTTGTTGTTGGGGTAAGATAGATTAATTGGGTAAAGCGGAAATTGCATTTTTAAGCAGATGAAAGGTTTAGGAAGAGAATAGGTGGTCCAGGAGTGGTGTTTTAATGTTTTCTAACAGATAGGTAATAGCCGTATACAGAAACAAGAAAGATAGTCGTTCAAGTTTGTCTATAAGTTACTCTCGTATAGAATTCATACTGTTTCCTTATTAAAATTTGAAGCATGTTTTGTTCTTAGAAGTATTTAAAGTATGTGCGATGCATTTGTACTTCGAATCAGTACCTCCCATAAGCCGAGCAATATAAAGAAAGCGCTTTCTTAGTTCAAAATATCTGTGATTAAGTACTATGCAAGCTCAATAGAGTGTGCAACAATTGCACGAACTAATTTTTCGCGTATCTGCTCTTCAAATTCTCAACTGTTTATAACTTTTTTCTCATGAAGTGAAGATTTCAGACCCACACTCTTTCCATCTGAGTCTTTGGTTAATATATATCCCTTAGATATTTCTAGAGACCTTTTTAAACCATTGCAGAGGGTTTATTGAAATTCTCCAGATGTTTGTAATGCATAGAAGGAAGCATTTTCGACCACATAAACTATTTATATTCTGTCCGCTTGTTTCCATGCTATCTTCTCCGCCAGTTTTAATGCTATCGCCACCAATCTTTGCACCAAGTCTTCTGGTACAAATACGCTGTACATTTGTCAAAACCGGCCGGATCGGATGACTATAACATATAGCTGCCATAGGAACGATCGGTTGAGAAACTAGTTCTAGTAAGAAAAACTTTTTTGTTTTCCATGGAAATGCCTTCAAACTTTGTATTTCTTAGTTAAATATGCTTTTCCATGATTCTGCAAAGTTTGATCGATATCGGACTTCTATATATAAGGTTGTCCAAAAAGTCTTGCGGTATTTCCGCTAGCTTGTCTTTGCAAGCGCGTAGTTCTAGTTGTATTCGTCGCATCGGTTCACGCTAGAGCTTTTTGGAAAGCTCTTTTCACGCGCTAACACGTGTTTGATTTATTGTTGTTTGTTTTTAGTCGTTCGTGAGTTATAGCGTCGCAAACATGGAGCAAAATAAAGAGAAATACGGCATATTTTACAGTACTAAAATTTGTGCAGTTTATGGACCCGATACAGTTTCCATTTCCACCGCACAACGATGGTTTCAACGTTTTCGTTCTGGTGCAGAGGTGATCGAAGATGCGCCACGGTCCGGAAGGCCTGTCGTCGAAAATTGCGATAAAATCGCTGAATTGATCGAAAGAGACCGGCATAGTAGCAGCCGTAGCATCGGCCAAGAGCTGGGCATGAGTCATCAAACCGTTATAAACCATTTGAAGAAGCTTGGATTCAAAAAGAAGCTCGATGTATGGGTGCCACACGACTTGACGCAAAAAAACATTTTGGCCCGTATGGATGCATGCGAATCGCTTCTGAATCGCAACAAAATCGACCCGTTTTTGAAGCGGATGGTGACTGGCGATGAAAAGTGGGTCACTTACGACAACGTGAAGCGCAAACGGTCGTGGTCGAAAAGCGGTGAAGCTGCCCAGACGGTGGCCCAGCCTGGATTGACGGCCAGGAAGGTTCTTCTGTGTGTTTGGTGGGATTGGCAGGGAATCATCCACTATGAGCTGCTCCCCTATGGCCAAACGCTCAATTCGGACCTGTACTGCCAACAACTGGACCGCTTGAATGCAGCACTCATGCAGAAGAGGCCATCTTTGATCAACTGAGGCCGAATTGTCTTCCATCAGGACAACGCCAGGCCACACACATCTTTGGTGACGCGCCAGAAGCTCCGGGAGCTCGGATGGGAGGTTCTTTTTCATCCACCGTAGAGTCCGGATCTCGCTCCAAGTGATTACCACCTATTTCTGTCCATGGCGAACGAGCTTGGTAGTCGGAAGTTGGCCACAAGAGAGTCCTGTGAAAATTGGCTCTTCGAGTTTTTTGACAATAGGGAAGAGAGAGGCATTATGAAGTTGGCATCTCGTTGGGAACTCGTCATCGAACAAAACGGCGCATATTTGACTTAAATCGCATTATTATAACCAATTTTATGAACAATTGAAAATTCAATAAAAAAATACCGCAAGACTTAATTGACAACCTTCCGATTGTTTCCATGCTATCTTTTCCGCCAGTTTTAAAGCTATCGCCACCAAACTTTGCACCAAGTCTTCTAATACAAATACGCTGTACATTTGTCAAAACCGGCCGGATCGGATGACTATAACACATAGATGCCATAGAAACGATCGGTCGAAAAACTAGTTTTAGTGAGAAAAACTTTTTTGTTTTCAAAGAAAACGTCACCAAACTTTATATTTCTTAGTTTGCTATGCTTTTGCAAGATTGCACTAAGTTTGGTCGAAATCGGATATCTATATAGTATAGCTGTCATAAAAAAGTAGTCAGAAAAGTAGTCTTAGTGAGAAAGTATTGTTTGTTTTTAATGGAAATGTCCTCCAAATTAGTTATTTGAGTCATTTATCGCAGTATTGACACCGTTTGTACTTAATTTAAGTACCTATCTCTTAATTTTTTGTTTTAAGTGAGTCAAATATCATTCCTGCACTACTTAAGTACGCGAATGTGAACCTGCAGGCAGATACTGAACTTGAGATGGATAAACAATTGTAATGGAAGCGAATGGTCTACTGCAAATGTTGTTTATCATAAATCCCATCGGGATAAAACAACAAGAGCAGATTGTCTGTATGGCCCTATTAAATGACTTCTAGCTCCACCTGCTCTGCGGTGGACTTTTAATTTCCCTAACACACAAACGAATGCCAAAAACACTTGAAATCCCACAAATTCAATTTGCCGGTGACGAGAGTTCATTGAATTCAATGCGAGATAATTCAACTTTACAAAGCTTCCCAAAACTCTATTTGCCCTTTCCCCCGACTCAATTTCTCCAGTTAAGCTTTGGACTACAGCTCCATGTATTCATAAATCCCCTTACCATGTTCTGGCAATTCCCTCAACAACAATAGACCAAAAAAAAAAACGAGAACCTGCCGCCATTTCGCATGCAATCAATGCTCCAAAATGCATTGCCGCCATTCAAAATATGTTTTTGATTTTAAATGCGCCTTTGATGTAGGCCTCGGTTGTGTCTGTGTCCTGTGCCCCGCCTCGCATTCGGGTAGATGCCTCCTGGGAGTGGCAGCATATGCAAACGGCATTCTGTGGCTGCATCATTAACAGCCCGAAAAACAGGGGCAAAGGAATGGCAGAGTTCGTGGCTGGCAAAAACAATTACATTTCAATTTGGTTGATGTCAAAATCAGTCAGCCACCACCCACCCTCCCCCGCGCCAATAATTGTTAATTGAAAATTGTTGCCAAATGCCGGGGAAAAATGGGTAACCCTGTGGCCAAATATTTATGCTCTTTAAACAATGTCCGAAAATATTTATCAAAAATACTCGCGGGACTCGCAGGACATTCCTCTAATTTATGGGCACATTTCAAAAATTTTAATTGCCAACTGCAGCGCAATTAAATGCCTAAAAACATGTGAAATATGCTTTGCATAATGTGGAAAACGCCAATCGATACACCCAGCCATACACCCACCACCACCACCTGGCCTGGTGAATTCAATTTGGTATTTGACGCATTTCCATCTGCCAACACAAATGGAAATGAAAAATTCATAAACATTTTGTCAAGTGCGTTGAACGATTGGCTTTCCAAAACCGCAGGCTGACTGTTCCACTCTGTATACAAAAATGTTTTGCCTCAATTAACCTGCTTTATGCAAGTTAAGTAGTTTAAAAGGCAACAATTACATGGCACAAACTCAAAAGCTTCGCTAGGATCTTCACTTGTATGCAAAATTTGTGCGTTGTATCGAGTGAAAGGCCTCAGCTGACCCCCACGCACTCGGCCATTCATTGCCACATTTTTAATTCTGTTCCGGGGCAAAGGGACAACGTTGGCACATGGCTGGAAAACCGCACCTAAACACATTTGGCAATTAAGCTCAAGTTTTTCGGGGTAGAGCGAGAACCGCACGACAGGGCTCAGACACATGAGCTGGCCTCGTTTGATATATGGCAGACACAACAGAGCACCAGGAGGAGCAGAGCCAGGACCAAAACAAAAGACAGCAAAAAAAAGGAAAAGGAAAAGAGGAACAGAAAACAAGGCAATGTTGTTTAGAAACGTGAAATGAGGCTGGGAGATGAAAACGCACAGAGGAGAACGACGACAACGGTTCGAACATGTTTAATGGCGTTATTTATGCGGGAATCCCTGGGTTATGCCGGCTGGTAATTTGTCCCAGAGAGCGAGAATGGGGAGATTATATGGTACTTGAAACTGTGCTTCATTTTTTTTTTTGTAGAAGGGAAACACCAACATAGCTCGGAGAGTTGGTTCAAGTTAGTGGTGAGAAGTGTATGGAACTTGTATTACTTATAATTGCAAAGAAATTCTGATGCCAACTTGAAATAAACATTGCATCTTTTGTAAAAGTGGAGTCTGGGTGTAAGCTAAGACCCATTTTTCGACCTCTCCTTCGTATGACAACTATATGCTATGGTCATACAATTTCGACACAAAAATTTATAGAAATAGGATAAAGCTTCGAAAACTGACAAATTGCAAATTTTAAGACTGTACTACAAAAAAAAGAAAATTTTCTTGCCAAGACCCCCATCTTTTGCATGGAATCTACTTAAAATGAGGATTTTATTCCTTTTTTTCATTTTTAAGACGAGAACTGCTCGAATATGTGAATTTGGGCGCGAGAATGCGCGGATTTTTAAGCAAAGAGCGCTAGCAAAAAATGAGAACAATTAAACAATGCCCCAAGAGCACAATTGTTGTTATAAAGCACACCTCCATGGGCATACACAGAGCCCCTGGCGGAAAATTGTTTTTATTAAGTTTGTGCAAAAGTATGTAACAGCCAAAAAAAATGCTTCTCCGACCCTATAAGGTATATATATTCTTGCTCAGCATTAACAGGAATATAGTCACTTCCGTTCTCATAAGCAGATCTCAGAGATGGAGGCTTAATATGTATAAAACATATACTTCTTACACTAGCAGGTAAATTAAGTAAAATTTCAATTTTGCCACGCCCCCGCTATTTGGAAAAATACTCAAATCTTCCAATATTTATACTCTGTACCAAAGGTACATAGAGTATTATAAGTTTGTCCAAAAGTATGTAACATCCAGAAGGAAGCATCTCCGACCCCATAAAGTATATATATTCTTGATCAGCATCAACTGCCGAGTCGATATAGCCATGTCCGTCTGTCCGTCTGTCTGTCTGTCCGTCTGTTCGTCCGTCCGTCTGTGTATGTTTGTCTGTCCGAAGTAACGCACAGATCACAGAGATGGTAAGAGATAGAGGTTTGACATGTATGGGACATATGCTTCTTATGTCTGCAGGCAGATCAAGTTTATTTTCAATTTTGGCCACGCCCCCTCCCGCCCCCGCAATTTAGAAAAAACGTCATATCTCCCACAATTTTGAAGATAGATGGCTTGTTCCTTCTGGACATATTTAGTTATTAGAATAACTTATCGATCCGCCAAAGGAATGAATAAGATCGGATGAACAGTTTTCGAGTTATGATCAAAAAACTTTTCTTGGTACAGAGTATGTTATAGTCGGGCTAGACCGACTTTCTTTCTTGTTCTGTGTGGTTTTGAGTTCGGTTCGGCGCTTTGAAAAGAAAGCAGGTTGGGCTTACAAGCTGGAGTTAGTGGTTCGGTTCGGTTCGGTTCAGAACCGGATTGCTTGCCTGTTTTAAACAGAGTTTTGAATTTCAAGTCGATTTTGCTCTTACTTTATGTAGTCGCAGCTTTTTCAGTAAGTTCCAAGGGTATACAAATGGGTAAAAGAGTGTGAGAGAGATGGGGTGCACAGCGAATGAGAGAGGGCGAGAAATGGCAACTATTTAATACGCGCGCCCCAGACATTTGTTGTTTGGAGAAACCTCTGTCTGTGTGTGAACTTTTTTTCATTACACTCCCAACTGGCTGGGAAAGCGAGAGAGAGAGAGGGATGAATGTTTGCCTGAAGAGGGGTGCAGGGGGATGGCCTCAAGTGGCGCCCTCGCGTGCCATTTAAATGAAGCTGTTTCGCTTGTTGTGTGTGTGTGTGTGTTCTTCTTGTTGCTCTTTCTGCCCGGTGAATATATATTTCTTTCTTTTTTTCTATTTTCGTAGTCTGCCGTCTGGTATTTCATTTAAAATGTTCCCCTTTTTGTTTTTGTTTTTCAACTAGTTTCTATGGCAATTTTTTTAATACATTTGTTGTTGCTTTATGAAATGCAAGCTTACAAAATATCAACAAATTGCCACTTCTAATTGATTTTTCGTGTTGGCCAACAACAAGTTCAAAGCCACAATGGAAAGCAAGGCAAATAAAATGGCCAATGCTACGTGATAAACGCCACAATTTCATGTTATAAACAAATTTCATTGAGAGTACATCAAATGGCCATAATAAATGATTAAATAAGCGTAATTATCACCTTCCTCTGCCAACACGCAAGGATCTCTCTCTCTCTCTCCCCGTCTCTTTCCATTTCCGCCACATTAAAACCAATTTTATTACTTTAATTACTTTATTTACATTTCGGCAGCAAGAAAAAAAGGACACGCTAAAAACGGAAGTCAACATGAGGACGAAGACAAAAGGCAAAAAAAAAAACAAAAAAAAAACCAAAATTATGTCGTGTAGCAAATTTGTTGACGATGAGGAGCTGTCGCTGATGAGCAGCGACATGCAATGTGCAAACGCCTGCGGGAAGGGGGCAGGGGGAGAGTATATTGTGCCGTTGTGTGGGTACATTAACATAGTCATAATTTAATTAAACCAAAAATTCAAAGCTTTCTTTTGTTTGCACTGTTGTCAGGCGGCAGCGACAGTAATGGGGATAACATTGCCATAGAGGATATAAACCAGACATGGGAGTACATTTTTGCAGAAAGGAGCGGTTAAGCTTAAAGCTGGCTGAAAGCTTTAAGAAAACGATGGATGTTCTTTTCGCAGCCGTCATCTTCACAAAAATAGTGCTATAAAATTGTCCGCATGTGCATAGAAGCAAGGTCGGAGATGCTTGGAGTACATATATATTTTTAATAAGGACTATGAACTGAGTTGACTTAGCTTTGTACTTCTCTTTTTGTGTCATCTCCTTCGTCAGTTTGAAAGCTATCCTCACCAAACTTGGCACATAGTCTTTAAGTACAAATACGCTGGTCTTTTGTTGGAACTAACCGGATTAGAGGACTATAGCATATAGCTGTCCTAGGAACGATCTGTCTAAAAACTAGTTTGTGTAAGAAAAACTTTTTTGCTCTCAATGGAAATGCCTCCAAACTTTGTATATCCTAGTTTGCTATGCTTTACCATGGATTTACTAAGTTTGATCGATATCGGACATCTATAAAGTATAGCTGTCATAGAAAAGTAGAGTCTGAAAAGTATTCTTAGTGAGAAAAACTTTTTTGTTTTCAATGGAAACGCCTCCAAACTTTATGTATCTTTGTTTGCTATGCTTTCACATGTTTTTACTGAATTTGGTTGAAATCGGACATCTATATGGTATAGCTGTCATAGAAAAGTAGAGTCTGAAAAGTATTCTTAGTGAGAAAAACTTTTTTGTTTACAATGGAAACGCCTCCAAACTTTATATATCTTTGTTTGCTATGCTTTCACATGTTTTTAATGAATTTGGTTGAAATCGAACATCTATATAGTATAGCTGTCATAGAAAAGTAGAGTCTGAAAAGTATTCTTAGTGAGAAAAACTTTTTTATTTTCAGTGGAAATATTCTTTAAATTGACAATTATTCATTAAATATGCTTTTACACCATTCTACAAAGTATTGTGCAAATCGGATAACCCTGAGGTATAGCTACCATAGAACCGATCGGTCAAAAAACTAGTTCTAGCTAGAAAAACTTTTTTGTTTTCCATGGAAACGTCTCCAAACTTCGTATTTATTAGTCTGCTATGCTTCTCCATGATTTCACTAAGTATGGTCGAAATCTGACGTCTGTATAGTATGGCTGTCATAGAACAGTAGACTCTGAAAAGTAGTCTTAGTGAGAAAAACTTTTGTGATTTTAATGGAAATATACCTTAAATTGGCCTTTCTTTATAAAATATGCTTTCACGCAATTCACCAAAGTTTTGTTAAAATCGGATTACCCGGAGGTATAGCTGCCATAGGAATGATCGGTTGAAAAACAAGTTCTAGTAGGAAAAACTTTTTTGTTTTCAATGAAAACCATCTACAAATTTCCATATATATGTGTTATATGTTTTAACAAAGTTTCATAAATTTTGGTCAAGATCGGTGGACTATAGCATGTAGCCGCTATAGAAACGATCGTTTGAATAAGTAGTTTAACTGAGAAAAACTTTTTTATTTTCAATGGAAACGTCTTCAATCTTTGTATTTATAAGTCTGTTATGCTTTTGCATGATTCCACAAAGTTTGGTCAATATCGGATAACTATATAGTACAGCTGCCATAGAAATCTATCGTTTTAAAAAAGACTTTGTAAGAAAAACTTTTTTGTTTCCAATGGAAACGTTATTAAATTTCATATTTATTAGTCTGCTAAGATTTTACACAATTCCACAAAGTTTGGTCGAAATCGGGCAACTATATGGCATAGGTGCCATAGAATTACTATAATCTTTTCTCTAAAATTCTTACAAATATCATGTTGTCCTTAGTCTTTAGAATAAAACTATAGAGCAAAGCTTTATAAAGTTTTAATACTTATTTTTCTAATGGCAGCTACAAAAATATAGTTATTCGATCCGTAATATTCTGACATATATTGACAATTTGTAGACAAAAGAATAGTCTGTGCAAAATTTCAGCCAGATAGCTTAAAAACCAAAGGACTAGTTTGCATAGAAACAGACAGACGGATGGGCAAAGCTCAATCGACTCAGCTTATCAGGCAGATCACGAATATATATACCTTATGTAGTCAAAAATGATGCGTTTCAAAGTTCTGGGCAAAATTTGTAAACCCTTTTCAGGTGTGTATATTCAACATCAACTTCCGAACCGTTTCGCTTAGTGGTTTTAGGGTTCGGTTCAACCTTCGGACCGCGGACCTTTCTGAACCGCTTTGCACCCCAGAGAGATTCATGGAACTCTCCCCTCATAAATGGCCCCAGCCAAAAGTTTAAATTAAGGAAAACAAATGGGCGCGTAACAGCATATGCCAGTCATATCATAAATAGTCATATATCACCACATAAGTGACCACACTTGATTGAAACACCCCACAGACCTGTCCATACCATACACATACATGAGGCACGCAACAGCAGCTGTTCCTTATTCAAAAAAACACCCGCACCCGCACCCGCACCCGCACCCTTAAAAATGCATTTAATCATCGCACCTAATTTCAATTAAAGTGAAAAACTGGAAAAGTAACGAAATAAGCACACTTACACACACACACACACTTATACACAGACAGATAGACATACCCTTATGTAATTTGTAATTTTTTTGGTATTTTTTTAGGGTCCAACTTTGACTAAGTGAGCAGGCGGCAATAACTCAGCAGAATACTCCTCGGGCTCAGGCTCCTGCTGCCAGGACGCTTTAATGCTTCCAGGTGAGTGCACATTATTCATTACCCACCCCTGGCCCACTCGCCCACACCCCAACCCCCCACCCCCTGCCTAGACCATGTTATTATCCATTACATGGCAAAAACAAAAACACAAAAAAAAAAGGGAGCAAGCAAACGCACACACACACACATTCTCATTCTCTGACTTAACCCATGATGCCTGGTGGTTTATTTTTCTCTTTTGTTGCCTTTTTAAGTATTATTAATTGTCTGACATGGCTGTTCCTGCCGCAGGATATGTGTGTGTGTATGCGAGTGTGTGAAGTGGTGGAGCCGCTTAGGTGTCTTGTGTCCCACAGCATTTGGATAAAAATCTAACTTGGAAATTCATATTTGGTTTAACCCCTCCGAGTGAAGTCGAATTGTGCATTTCGTCAGGATTTCTATACCCAGGTCATGGTCATGACGGTTGCCAGCCTTTCACCCACCACAATTTCCTTTCGCCTATCATCCACAAATCGCCAGAGCTCCGCCCCAAACTTGAACTTTCCACAAAACGCAAACGTCATGGCAGAAAAACGTTTGTCCCGCAGGCCCCCAAAAAACGAACGAAACAAACGTACAAATTACACCAAAGCGGAAAGAAGGTTTGGTCAATGCGACTGCGATTTACTGGTTCAATTAGCTTTGGGTATGCCGTTGCCGATGACGATGTCAGTTTGTGGCTGGCTGGCTGGCCCATAGCCCGCGGTTGGAAACATACCGATTTTCACAGCCGATCGCTGGGCAATTGCACATAATTTTCAAAATTTATGCATGCAGCGCGGCACAAGATTACCGCCAGATCGACGGCGGCGAGTCCATAAGTTAACATGTTTATTGTTTCTCTCCACCGAATGGTTCATAATTTTCGATTAACTATCGATCCCAGGCTAGGCTTAAGCAGGGGCCCCTCGACCCGAGACCAGTTGGTTCTGCTTGTTGTGACATCTCTGAGGAGGAGTCACTTTGTGTGGAGCTGGAAATTTATGAGAACTTTCAAAGCGGCTTAAGCTATCAGAATTTAGCTGCTAATTTATGCAATGAGCTTTTCGAATAGTTGTTGACGCATCTTCAAGATTGTCAGCTTTTGTGTGGTTAATGTCTTCATTTGTTTGGGCCAGAGTTAAGAGAGAGCGGGTTGAAACTGAGATATAGATAGATGTAAGTGTTATTGTTTCTTGTCCTTGTGGCTATTCACAGTTTGGTGAGAGAAATTGAGATCGGATGGGAAGTTTTCAAGTGCAAAAATAGATGAGGGTCAAGGTGGCTTACACTGTTAGTTTTCTTCCAATAGAAATATATCTGTTTAAAACACAAAATAGCTCAGAATTTTATACCTTAATTCAAGCTTTAATCTATCTCCATGTTATTTTGATTATAACATATAGCTGCCATAGGAACGATCGGTCGAAAAACTAGTTCTAGTAAGAAAATTTGTTTTGCTTTTAATGCAAACGTCTCCAAACTTCGTATTTACTAGTTTTCAATGCTTCTCCATGATTCTGTCAAGTTTGGTCGAAATCGGATATCTATATGGTATAGCTGCCATACAAAAGTAAGGTTAGAAAAATAGTCTTAGTGAGAAAAACTTTTTTGTTTTCAATGAAACCTCTTTAAAATTGGCAAATATTTATTTTACAAGCTTTCACACAATTTTTCAAAGTTTTGTCAAAATCGGTTGACTATAGGATATAGCTGCCATAGGAATGATCGGTCGAAAAACTAGTTCTAGTAAGAAAAACTTTTTTGTTTTCCAAGAAAACGCCTTCAAAGTTTGTATTTCTTAGTTTGCAATGCTTTCCCATGATTCCACCAAGTTTGGTCAAAATCGGGCGTCTATTTAGTATAGCTGCCATAGAAAAGTAAGGTTAGAAAAGTAGTTTTAGTGCGAAAAACATGTTTGTTTCCAGTGGAAATGTCTTTCAAATTAGTTAGAAAAACGTATACAAACTTTGGCAGAGCCGAAGTTAACTTTCCTTTATTTTTAAGATCAAATTGATATTTTATAATGTCATTTTGCCACCACAAATAAATAATATATGGGAAATTACAGCTATCTTGTCTCTTTCAATCTTTTAAACTATTTTTTTGAACAATGTTTCTTATTAATCTTAAGATTGTTTCTGTGCCGATCACTGGACGTAAGCTACAAATGGGCAGAATGCTCGTTTACTTATATATTTTGTTTGGATACAGCTTACATGGCAAGCAGAAGTAGTTTCTATGGGCTTTTTGGTTCCCTGTAACCACAGCTTGTCTCTGCTGACTCAAAAATATTCTCACACCAGCTAAAATTCTGCCTAAAACTCTGCTCACATTGCCGACCCCTGTTTTTAAGGGTCCCAGACCCTATTCTCTGCTTTCTACAGCGTCCAACTGTTGTTCTCTCTTTTCAATTTCGGTAAAGTAAACAGCAGCCCAGCTAAAATTCTGCCTAAAACTCTGCTCACATTGCCGACCCCTGTTTTTAATTGTTCCAGAAGCTATTCTCTGCTTATACAGGGTCCAATTGTTGTTCTTCCCTTCCCAATTTGGTAAAGTAAACAGCAGCCCAGCTAAAACTCTGCCTAAAACTCTGCTCACATTGCCGACCCCTGTTTTTAAGGGTCCCAGACGCAATTCTCTGCTTGCTACAGGGTCCAATTGTTGTTCTTTCCTTCCCAATTTGTTAAAGTAAACAGCAGCCCTCTCTTGGCTCTAATTTTGCACCTAATTAATTAGTTTCTTTTAATGGTTTTCTTGCTTGAAGTGCTAAAATCTCGCTGTACCATTAACTTTATGTCGTAAACTTTTACCTAAATTTGCATAGAACTAAACCATGTGTACTGCGTTTACTCAACCCTCTTGAATCGTTGAACAAACTTTTACCGGTTTCTACATATTGACACACCCCGTTGATTAAGACAAAGAGACGAGAGCAAATGTCTACCATTTGATTATCTAAATTAGACAAAATCTACTAAAAGTGCCAGTAATGCTTCAAGTTTTACATAGAAACCAGAATCACACACAAAACAAAGCTTTTTTAATGACGGGAGAGTAAAAAGCTTGGCTCTTCCAAGATACTAGAATGGTATGACATATAAACTGGAAGCCACAATCAGTTGATCACCATGTATACACCTCATCCATCATGTTGCTGCTACTGGGCTACATAACGCTCGGTCTGCTGGCCACAATTGTGGCATTGTTATTCATTTTCCTGGAGCGCATCTACAGCTATTGGCATCGTCGCGGCGTGGTGCACGACAAACCGGTATGGTTCCATGGCAATCTCAGCTCGGTGGGCAATACCACCTCCCTAGAACCGTTTCGTAAGTTTTGGGCCAAGTACAAGGGAAGGGCTCCATTTGGTGGCTTCTACTTCAGTTTGCAAGCGGTGGCAGTGCTGTTGGACCTCGAAATGGTCAAACTGGTGCTGATCAAGGACTTCAACAATTTTGCCTATCGTGGCAATTACAGCAATGCGCAAGATGATCCCATTTCGGGACATTTGCTCAATTTGGATGGACCCGGTTGGCGTGAGCTGCGCTCTAAATTGACACCCACATTCACCTCCCTCAAAATGCATCAAATGTTGCCCACTGTGGTGGAAATAGCCAAGCGACTTGTGCAAGTGATGGAACAGCAACTGGTTAAAGGAAATGAAGCCTCCCCAGTGGAGGTTAAAGATCTGCTGGCCCGTTTCACCACAGATGTGATAGGCAGCTGTGCCTTTGGCCTAGACTGTAATAGTCTGGAGGATCCAGATGTGGAATTCCGTCGCATAGGCAGGAAAGTGTTTACGGAAAGACGTCATGGCCGCTTGGCATTTGCCTTCATGCAAAGCTTTCAACGTTTGGCCAAAATGCTGCACATTAAGCTGGTCCGGGATGATGTGAGTGAGTTCTATATGCGTGTGGTGAAGGAATCTTTGGAGTATCGTGATGAGCATCAGATTAAACGCAATGATTTCTTTAATCTACTCATGGAGTTGCGTAAGGAAGAGAATGGAGGTTTGACACTTGAACAGGTGGCGGCTCAGGCGTTTATATTCTTTTTGGCTGGCTCTGAGACCAGTTCAAGTACCATGGGATTTGCCTTGTATCTGCTGGCACTGCATCCAGAGGTACAGGAGCGTGCCAGAAAGGAAATTCAGGAGGTATTCTCCCTGCATAAGGAGTTCAATTATGAAGCCTTGAAGGAACTCAAGTATTTACAACAGATACTCTATGGTAAGTTGAGGTTTATGTTGAAGAGGGGAGGATCATGAAGGATTGAGATTGGTTGTTGGAACTCTAGAGAATAGGTGAATATATCTGAAACACACAACTACTTAATTTTTTCGGTGATAATGTTGATTTAGCTTTTCAAATGCTTTTTCTGGAAAATATGCTGAATTTTAAAAGTGCACACATCTTTATGTTCAAAATCTTGAGCTATAATTGTTGATATGAAGACAGTAAAAGTGCTTCAAATCAGAATAATTGTCACAAATTTCATTATACTCTTGCAAAGGGTATAATAATTTTGCCTAGAAGTTTGCAACGCATAGAAATATTCAATTTCGACCCCATAAACCATATATATTCTTGTTCAGGGTGACGAGCTGAGTCGATTGAGCTTTGTCCGTCCGTCTGTCTGTCTGTTTCTAAGCGAACTTGCCTCTCAGTTTTAAAGCTATCGAGCTGAAATCTTGCACAGAGTCTTCATTTTGCTGCACACTACTAATATGTCGGAACCGACCGGATCGGATACTATATCTCATAGCTCCCATAGAAACAATCGGTCGGAAAACTAGTTTTAGTATGAAAAACTTTTTTATTTTCAATGATAACGTCTCCAAACTTTGTAATTGTAGGTTTTCCAAGTTTTCTTATAGTTCTACCAAGTTTTATTAAAATCGGACAACTATATGGTATAGCTGCCATACAAAAGATAGGTCTGAAAAACAGTCTTAGTTGGAAAAACTTGTTGTTTTTAATGTTAGCATCCTGTAATTTTGTATTTGTTGGTTTTACATACTTTTACATAGTTTTACAAATTTTTGGCGAAATCGTATGACTATATCATATAGCTCCCAACGACGAACGGTCGGAAAATGGAAAAAAATAGGTTTTTTTTTAGAAATTATTTAAGCGAGCACTTGCAAGGCTATAAAAACTTCTGCACCGACGAAGTTAGCTTAGTTTTCTCGTTATATCTTGTTTTCTTGCTCAAAGTGCAAAGATCTCGCTATTTGTTTTGGGTAAAATCTCTGAATGACTCTGGAAACTGCTATTTAAATTTAAAATGAACTTAACCCCGTACAGTGTACACCTAACCCACATGAATCATTAAACAAACATTTACCGGTTGACACATATAGAAACACCCCCTTCAATTGGTATGTAAAACTAATTTAAGCTGATTAAGACAAAGTGACTTGAGCAAATGCGTAGAACTTTGTTATCTAGAGTATACAAAGTATACTAAATCCCCAAAAAGTGCGCGTAATGCTGGAAATTTTAAATTATAACCTAAATCAACCTCGAAGTTGCCGCTGTTATCGTTTCGCTTTGTTTTTGATACCCTTGCAGAGGGTATACACAAATTGTGCAGATGTATGTAAGGCAAAGAGGAATGAGTATATATAAGAATATATATTGATTCTTGATCAGCATGGCTTTGACTTAGCCCTTTCCGTCTGTTTCTGTGCTATCTGCTCCGTCAGTTTGAAAGCGGCGAAGTTCAATGGAAACGTTGTCAAACTTTGTTACTATTACTCTGCTATGGCTTTCCTTGATTCCACAAAGTTTGGTCAATATCGGACAATTATATAGTATAGCTGATATGGAGAAGTAATGTCTTATAGGAAATCTTAGTATGAAAATCTTGTTCTTTTTCAACAAAAACTAACTTAAAATAGATTTATATGCTTTCACATAGTTTTAGACGATTTTTTTTTCAAAATCGTATGACTATAGCTTATAGCTGTCATAGAAACGATCGGTCGAAAAACTAGTTTTAGTAAGAAAAACATTTTGTTTTTGATTTTTGACCTCATAAACCTTTACTAATGGTAAATAATACGAACTGTTAGGGTATACAAACTTCGGGGAAGCCTTAGTTTACTTTTCTCTGTTTATTTTTTTGTTTGTTTTCAAACAAAGAAAGCTTTTTAAATACTGCCGAGAGAGACAGAGAGAGAGGGAGAGAGAGTAAAAAGCTTGCTACTGGAATGATATGAAATACAAGCTGGAAGCCTCATTCAGTTGATCGCCGCCAGTGCAAACACACGGTGTGTCTCATCCATCATGGTGCTGCTACTGGGCTACATAACGCTCGCTCTGCTGACCACAATTGTGGCATTGTTATTCATTTTCCTGGAGCGCACCTACAGCTATTGGCAACGTCGCGGCGTGGTGCACGACAAACCGGTATGGTTCCATGGCAATCTCAGCTCGATGGGCAAGACCACCACCATACGTGAACCGTTTCGTGAGTTCTGGGCCAAGTACAAGGGAAGGGCTCCGTTTGGTGGTTTCTACTTCAGTTTGCGGGAGGTGGCAGTGCTGTTGGACCTGGAGCTGGTGAAGCAGGTGCTGATCAAGGATTTCAATAATTTTGCCTATCGCGGGAACTACTACAACGAGCAAGATGATCCCATTTCGGCGCATTTGTTCAATTTGGATGGACCCGGTTGGCGTGAAATGCGCACCAAATTGACGCCCACATTCACCTCCCTCAAAATGCATCAAATGTTGCCCACTGTGGTGGAAATTGCCGAAAGGTTTGTGCAAGTGATGGAACAGCAACTGGTTAAAGGAAATGAACCCTCCCCAGTGGAGGTGAAAGATTTGCTGGCCCGTTTCACCACAGATGTGATAGGCAGCTGTGCCTTTGGCCTGGACTGTAATAGTCTGGAGGATCCAGATGTGGAATTCCGTCGCATAGGCAGGAAAGTGTTCACGGAAAGACGTCATGGCCGCTTGGCATTTGCCTTCATGCAAAGCTTTCCACGTCTGGCCAAGATGCTACACATTAAGCTGGTCCGGGATGATGTGAGTGAGTTCTATATGCGTGTGGTGAAGGAATCTTTGGAGTATCGTGATGAGCATCAGATAAAACGCAATGATTTCCTTAATCTACTGATGGAGTTGCGTAAGGAGGAGAATGGAGGATTGACCTTTGAAGAGGTGGCGGCTCAGGCTTTTGTATTCTTTTTGGCTGGCTTTGAGACGAGCTCCAGTACCATGGGATTTGCCTTGTATCTGCTGGCACTGCATCCAGAGGTACAGGAGCGTGCCAGAAAGGAAATCCAGGAGGTATTCTCCCGGCATAAGGAGTTCAACTATGAGGCCATGAAGGAACTTAAGTATTTACAACAGATACTCTATGGTAGGTTGAGGTTTATGTTGAAATGGGGAGGATCATGACGGATTGAGATTGATGGTGATGTTGCAGAAGATTCTGCTGAATTAGTTTCGATAAAAACCCACGAAGAGAGTATCAGAGTAGTTTAATACTGCGCAGCGAAGTCATAGTACATTCACAAAAAAGAAGAAATGTCACATCTCCCAAAATTGTATAGATAAAAGGTTCATACCTGCTGTGCATATTTAGTAATCAGTATTATTCATCGATTCGCCAAAGAAATGTTGAAGATGGGATGATTAATAGTCGAGTTATAGAGAAAACAAACATTTTTGATGGGCAGCACTGACTGAAACAGCGATGGGCAGCACTTACAAACTTTTCAAGGTACAGAGAAGAAGAATCTTCTTACCTCCCACATTTTTATGGGCAGCACTTGCAAACTTTTCAAGTTTTAGAGAAAAAAAAACTTCATACCTCCCACATTTTTATAGATAGAAGCTTTGTACCCTCTGTACAGTATTATTCACCGATTCGCCAAAGAAATGTTGAAGATCGGATGATTAATAGTCGAGTTATAGAGAAAACAAACATTTTTGATGGGCAGCACTGACTGAAACAGCGATGGGCAGCACTTAAAAACTTTAGAAGTCACAGAGAATGTTATAGTCGGGCTTGAGCAACTTTCTTACTTGTATTTTGTTGCAGCATTGATCAAGTTTTAGTTATTTTTCACTGAGTTTTAAGACTAGACTAACCCAATGATCCCCCCTTTTTCTCTCTTTGGCTTACCCTTTAAACTGTTTTTTTTTTTGGTTAACACCCAACTCTTCCTCACTCAGAAACCATGCGCATGTACTCCATTGCCCCCATACTGGGACGCAAAGCCATTAACGATTATCCAGTACCAGATTCCTCCTATGTCATTGAAGCCGGCACCACAGTGATAATACCCGTCGATGCCATACATCATGATCCCGAAATCTATCCCGAACCCGAGAAATTCGATCCCGAACGCTTTACACCCGAAGCCCAGGAACAACGACCGGCTGTCGCTTGGCTACCTTTTGGTGCCGGACCACGGAATTGCATTGGCCTGCGTTTTGGTGAAATGCAATCCCTGGTGGGATTGGCTTTGCTGCTACGGAATTTCCAGTTTTCCGCCTCGCCAGAGACTGAGATACCACTCAAGATGCACATGAGCAGCTTTGTGTTATCCTCTCGAGCTGGAATTGTGCTGAATGTGTTTAAGCAGACGAATTAACACATAAATAAATTATCACCTACTTTAACAATAAAACAGAAATTTCATTGTCAGGTGGAGAAGACAACTTAATTATGCCCCTCCCCCTACCCATACACATCTGCTCATGATTTGTCACACCATAAATTATGCAATTCCGTTGCTCATCCTCCACTCTCCATCTCCATTCTGTGCGTGCCTGGGCTCAATCATCATCACCAGCATCGCATCGCATTTTCTGTGTATAAATAAGTAAATACTTGGTTGACTTTTATAGTTGTTGGCTGAGTATCTAGCTGTATGTTGATTATAATGTTGATGAACCTGGATGATGGACTGCAAACACGCACAATGCTTGTCTAGGCCAGTCAACCTCAAGTCGAAGACCGAGTCTGTCCTGTGTCCATTTGTCGAGTTGATAATCTCCAAGACACTTTGATGAAATGCTCTCTTGTGTTCTTATTTATGCTGGCATTGATAAATCGTCGCCAGTGACAAACAACCGGCGACAGTTGCTCCAGCAGCCCACTCCTCCCCCAGCCACTTCCTCGGCAACTTTTATCAATGTGTAGGCCCGCCTCCTCCTTTTGTTGTTCTACATACTATTTACAGTCTCGGACATTGATTAATTTCATAGTTAATTTGTCGGCATTAATCAGTATTAACTTAAATGGACATCAACACGTCTAACCTCGTACATCCAGTGCCTTTTTATTTCTAATTAATTTTTGCATAAGCCAAGCTGGCCAAGGGATTGAGAGTTCTTTGAGAGCAGCTTATTGGGGCGTGTTCTTTCAATTAATTGTAAGGGATTTCTTTAGATAATGAAACAATTAGCTGAGTAGCAGAAGCGTTTCTGTTTGTATTGCAGGTGAAAAGAAGTGGAATAAAGTTTTATAAAGTTTGCTTCATTACGGCAGTCTTTCATTTGCCATCTGTTTTGTTAAGAGGGTGTCTGAAGTGAATGATTCGATTCATTGGATTGGCTGATGTGTAAGAAGTGGCTGGTTAAAAGAAAACCTTCGCAGAACTCTAGAATGATTTTCAACTGGTGACTTGGGGTATCATAATGAGGTGAAAAGTGTAAGAGTTATATTTCTGGATCAAAATAAATGGAATAAATTGGTAAAGCTAGTAAGATGTTGGGAATTTCTTATTGGAACTAGAGTTGGTGAAAGGAAACAGCAAGTAAAGTTGGTAGGGTAAGGAGTTTCCAACTCTTGGCTCAACAAATTTGAAGTACCTAGTACATACTTAGGTTAAGAACTTCCAGGGTTCGACCCCTGAAGCTGAAATTTCAAATTTCTCTTTATTCAGTTGGGATATTGATGGTGTGTAGATCTTACACTTCATACAAAATATACAAAAATTCACCAAAACTACGAGAGTTGCTTGCTGTTTGAAGGCGATTGGTATGAATTTAACTTGTACATTCAGATTAGATTGGGTTCTTATACCCTGGTAAAACTCTTCAGACGTTATAAACCCCCCGAAGGAAGCATCTCCGACCACATGCAGTATATATACTCTTCAACAGCATGACGATCTAAGTTGATATAGCCATGTCCGTCTGTTTCTAAGCTATTTCCTACGTCAGTTTTGTAAATATCTTTTGTATAAAATCCAGTGATCGATCAAAAAACTAGTTCTAGTGAGAAAAACTTTCTGATATTTAATAGAATCTTCTTCCAACTTTGTATTTATTAGTTTTCCTTGATTTTTAAAGATTCCACCTAGTTTGGTCAATATCGTACGACTATATAGTATAGCTGCCCTAGAAAAAAAAGGTCTGAAAAACCGTTTTGGTATGAAAAACTTGATTGTTTTCAATGGAAACATCTTCAAACTTGGTTTTTATTAGTTTTCCATGATTGTTCAAGATTACACTAAGTTTGGTCCATATCGGACCACTATATAGAATAGCTTCCATACAAAAGTTTGGTCTGAAAAACAGTTTTGGTAAAAAGAAAAACAAAAACTTTACTTTCTTCAATGGAACCGACTTCAAATTTTGTATTTATTAGTTTTCCTTGATTTTCTAAGATTCCATCAAGTTTGGTCCATATCGAACAACTATATAGTATAGCTGCCGTAGACAAGTAAGGTCTGAAAAACAGTCCCGGTATGAAAAACGTTTTTCTATGCCATGGAAACGTCTTCAAATTTTGTATATATTAGGTTTGTATGGTTTTCCGTGATTTTACTAAGTTTGTTGTATGTCGGACCACTATATAGTAACGCTTCCACATAAATGATTGCTCTGGAAAACAGTCTTGATATGAAGACCTTTTTTGTATTCCATGGAAACGTCTTCAAATTTTGTATTTAATAGTTTTCCTTGATTTTTAACGATTCCACCAAGTTTGGCTTATATCGGACCACTATATAGTATGGCTGTCAAAGAAAAGTTAGGTCTGAAAATAGTTTTGATACGAAAAAATGTTTGTTTTTAGTGGTATCTTCCCTGAAAGTGGCACACTTTAATAGTTTTCCTTGATTTTTAACGACTCCACCTAGTTAGGATCATATCGGACCACTATATAGTATAGCTGTCAAAGAAAAGTTAGGTCTGAAAATAGTTTTGATACGAAAAAATGTTTGTTTTTAGTGGTATCTTCCCTGAAAGTGGCATATATTGATTTTATATGCTTTCACACTATTCTACAAAATTTCATTAATATCGGAGGACTATATCATATAGCTGCCATAAGAACTATGGTTCGAAAAACTAGTTTTAGTGAGAAAAACTTGTACATTTTAAATGGAAACGTCTCCAAACTTTGTATTTACTAGTTTCTTATATGTTTTCAAGTTTCTACCAAGTTTGGTCGATATCGGACCACTGTATAGTATAGCCACCCTAGAGAAGTTGGGTATGAAATAAAGTTTTGGTAAGAAAATCCTTTTTTGTTTTTAGTCGAAGCGGCCCTGAAATATGCTTTCACACAATTCCTTAAGATTTTATTAAAATCGGTTGACCATAGCAAATAGCTGCGATAGGAATGATCGGCCGAAAGCCTATTGCAGATTCTGATGATAATTGGATCAGCATGTAGAATAAATGGTTATCAAAGAGGCGCCATCTACTGGTCACTTTGTGTAGTCACTTGGCCGAAGTTGCCCTTTATGCTAGATCTAACCCCCTCAGTCCAGATTTCGTTCCTAAGAACAAAGCCTCCAATGTGATCCTCTTTAGTTACACCCCCATCTGAAAAGCACTCTTCGGCCACCTGTACTTAACGTATCCGAGTGTAAACATTCCAAATGGAAGGGAGTCTGTTGTTGGCCATAAAGCAAGTGCAACAACACTTGATCAGCTTAAATCAAACAAAATGAAGAATAACATTTGGAGAGCTGCTTGGCAGGGTTGTCGCTTTGCTAAAAAGCCACGTCAACTCAGCTCGATGCGGGGGGGCCGATGAACGGCCAAGGGCTCTCGCTCTGGCTCTGCATGCGTGTGGGAATAGAAAGGAAAACTGCTATATATATACATATATATATCCTCCCCCCACAACATTATAGCACTTTACACTTTTCACACGCTAAAATAATATTTTTGCAGTCAGTGGAGAAGACTGCCGGCTCTCTCTCTCTCTCTCTCTCTCTCTGTCGGAGTGTTTGCGCGTTGTGTAAACAGCCCGGAAAAAGTAGAAGCAGAATGTGGCAAAGGAAAGCAAATGTCAAGTAGCCCGTCAATTGACAGGAGCGCACGGACGGACGGCGAGCGAGGAAACCGCAATTGGGCTGGCGAAATTCAACCCAACTGAAGTGTTTGCATTTTTATCCTTGTTGCGTCGCTCCTTTGGGCAAACACTTTTTTTGCCGCCCGTTGACTTTTTCCTTTGGCGTGATGAAAGGGCTTTCTTGGTAGGGAAAAACCGCTTAGCATGTTTACCGTTATGTTCGGCACTTGAATTCGCCGTGTTGCATTAGTTCGCCGCAGCCCGCCACTCGTTTGCCCATTACTCACGCTTAAGTGCAGGTCCTGCATCAGGTGGGGGACTCCACCCCTACCTAACCCCCGCAGGATGCAAGGGAATGCTACTAATGTTTGCTCTGTTTAACCCATAAACGTGCTTTAAGCTCTGTGTTGGGCTTTGCCAAACAACTGTCAAAGAGTCACGCACACACCAAAATGGAGCAACTCTGGTTAGTGCTTTAGGGTTGCCAAGTGCTTGTTTGCCGTTGATGACTGTACTTTTGTGGTACTGAAACTTAAATGTGACACAAGTAAAGTATTTTTGAAGAGGATTCAAGATTTTAAAGAGAAACTCAATGCAGGAATACGATTTAAAATCATTTGTCAAACAACAACAACCACTTAAAAGCCATATACTGACAGTTTTTAAACCCAGTTCCCATTGAAAATGGGAAAAGGGGGATCATGAAGTTGTGCGAATGTATGTAACAGGGAGAAGGAAAATTTTCCGACCCCATAAAGTATATATATTCTTGATCAGCATGAACAGCCGAGTCGATATAGCCATGTCTGTCCGTCCGTCCGTCTGTCCGTCTGTCTGTCTGTCTCTCTGTCTGTCTGTATGAACGAGTCGATCTCAGAGACTATAAGAGATAGAGCCACAAATTGTTGCACGAAGGTAGATTTATGCTGTACGCAGATCAAGTTTGTTTCAGATTTGAAAAATTTCACCCCGTCCCCCTTTTATCCCCAAAAAACCTAGGCCCCCTCTAGAAATCCTAGACCTAAATAGCCGTCAGATCCACACTTTTCAAGTTAGAGCCTCGTGGTTTAGTATACATCAAGCTAGGCCCAATATCTATCTATTCTGAAAAGAATTCTACAATCAGATCGGACAAAAAACACCGGAGTTATAAGCGAAACAGTTGAGCTGATAAGAGCAACCCCCCACTTGTTGGTCAGGACTAGAAAAAAGTGTTGCCTACATTTAGGTTGAAAATTTTGTAACAAAAACAAATAAATGACAAAAAATAAACAGGGTATTTTGTGGTCGGGAAACTCGACTGCAGCGCCCTTATTTGTTATGTTAGATACTGGCGGATTTCTTCAAAAAATGCTTTGAAATGTTTAAATTTGTACATTTTTTCCTAAGTTTTCACTATTGTGTGAACTTTTGTAGCCAGCCAGGCAATTTCAAAGTATTTTACGATCCACTTCCCTTGTCCAACAAGCCCCAAAACACCAAATCAAAAGGAAACATCGGCCCACTAAGTATGTAACATTAAAAACCATAAATATTAAAACATAAAAAATATACATAAAACAACAAAAAAGAAAAAAGAAGAAAACAGCAGCAGCAGCAACCTTACAATGGAAAATCTATTTAGGAGGGGAAATTAATTTCCCAGCTAGAGAAAAACAGCTGGAGCTCTGTGAAAATGCCACCCAAAGTCAGACACACACACACACACAGAGACAATTAGTCACAATAAAAAGCCGCTCGCGAGGTGGAGGGAAAATCAATTTCCAATGCCTTATCGAAATGCATTTCCATTTACATGAAGTTCTGACTTTGTCCAGTCTTCTGTGAAAATCAATGAATAAATAAACAATTCCCAAATTGAAATCGGTATCTTCTTTGTTTATTATTACGGGCCAGAGAGCAACTCGTGTCTGGGCCGAGTTGATTTATATTCGCGCGAAGAGCGACAGCTGGTAAAACGCTTTGGCGGCAGACCCTCAACAGGTGTCGCCCCGGACAAATTCCGGGTTTGATCTTAATGGGACAGCAGAACCTCTCCCCCCTCCCCCCTTAAAGGATAGCTTAATTAACACAATTGTGTATGTGTCAACAATTGTGTAAACTTAATTACAAACCATGTGGGCTACTCCTCCCCTGTGGGGCCATGTGTTTTGTCACTCCATAAAAGTGTTAATTAGTCAGCCCGCAAAAATCATTGATGGCATGTCAAATCCAAAAAACAAAAAATTATGACATGACATGCCTCCTCCACCCGAAATGTTAATTAAGGATTTGGAATTGTGGACATGTGTACATAATGTTCGATGTGTGGCCCAAGAGGGGGGGAGGAGATTCAATATTTATGTTGCGTTTGTTGTCAATAAATATTTAATTGATTCCAGTGGTGTGACATATGATATCGGTTAGACTTTGATTGATGGCTGAATGGCCAAGGAATGGATAGGAAAAATCACAAATTTGAAGGGGAAATTCAAAGAAGGTCTTTAACATTTTTTTGGATGCCTTTGGATGTGAGTAACAATGGACAAATAAAACCCATATATGACTCTCTGTTATTTGATTAAAAATCTAAACACATTCACTTACTAGATCCTTAGAACGTTATGAAGGCGCGTAAGCAACTCACCTGAAATGAAAGAATTTGATTAAATTAGTAAGAAAAATTGGGATTTTAAAGCCTCAGAGGTTTTACTTCTAATAAGAATTGATTACTTTTGCATTTTACGTCTACCATAGAATGCTCTATCATTGAAGTCTTCTGTAGCTAATCTACCAGAGTTCTTAGTTTTCTTCAATCATTTTTTCACTACCATTTTCATATTTACTTCTTTCTCTTCGAAAAAGTTCTTAAATTCGTTTCCAATCGTTGGATGATCCAATCGTTATAAAATTATTCATGATGAAGTAAGAATGAACAAAGTTTGCAATAAGAACACCAAAATGTGGAATAAGCAGCACTTTTACATGAAAAAACAAGAAAGAAAGTCGGTCAAGCCCGACTATAACACACTCTGTACCAAGAAAATTTTTCTTTTGATCATAACTCGAAAACCGTTCATCCGATCTTCTTCATTCCTTTGGCGGATCGATAAGTTATCCTAATAACTAAATATGTTCAGAAGAAACAAGCCATCTATCTTCAAAACTGTGGGAGATATGACGTTTTTTCTAAATTGCGGGGGCGGGAGGGGGCGTGGCCAAAATTGAAAATAAACTTGATCTGCCTGCAGACATTAGAAGCATATGTCCCATACATGTCAAACCTCTATCTCTTACCATCTCTGAGATCTGTGCGTTCATACGGACAGACAGACGGACAGACGGACATGACGGACATGACTCGGCTGTTGATGCTGATCAAGAATATATATACTTTATGGGGTCGGAGATGCTTCCTTCTGGATGTTACATACTTTTGCACAAACTTATAATACTCTATGTACCTACGGTACAGAGTATAATGAGGTCGGAAATGAATATTTCTATGCAAAATTATAATAATACAAAAATTATAATCAAGGACCGTTTGAGGAAGCAAGAGAGAGGAAGGAGTAAAAAAAGAAGGTGCAAGAAAAGAGGGCCTAAAAAGAAATGAAGAATAGAGTAAACTAAATGCAAGAGAAACGAAGGCAAGTGTATGGCCGAGTAAACCTAATGATTACAAATAATAAGAATAATAATATAAACGAGAGCTATAGTTAAAGTTTTACCTGCACTTCTTCGAAATACCTTTTACTCAGTGAAATTGGTGTTTAATTGCCTTATATTATGCTATTGAGCAGAGCATTAACATTAATGTAAACATATTACTGTTAAGTTAGCAAGCAGTGCATACTGCTCTGAAAAGTATGCAACGTTTTTTGCAACCTTTATAACTCTGCCAATTATTATACGATTTTTATCAAAATTTGAGCGATACCTTAATTTGTAGGTGATATTTAATCAATTTTGGTCAAAATTTTAATCAAACTCCTTTTGCCTCACTACTGTCCACTACTCAGTTGATCCTTTTTACTCTCTTTTTGAACCCCTTACTCGGCTTAGAAAACTCCTTAAATACTCTTCATCTCTTCCTCTTCCAGCAATTATTAATCGCAAATATGAATATAATTTTCTCTTCCTGTCAAAAAGTCATAAAGTATAACCCATGCATCCATTCTCTGACCATCAAAAACCCCATCCCTAAGTCATTCCCATTCGACAGGCACTTGTCATGGAAAACATTTGTAAAATTTCCCAGCCTAAGTAGCTGCGCTGCAGCAGTAGGAGATGAGATGGTCAGTCAGTCCCATGCAGTGAGGGGGGGGGGGGGAGGGGGCGGCTTCCCTCATCAGATTGTCCTCTCCTCTCATATAAACAAATAAAAACCCATTAAGAACTGCCGCCGCATTGATGTGTGTGTGTGTGTGTGTGATGGTGCAGCAGTGATTAACGGGGCATTTTCGGGTCTTCAAGGGGGGGGGTGCAAGAAAGTAGCGGCAAGCAATTAACACAACTACAACGACAAACAATACGCCGGACCGGGGCAGCGTGTGTGCGGTGCGGTGTGGTGCGGGTCGGGGTAAGAGTAGAGCAGATAAGGCAGCAAACTGCATCCATTAGATAAGCAAAGCCAAACACAGTTGGAATCCCGCGACCAGCTGTGTGGACTCTCGCTCTCTCTCTCTCCGTCTCTGCGTCTCTCTCTCTCTCCGTCTCTCCGTTTAAAAATAGCCAGAGATAATGTTTCGTGTGAAACATTTGAATATTTGCTGGCAAAACACTCACAAAGTGCAGGAAAAACGTCGCAAATCAAAGCCTCAAGTTGCGGGCGGAAAAGGGGTCGCCCCCTTTACTAATCCCCCTGCCGCAGAGACACCCAAGTTGCAGCAGTTGGCAGCAAATGTTTAATGAGTGGAGTGGAAGCCACAGCCCAGAAATTTTGCCAGGGAGGAGGGATTTTGCCTCCAAACCCCGAACCATTTCCTCATAAATGCGTCGCTCTCTTTGCATTATGTCTCAGCTGTCAAAGCCAAAATCTGAAGTTGCCTTTGTATTTTTTTTGTGTGAAGGTTTTTTGGGTGCGGGGGAGAGTGCGGACGGCTGATGCCGCCGGGCAAAGTGTCCATTATGTTGATTTGAAAAATAAAAGCAACGGATGTGATGGCTCACACAAAGATGAGCAGGGCCGGGAAATGTGGTGGAATGAAAGATGTTTTGAAATTTAGCTGATTGAAAGACAGTTATGTATTTTGTGACGTTTTTTTTTTTTTTTGTGATTGTTGTTGTTGTTTGTGGCTTAAGCATTGCATAGTTTGCAATAGGGAAATGTGTGAAAAGTGACTTTGTAATTGTCAATCTGTGTTGGGAGAAGAACACTCTAGAACAGCGATGTTCTGTAGCTCTCTGTCTCTCTCTGACACTCACTCAAGCATTACTTCGGCAAGCACTCGGCATGAATTGCCTAAGGTGTTCGGCCCCTGGGGGCTATGGGTGAACATCGCTGCTCTAGAATGACAAACACTGGTGCAGAAATGGTTCAGGAATGGTTAAGCCAAGTTCTGGTAACAGTTTCCCATCAAGAACAGGTTCCAATTCATTGAATTAATCCAGCGGTGGGACCAAAATATTGATTTTTGTTGCTAGCAGATTAAAGGGTTCAACTGTGAGGGCTTTAGGGGCCACTAAGTGCCCTTTACTAAGATATTTGGCTACTAAACTTGACTGCTTAACAAAAGGTGCATCATAACTGACTGCAGGTGAAGAGAACCGGCTTGCTTTCAGTACTGCTGAACCGAACCAAAAACCATTAAGCAAAACGGTTCGGTTCGGTTCAGTTTTCTGATGAGCTGCTACCCTTGCAGTGGGTATATTGAAATTGTACAGATGTTTGTAACGCATAGAAGGCAACATTTCCGACCACATAAAGTATATATAATATATTCTTGATCAGCATGACGAGCTGAGTTGATTTAGCCATATCCGTCTGTTTCTATGCCATCTCCTTCGTCAGTTTTAAAGCTATCGCGACCAAACTTTGCACAAAGTCTTTTTGTACAAATACGCTGCACATTTGTCGAAACCGGCCGGATCGGATGACTATAACATACAGCTGCCATGGGAATGATCGGTCGAAAAACTAGTTCTAGTGAGAAAAACTTTTTGGTTTTCAAAGAAAACGCCTCCAAACTTTGTACTTCTCAGTTTGCTATGCTTTTCCATAACTTCAGTAAGTTTGGTCGAAATCGCACATCTATATAGTATAGCTGCAATAGAAAAGTAAGGTTAGAAAAAGAGTCTTAGTAAGAAAAACTTTTTTGTTTTCAATAGAAACCTCTTTATAGTTTATATATATTTATTTCATAAGCTTTTACACAATTCTTCAAAGTTTTGTCAAAATCGGATGACTATAGGCTATAGCTGCCATAGGAATGATCGGTCGAAAAACTAGTTTTAGTGAGAAAAACTTTTTTGTTTTTAATGTAAACGTCTCTAAGCTTTGTATTCCTTAGTTTGCTATGCCTTCACATGATTAAACCAAGTTTGGTCGAAATCAGACCTCTATATAGTATAGCTGTCATAGAAACGATCGGTTGAAAAACTAGTTTTAGTGAGAAAAACTTTTTTGTTTTTAAAGGAAACGCCTTCAATCTTTGTGTTTCTTAGTTTGATATGCTTTCCCATAATTTCACTAAGTTTGGTCGTAATCGGAACTCTATATAGTATAGCTGCCATAGAAAAGTAAGGTTAGAAATATAGTCTTAGTTAGAAAAACTTTTTTATTTTCAATGTAAACCTCTTTAAAATTGGCATATATTCATTTTATAAGCTTTCACACAATTCTTCAAAGTTTTGTCAAAATCGGATGACTATAGGTTATAGCTGCCATATGAATGATCGGTCGAAAAACTAGTTTTAGTGAGAAAAACTTTTTCGTTTTCAAAGAAAACGCCTCTAAACTTTGTATTTCTCAGTTTGCTATGCTCTTTCATGATTCCACTAAGTTTGATCGAAATCGGACATCTATATAATATAGCTGTCATACAAAAGTAGAGCCAGAAAAGTGTCTGATGGAGAAAAACTTGTTGGGTTTCAGTGGAAATATCCCTCAAAATAGTAAGAAACACGTGCTGCAAGGATATACAAACTTCGTCCGAGCCGAAGTTAACTTTCCTCTATTTTTTCAAACTCAAATTCTTCACCTGGATTCACTTCAAACCCTGTACCAAAAACTGTTTCAACTCTACCTCGGACTGTTTAATCAACATCCAACTGAAATCCAAGTAAAATCTAGCAAAATACTACCCATTCTACATATAATTCCAATCGAAATTCCAAATTATCCCCCCCGCTCCCCCCAAGACTTGACACTCCCCGCCTTGCCTACGCCTTTACAATGAAGAAGCGTGGCCGGGTAAGCATTACTTCGGGACTATCTACAGAAAACGATGTAGTGGACTTTACCAACCATTTGGATTCCGTTAGCATTAGTTCCCTTCGACGTATTTCGGTGTCGAGCTATGGGAGCTACGCTTTGGAACCAAATCTGGATCATATCATTACCCGTTTGACCCATCCCACAGCGGATGCTCAACTGTTCGATTACGAGATTGTGGCGATCTGCTATCATGCACGTGAGATTATGCTGTCGCAGCCTTCCCTGTTGGAGTTGAGTGCCCCATTAAATCTGCTCGGCGACATACACGGCCAGTATGCCAATCTCTTGAAGTACTTTGAAGCTGCCGGATATCCGCCGCTCAGCAACTATCTGTTTCTGGGCGACTATGTGGATCGGGGTAAGCAATCGATTGAGACGCTCACCCTGCTGCTGGCCTATAAGATTCGTTACCCGGAGAATGTGTTCCTACTTAGAGGCAATCACGAGAGCGCGAGTCTGAATCGCATCTACGGCTTCTACGATGAGTGCAAGCGAAGGTATACGGTGAAATTGTGGCGTGCCTTTGTCGATTGCTACACCTGCATGCCGCTGGCGGCGATTGTGGACGGTACCATTTTCTGTTGTCACGGCGGTCTCAGTCCAAATCTGTTTAACATGGATCAACTGCGCCGAGTCAGACGTCCCTGTGAGATACCCGAGCAGGGCCTGCTGTGCGATATTCTGTGGTCCGATCCGGACTTTAGGCGCATCGGTTGGGGGGAAAACAATCGTGGTGTGAGCTTTACCTTTGGCACGGATGTTGTCACTGCGTTTCTGCATCGTCACGGCTTCACGTTGGTCTGTCGGGGTCATCAGGTGGTTGAGGATGGTTATGAGTTCTTTGCCAAGCGGCAACTGATCACCATATTCTCGGCGCCAAACTATTGTGGGGAATTTGATAATGCGGGGGCCATGATGTGTGTGGATAAGAATTTGCTGTGCACGTTTCGTATACAGAAGCCATTACAAAAGAAGAAACGGTTGATGCTTTAAGAAGTTTACGTTGATGTTTAGAAGTTATCGAGAGTATAAAGAAATAAAAATCTGTATTTAAGTGAAAAGGGCGAGAGATTTGATGTGGAAGAAGGGGGGATAAGGTAACATGTTGTAGCCTCTACATGAGCTTTTCTGAGTTTTGTAGAATGAATTCCCTTGAAATCTCTCACCAATTCATAAAGTTGTACTGTAACTTTGTTCTTCTATGCTAAAAGAGGAATCAGAGACGATCTGCAGTCACGAGCCAGCACGAAGTCTTAGGTTGTAGCACGAATAATTCAGTTTAAGATGTGCAAGTGAGTTTTACCTAAAACTAAGACATGAACTTAACTCTAAGACATACTTGCGGGTCTATTTTAGCTATGAATTTTCTATATTTTAAATACTAAACGTGGTTTGCTTAAAACTCGAAACTGTAGCAAATTGTATACTTCTTTCTACCTTTTCTAAGTTCTTAATTGCTATGCAATGATGTAGGTTAAAGAAAAAGATGATAAATTGTCAATAGGTAGCGCAGTAGGCGCGCATATCGTTATTCTGTTCAAATCCATTACAGTTAAGCAGGTGGCGCAGTAGGCGGTCATGCCATTTCACAGCTTAGCAACGATTCTTTCAGTATCTGCTCTCTTCACATTGTATATAATTAAGTTTTGGATTGTTTATTGATTAGGTGAACACCTTACGTGCCATTTACAGCAGCTGATGCCAACTTGCAGTATATTAGTGAGCTGTATTTTCACTTGTTGAGATGTCATATGAATTGCATACATAATACCTCTGTTTACTGTCATAAGAAAACTAAAATAGCCTACTTCTCCTGCAGCTTTTCATATGTTGTTGGCTTGTTTGCTGTAAACTTGAATTTGCAGCAATTTTTATACCTCCTTCCTACCTTTCCTTGTTTGTTAATTGCCAAGCAAAGGCTTGGGTAAAGGGAAAAGTCGAAAAATTGTGATTTCAGTACAATTCCATTACAGTTGAGCAGGTGGCGCAGTAGGCGGTCATGCCATTTCACAGCTTAGCAACGATTCTTTCAGTTTCTGCATCTATATTTAAGTTGAATTATTGATTAGAGGTGTTTGTTGTCTGCAATCGACACTAAAAAGTGTCATTTCGTTCCATTTTAGTTTGAAAAACTCTAAAAAAATATTTGAAAATGTATACAGGATGTTTCGGAGGCCTGAAACATGAAGAGTAATCTGCTGATTGATGGATTTCTGTTGATAATTGATCAAAAACCACTTTGACTTGAATCAAAACAGGTTTTCACTAGCCTCAGAGCCATATCCTGCAGTCGCCAAAAGTTCCTTATGCACCTTTATTGAAAGCAACAATTAACTTTACCGAATATTCGGGGGGGTGGTTATTTTCGTGTACTGCTACATTTTCACTTTTTTCTTCTTGTTGCAAGGAAAACAACAACGAAAAACATTCTTAACAAACGCCTTCAGTTTTTTCCACTTCCGAGACTTGTACGTCAATGTCAACTTTGACAGATGCCAGAAAGGCGCCAAAGTGGTAAGAAGTAGCGAAAGGACGAAAGGAACCAACCAAAGCATGGATTTACTTTTATTTTATTACTGTCATTGTTCGCCGGGCTCACACGCTGATGTCTTTCGCCTTAAACCTTGTGCAGGAGCAGGTCTAACGTGGGGATGTTATGTGGCTTTTGCGTAAGGATATGGCCATGGTTGTTATCCCTTTTCTTTGCTGCTTTATCAGCCCCATCTGAGTGCTCTCTTTCTCCCCTTTGCGTTCGTTATCTGCTGTTTAGTCAGGCGAGGAAACGGCAAGGAGAGGAAAGGACAAGAGGGGACAAGTCTTCTTCGACTGGCAGCTTTTTTTTGGCAAGTCGTAAATTAAAAATGGCTTAATATGTAAATCCGGGCATCAGCCTCCGCCCGCTCCACCCGCCCCGCTCAGACTGGAGATTAGTTTTGTGGATATTTCAGCTTATGTTTGTTACTGTCTGTGTCTACTCTGTGTACCAGTCTACGTTTGCTGAGTTTTTCCACAGTTTTTCTTTGGCTTGGACCACAAAATTTATGTCTTTTTCCGGCAGCAGGTTAATGTTTCTTGTCACTTTTGGACACTCTCACACACGAGTGACACATAATTCGATTGAAAATCTCATTGGTACTTTTTCATTTTCCATATTCAGTTCAAGGTTTCCTGTGGCCTTATCTATGTGTGTGTGTGTGTGTGTGTGTGTGCTTGTACGTATCTCCTGTAGCACTCATACAAATTAGCATAATGGCCACTTTGCGTCACCATTTTGCCAAATGGACTGCCATTAATTTATTCCCTTTGCAATTTGCATTGTCATTTAATTTCTCTTTCGTTTTCATTTTTATATTTTTTATTTTTTTTCATGCGCTCTCTCTATATTAATTTTTACAGCTCTCCAATTTGCATGTGTCCGGCGTATGTTTACGCCGTAATGCATTTTAGTAATTATTTTTAGCTGTTTTTTTCACTTTTTAAAAAACCCCCCCCGCCAAACAAAGCCGGTGGAAATACTTTAATTTCTTTTATGACCAAGTCCAGTTGATGAGTATTAATGGGAATAGTTGCATAAATTAATGTTAATTATACGAATTGTTCGCTAAATGAAGTAATTAAGAACAATTCTTTCTCTTGAGAGCTAATGTATACTGGATATTAACATCTGAGCTCGTACAAACATTTTTAACATGGGGAAAGTATCACATAATATCTAATATATATGGAAATCATCTAACACTCACCATATAAACCCTCAGAATAAGTTTGCAATCCAAATACTTAATCCTGAACCACTTTTGAAGTGGTTCTGCTGTATGTTTGACTTCAGATTACCAACCTACACACCAAATTTTACTTTCTAAGCTTAACTTACATTTCAAATATGCTTCTGAACCACTATTGAACCGGTTCGAAGCCAGCTCTGAACCAGTAAAATATAAAACAACACTCTACAATCCTACAAGCCAAATTTGAAGTTCGTAGAATGAATATTTTCTGAACCGGTTTCATTTTTGAACCGGTTCGAAACCGACACTGGACCAGCAGAATATCCTAATATAATTTACCAACCTACATACCAAATTTTAAGTTTTTAGTCTTAATAACTAATGGTAAAGTAACGGTTCCACTGTTAAATAACTTGTGAGAAATATCGGCTCTTAATTACTTTTGAACCGGTTCGAAGTCGAACCGAACCAGTAGATTATCCAACTCCTAATATCAACCTTTAAATTAAGTTTCTTGTTGGTGGTTTATAGAACCGGCTCAAAACTGGTTCAGAACTAGTAAATTATAAGACTTCTTACTTTCAATCTATATCCCAATTTTTAAGTTCACATAGCTTAAATTACTTTTGAAATGGGGTATTGAACCACTTTTGAATCGGTTTTTAACCGCTTTTGAACCGGTTTACAGACATGACACATAGCTCATGACTATTTGCTGAGCAACATGAATATACTGTGAAGACTTCGATCTGTTCAGCGGCTTAGACGCCCTTAGAGAACATAATATAGAAGCATTGAAACAGTCAGACAAACAAACAGACAGACAAACAGACAAATTGACAAACTGACAAACATACAAACTCCGACTTTTATTTTACTGTGAACCAAAGCCTGAACGGAACCTTTTTAGAAATAAAAGCTAAGCCGGAACCGGTTCCAAACCTACAAATTTTGGTACGGTTCACCAACAAATTATGGACATCTGAAATTTGACCTTCTGCCAAGCGACTTCATCTGTTTTATGTATACCCTTGCAAAGGGTATTTTAATTTTGCCCAGCGGTTTGCAACGCATAGAAATATTCATTTCCGACCCCATAAACTATATATATTCTTGATCAGGGTGACCGAGCTAAGGCGATTGCAGTCTGTCTGTCTGTTTCTACGCGAACTAGTCTCTCAGTTTTAAAGCTATCGAGCTGAAATTTTGTACAGAGTCTTCTTTTTGCAGCACACCACTAATACGTCGGAAACGACCGAATCGGATGACTATATCTCATGGCTCCCATAGGAACAATATGTCGGAAAACTAGTTTTAGTAAGAAAAACTTTTTTCTTTTCAATGGAAACGTCTCTAAACTTTGTTATCGTGGGTTTTCTAAGTTTTTGTATAATTCTACCAAGTTTGATGAAAATCGGACAACTATGTGGTATAGCTGCCATACAAAAAATAGGTCTAAAAAACAGTCTTAGTTAGAAAAACATTTTTGTTTTCAATGGTAGCATCCTGCAATTTTGTATTTGTTGGTTTTACATGCTTTTACATAGTTTTACAAATTTTTGGCGAAATCGTATGACTATATCATATAGCTCCCATACGAATTATCGTTCGGAAAATGGGAAAAAAGAGTTTTTCTGTGAAAATATTTAAGCGAGCACTTGCTTGGGTATAAAAACTTCGGCACAGACGAAGTTAGCTTAGCTTTCTCGTTTTATAGTTAGTTTAGTGCGACTGACACCTCAAATAATCAGAAAGGTGGTATATAAAATCTAGAAAAACGTTTGGAATTACTTGTAATATCCCCATTCATAATAGCCTCTGTTTGATAAACTCCTCGACTCTAGACAAGAGTCTAACATATCATTGGTATTATTTTTCTAGGAAATCTACGAACTGGAATTTTACTTCACAGTAAATGAAATATTCCCATTTTTTCCACTAACCGAAATCAAAGCGATTCCCATCCAATTTGTGTTGTTTTTAGGTCGAATGCGATTTGAAGAACACATAAAACATAAAAATGATTAATATATTATAAATCATGGTCTGAACCTATGAATCGAACCTAAATCTTCCCCCAAATATCTCGAACCTAAGATATCGGAACCTGAACCATTGGGCTATATGGGTTCGAGCAAAGATTTATAGGTAATAATCTTTAATCTATAATATCTATAAATCTTTGGTTCGAGCCAGTGAACCGGAGATTTGTACATATTTTATTGGTTTGCTTTTATTTGTATTTAATCGGGAGAGTCTCAGAAATCTCTAGAGATTTTTGTATAAACACTTTCATTTCGAGCTTAAACTAATAGCCTTTATATATAAAATGTCGCCAAAATGCTGAGCTTCTTTATTAGATGATAAATGTTGAACAAACTTTAGGAACTTAAGATCAATTTGATACTCCTTAGGATTATATTGATACCATAAAACAGGTTCCGGTTATAATTGGTATCAAATTGAGATGGCCACCCTTTTTTGTGGGGGTGAACATTCTTAATGGACGCTGCATAACCCCTTCGCACATTCCCCATGCATCTTAATCTAGCTAATAATCCATAATCACAGAATATTCTCTGCCTGCTTTCAGCAAAGCTTTCTTTTTTTTTTTGGTGACTTTCTGCAGGTGCAGAGGCCAGGCCATAATAAAACACCCAAACAGCATAGAACAGCCATCAATCATTTCAGGGGGCGGAGGCTTTAAAGACTGAACCGAGCATATGCCAAAGCTAGTTATAGTTCATACCACCTAACCTAAACCCACCCTTTGTCAGACAAGTTTCAGTTGCTTTTTGGGGATGTGTGAGGATTCCTCTTGTTTGGCCAAAAAAAAGAAAAGAAGGAAAAACCTATTCACCCCACGTCTCAACCTGCTAACAAGCGGAAGGAAATGTTGCCTGGATGATGAGGATGATGATGATGATGATGTGTTTTTTTTTAAAGTTTTCTCTTGTGTCTGCTGCGGTTTTGTCACTGGCTTTTGTTAGGCTCTGCCCTTTGTATCTTTGGGCGTGAAACGATTTCAAGTTGATTTGGCACTAAAAACAGTTCTTTTCTTACTCAAATATTGGCAAGAAACCAAAATTTATGCTTATCAATTAAAAGATTATACCCAAAAAATGGCTAAGCCTTTTGTGTTTCACCCTTTTCACATTTAATTAAGACCGGCCACAAAAAAAAAAGCCCCGAACATAACAACAGTTACAAGTCTATTAAAAATATGCCACAGCGAATGATTTATGAACCTTTTTTTTTTTGGTAGAAGGACAAAAGTGAAACTCATGCAGGCAAATTAAACAAACAACAAAAAAAAAAAAAAAAGTTTTAGAATTAAGGAACCCAAAGTATAAAAAAAAAGGAAGGGAAATTATAATGGTTAGGATATTAGCCTGCTCACCTTTTTCAACCAGAGCCAACAACAACAAAAAAAAAGTGTTTAAAAATTTAGACAGCATAAGCATAAGCGGGTGCCTAAAAAATGATGAGTTTGCTGGATTGTGTCAGAGTCTAAAGGCTGGGTGGTAGCTCAGGGAAGGTCCAAAAGTACGGAAAAATCCCCATAATATAAGGTTGTCCAAAAAGTCTTGCGGTATTTCCGCAAGCTTGTCTTTGCAAGCACGTAGTTCTAGTTGTATTCGTCGCATCGGTTCACGCTAGAGCTTTTTGGAAAGCTCTTTTCACGCGCTAACACGTGTTTGATTTATTGTTGTTTGTTTTTAGTCGTTCGTGAGTTATAGCGTCGCAAACATGGAGCAAAATAAAGAGAAAATACGGCATATTTTACAGTACTACTACGATTAAGGCAAAAATGCATCTCATGCTGCCAATAAAATTTGTGCAGTTTATGGACCCGATACAGTTTCCATTTCCACCGCACAGAGGTGATCGAAGATGCGCCACTGTCCGGAAGGCCTGTCGTCGAAAATTGCGATAAAATCGCTGAATTGATCGAAAGAGACCGGCATAGTAGCAGCCGTAGCATCGGCCAAGAGCTGGGCATGAGTCATCAAACCGTTATAAACCATTTGAAGAAGCTTGGATTCAAAAAGAAACTCGATGTATGGGTGCCACACGACTTGACGCAAAAAAACATTTTGGCCCGTATGGATGCATGCGAATCGCTTCTGAATCGCAACAAAATCGACCCGTTTTTGAAGCGGATGGTGACTGGCGATGAAAAGTGGGTCACTTACGACAACGTGAAGCGCAAACGGTCGTGGTCGGAAAGCGGTGAAGCTGCCCAGACGGTGGCCAAGCCTGGATTGACGGCCAGGAAGGTTCTTCTGTGTGTTTGGTGGGGTTGGCAGGGAATCATCCACTATGAGCTGCTCCCCTATGGCCAAACGCTCAATTCGGACCTGTACTGCCAACAACTGGACCGCTTGAATGCAGCACTCATGCAGAAGAGGCCATCTTTGATCAACAGAGGCCGAATTGTCTTCCATCAGGACAACGCCAGGCCACACACATCTTTGGTGACGCGCCAGAAGCTCCGGGAGCTCGGATGGGAGGTTATTTTTCATCCACCGTATAGTCCGGATCTCGCACCAAGTGATTACCACCTATTTCTGTCCATGGCGAACGAGCTTGGTAGTCGGAAGTTGGCCACAAGAGAGTCCTGTGAAAATTGGACAATAGGGAAGGGAGCTTCTATAAGAGGGGCATTTTGAAGTTGGCATCTCGTTGGGAACCCGTCATCGAACAAAACGGCGCATATTTGACTTAAATCGCATTATTATAACCAATTTTATGAACAATTGAAAATTCAATAAAAATACCGCAAGACTTTTTTGACAATATACATTATCACTTATATATCACTTTCCCACATCAACTATATATAAAAGAAATTTTGAGGCACTTTCTCCTATTATGCACATATATGCGTATGCATATAAAGCATAGCTGCATCGAAAACATGATTAATCAGTTAAATAAGCAAAGCAAAAACCACACAAACTTGCAGTTATGGCTCAATAAGCCAACAAAAGGCGGGGCAGCAGGAGTCTCTGCCGCCCAACTTCGACTTCAATGATAAGGCACTTTTCCACCGCAACAACAAAAACAACCAGACAGAAAGAAAAAAAAACCCAACCGCAAAAAACAATAGCCCAGCCTGATGAGCAACAACCAAACACAAAAAAGAGCAGCAGCAGCCGCAAAGTAAAGAAAAAAAGATAGAAAAAAAACAACCACAATGAAAATTGAAAAACATTTATTAGAAGAGCAGCTCAAGGAAGGGCTAAGACACACACATGCTAATGAAAATGAGGAGGACTGGCAACGCAGGAGGGGGCAAGAAGCAGCTACTGGGCCATATTTATGAGGGTTAATAATCGAAGCGCGCGCGATTGCCCAGACAAGATAAGCCGCCAGGGACCTGGGAATCCTCCTCCGTCTTCTCCTTCTGCTTTGTGTGTGTGTGTGTGTGCCTTATCTTGACTCGGCAAAAAAAATAATGTTTCTTCTTTTGTTTGTTAAGAGATGCGGGCGCCTTCTGTATTGATGCATTCGAAGTCGATTATTGATTCTCAAAATATTCACCAGTTTCCATTTGTGTTGCGTGAGCAGAAATTCATAAATTATACAAAAAAAATAAAATAATCAATCATGGGACAGAAAAACGCCTACAACTGTGGAATATCTAACAAAATTAATGTTTTATGCTAATTTGGGCAGCTCATTTTGTTAGCTTTATGATTTCTCAAAACATTTCTTGGGTGTCACTTTAAAGTTGTCTTTAGAAAGCCTTCAGAGAATCGTCCTCGTTGGATTTTACCCAAGAGTAGGTTTCAGGTTTAGCTCAGCTAACTTATACACAGAAAACAACAGAGCTAAGAAACGCTCCAGGAAAACAAAACTATTCGTTCTTGAATTTTCCCGAATTTTCGATCTTAAAATCAAGCTATATTCTTTGTCACTTTGGTAGTTTAAGAGGTACAGAAACGGAGAGAGGAGAGCTAGCAGATTTGAGAGCATAGCCTTGAACCTGCTTTCGTTTTTTATGGTTGTTGGTCTGTGGCGAAACTATTGAGAGAAGAACACCATCGACTTTTGCACTCTTACTGCTTTGAAATTCTCAAGCAGTTATGGCATTGCTGGCAGTGAGAGACGATTGTTGGAGTGTCAGTTGACAGCTGCTGCTTAATGCTGTTGAGTGTTGCACGAGTCGGTTAGAACTTACTACATAGAAAAACCAATGAATTGAATTGGTGATTGATTGCAATACCTTAATTTTGAATCTGAGGAGCTATTGATCCAAAAGTTTACTCTTGCTCTTGAACCTGATGCACTGTTGATGCAAAAACGAATATTCTTGGGTTAAGATTATGCTATTTTGATTGAAGAATGCGCAATCTTGAATTTTAGCATGTTTAGCACTTGCTTCTAGAAGTTTTCTACTTAATTTGAGAATGTTTTGTACTAGTTTCAAGTATGGAAGCTAATGGAATAAGAAACTGGGATGGAAATTACATACCTATATCAAGAATTTCTACTTGATTTAAGAATGCTTCGTAATTAAATCAAGAATTTCACTCTTGGATCAAGAATTTCCGTTCTTATTCTACTTTTGGCATTAAAAATTCACGATCTCAGCATGAAACTATTTTTTTTCCTACTTGCACTTGATTCTAGATTTTTTCTTCTCGAGTTAAGAATGTTTTTTACTAGTTTCAAGTATTAAAGCTAATGAATCAGGAACTGCGATTCAACATTAATACTTATATCAAGAATTTCTACTTGATTTAAAAATGCTGCGTGCTTGAATCAAGAATTCCTCTTTAGGATCAAGAAATTTCATTTTTTTTCGGACTTGTGACATTAAAAATAACTGATCTTGGTATTTAGTTCTCTAATTTTCGATTTGATTTGAGTCTGATTCGTTCTTGAATCAAGAATTTGGCTCTTGGATTACGAATTTTCATTCTTATTCGACTTCTGGCACTAAAAATTCTTGATCCCAGTATGAAATTGGTTTTTTTTCTTCTGCTATTTCGTACTTGCTTCATGAATTTCGCACTTGGCTTAAGAATTTTCATTCCTATCGAACTTGGACATTAAATAAACTAGATCTTAGTATAAATTTCTCTTATTTTCTACTTGTTTTAAGGGTATTTCATACTTGCATCAAGAATTTCATTCTTGGCTTAACAATTTTCATTCTTTTCAAACTTGTGACATTGATAATTCGTGACCCCAGCATGAAATTCTCTATTTTGTTTACTTAATTTGTGAATGTTATAGACTTGAATCAAGAATTTCTGTCTTGAATCAAGACTATTCATTCTTATTGAGCTTCTGACATTATGTATGCTTAATCTTAGTATAAAACTCTCTTTTTTGTATCATTTAATCTTTGACGAAAAACACAAGAGAATTCAAAGTATTCCCCTAAGCCCAAAAACCCTTGGAATTCCTACCAACTCTCCAGTTATTCTTTAGTATAGTCCTTTCCGTTCCCAGGCTGCCTCATTAGTAACCATTCCATTCTTAACAAACGTAAATTTTGCACTAACAATTTCCCCTGCCATAACAATCAATATGATCCATTGAATGGCAAACCATTCAAAGCATTTCCCAACCCCCGCCACTCAACTCCCTTTCATCAAATTTAACAGCATTTTTATGTTATCCCAACCCAATGTCTATAGCTCCCATCATAATCTTTGTGCAACTCACGTCTAGCTTAAGTGTCAGGATCTCAGTGTGTCTGGGCGCTACTGCGGCTACTTTTGCGCCGAAGAAATGCAAATCCAAGACCCACAAATGATAAACCAAAGTCCACGCACACACACACACACACACACACTCGCACACACAAAAAGCAAACGTCTCAAAAAAATAATCAACGAAAAACGTTTTCCAACCGCAAACTGAGAAACTGACCAAATGGCTGGCCCGTCGCAGGCGGCGGAGAGTTTTGCTAAATGCAGTTTTGGCCCGAGATTAGCGCGAGTTGATTATTTACTTTGGCTTCAATTGTGCAATGCAAATAAACGTTGGGCATGGAGCTGGAGCTGGAGCTTAAGCTGGAGCTGATGGCGGTGGCGGTGGTGGGGGCCACCGCATTATTATGTTAATGGCAACGAAATGCAGTTGCAGTTTTGTGGAGTTGAAGTTGAACGTGTTGCCCATGCGGGTCGTAAATCTACCACACGAAAAAAATAAGAGAGAAAAAAAAAAGGAAAATAAACTTCCAACTGGGGGCCAAGCGATGCATGTTGATTATTTTATTGCAATTGACAAAATGCGATGCAAAGGCAACAACAACAACAACAGCAACAAAATAGAGAAAAACTGCAACGCACGCAGCTGCAACTCCCAGGCTATTGGCCAAGCAGCTGCCCGACCCGATTAATGTGGCAAATTAAATTGGTGAATTACTTGGCATTAATAAGAGAATATTTTGTAGAATCATTTGAATTGGATTGTGCGAATTTGCATAATGGTAAATACGAAATGGATATGCTCTTCGACGGTCATCAAGGTTAAGCACCTAAGCACCTCGTCGTTATAGAGCTCCTTTTTTTTTTGAGATTTTTTTCTTACACTGCAAAAATTGTTATGGAGGAGCACTCCAAAACTCTTGGGGGACTGGTCAATGATAGAAAGAATTCAAAGGGAAACAACTCACTAAACCAAAGTCTACTCTAGCCTACTCCATCGAGTAAGAGTAAGTCATGGCCTTAGTGTTTCAAAAACGGAAGAGAAAAGTTTTCATTAACTTTCACAAACTGAAAGTACAAACAGGGAGCGGCACTTTAGTTAAAAAACGACACGTTAAGATAATATCGAATGTATTTTAGTACCAGAATATGGTCTTATGGTCTCCCATTTTGAACCGAACCCTTTAGTCAAAATGAAAACCTAAACAGCAACTGTTTAAAATGAACCGAATCGAAATCGGTTCGGTTTGTGTCATTTCAGCTTCAAGTTTGAGTCAGAAAAGTGTGTAAATTTATGAAATTGCATAAGACACCAGAAACATAGCTGAAACTTTCCAGAATTGCACACAGAGTACAAAAAGGATACTACAAAATATATTTTTAGAATGATTTCCGGTATCCATTTGAAACTACTCTTCTATTCTTTTTACTCTTCTATTCTTTTAATCATCCAACTAAACGACAAATCATTCAAAGGATATGAAAAATGAAGATCAATTGGATGATTTAGCAGCTTCGCTGGGTGATTAAAAGAATATTTAAGACATATTTTTCCCAAATGTATCTTTTTATACCCTTGCAAAAAGTATTATAATTTTGCCCAGAAGTTTGCAACGCATAGAAATATTCATTTCCGACCCCATAAACCATATATATTCTTGATCAGGGTGGCTAGCTGAGTCAATTGAGCTTTGTCCGTCCGTCTGTCTGTCTGTTCCTACGCAAACTAGTCTCTCAGTTTAAAAGCTATCGAGCTGAAATTTTGCACAGAATCTTCTTTTTGCTACACACTACTAATATGTCGAATTCTACCGGATTGGATGACTATATCTCATAGCTCCCATAGGAACAATCGGTCGGAAAACTAGTTTTAGTGGGAAAACCATTTTTCTTTTCAATGGAAACGTCTCCAAACTTTGTATTTATAAGTTTTCTATGTTTTTTTTATAATTCTACCAAGTTTGATGAAAATCGGACAACTATATGGTATAGCTGCCATACAAAAGATAGGTCTGAAAAACAGTCTTAGTTAGAAAAACTTTTTTGTTTTCAATGGTAGCATCCTGCAATTTTGTATTTGTTGGTTTTACATGCTTTTACATAGTTTTACAAATTTTTGGCGAAATCGTATGACTATAACATATAGCTCCCATACGAACAATTGGTCGGAAAATGGGCAAACGAGAATTTGTGATAATATTTAAGCGAGCACTTGCAAAGGTATAAAAACTTCAGCACAGACGAAGTTGGCTTAGCTTTCCCGTTGTAGATTTTAATGATAAATTGTTTATTAGTTTATGTGCAATTTAAGATACTATATCTATAAGGTAGCACGCTATGCAACTTCGGTATGCTCAGTGGCTGCTTTCCATGTTTTGTTGTAGCTAGTTACTTCTATCTATTGCCCTGACTCTATCTTGGGGCCTATTTCACATCTTATACATAGAGCTATCTGTCTCATCAATTAACAAATAACAGTGTAAAATCTAAGCTCATCTGACACATAGCATCTATGTAGAAGATGAGAAAAAGGCACTAAATTAAGTGGCCAATTTGAAGATGACAGAAAGTTTAGATAATTTATCAAAAATAAGAACTTTTGCCCTGGTTTTTGGGAGTTATGCAGTCCTGAGGCTCGATAAGTTCTCGCTCATGCGGAAGAGCACCACCTTATAGTTATTATACGCGAAAACTATGAAAACTGGTGTTAAACTACAATTCCATTTGGTCATGATCACATTTCTCGACGCTCTGATTGAAATGTTGCCGCAGGTTGAACGAATGCGAAATGTGCTATTGAAAGGGAATCAATATATTGAAGAATATATCAACAAAACTGGCCCTGACGCAGTTTAAATTCCATCAGCATATTAAAGAAGTTACACAATAAGGTGTCTACAAGCCTAAAGAGTATAGGTTCTATACTATTTTGACGAAGTTTGGTGTGCTTCTCAACGTCAACATGCAATAATTGAATGTACATTGCTGGTATACCAAAAGTAGAGAGGGCTTCAAATGAATGGAATGTTTGAATACCTGCGGTGAACCATTGTTATAAGCCGAAAGATAATTTTAAGAATCGAACCGATCCGAACCATTCACACTACGCAATCGGCTAGCATTCCTGCTTCTTCAATAACTTTGAAGACTCTTAGCTTCAGCTAAAGTTCTTAAGAGCTCCACAAATTCAACTAAAAACTGTTCTCCTAACCAAAATTCAGCATGAACTAATAGTAATGCTTCAGTAAAGAGCCCGAATATCATTTAACTTTTGCTGACAATACAAAAGAGGAGCTATGGGACTCGGTCTCACAGAATTCCTGCTCTAAGGCAACGTTCTAACTTCCTACCTTTTCAGCTGAAAGCTTAAATCTGCCTCAACTGTTGATTACAAACGTTTAGGAAAAGTGACCTTATAATTGGGTGACCATTTACTCAAAATAAGCGGACAGATTATATGCTTTTTAGTTCCAGTCAAAAGCAATTGCTTTTTGTTGAGTGCAACTGAAATGGAGTGATTCCAGTTTTGGCTCAGTGTAGAGAGCCTGGCTCATTTAGTCGAGAATTTGTTTGCGTTTCTCATGTGACAAATGCCGCCACATTAGCTGCCCCAAACCCAGTTCCCTTCCCTCCCTGGCCCCCTGCTCCAAAGCTCTTTTCATCAACTATTTTCCGGGGTTCGTTGGTTCGTCGGCGGTTTTTGTGGGTTGTTCGCATTTGGAAAGTTGATTTGTGCAAACTGATTATGGCCAGGTCTGTGGTTCGCGGTTTCGTTGGTTGGCCTCGCCATGGATAATAGTTTTAAATAAGTTGGAAGTCCAGTTTAATTGGCCAAAGTAATGTGCACACACACAGGCACACACACATTCAGATTGGATTTATCTACCCACTCCAATTAGACAGAGACAAATATAAGCGTTGACATGAAAGACGTGACTTATCAACGAAAACAACACAAGACAAACACCTGAAGCTCTCTGCGTCTGTCCGGACATTAAAAACCAAACAAAGTGTGTCATCCCATCCCACAACTACTCATGCTGCGTGGAGGAGGAGGCGGAATGGATGGGAGAAAATGAAAAACTATTGAGTTTCCATTGCACAATCTCCTCGCAGATGCCCACACCTGTCGCCTGGGCTTATTTATGCTCTTTGATGGACGCAGCCACAGACGACATATATTAGACATGTAAAATCAGCAGGGGAAATGATGAGGCTGACGACAAGCAACAAATTAGTGGCCAAGTTTTGATTTGCATAATTGAGATCTTAGGTCTAGAGTTACAGATGCCAGATTAATGGACACAAGATGTAGATTCTTGTAATTCCAGCACCAAAAGTCAACTCAACCTCTCTCTTAATCAAAGTGTAACTAAGGCAAGGTCCTTGGCCTGCTCAAAGGTTTACTTGAGAAATACCACCCACCGAGTGAGAGAGAGAGAGACTGAGTGAAAGAGAGAGAGAGAGAGAGAGACAGAGGGTCCACTTGAAGAGGCTGCAGGGAAAACTAGTTCAAGTGCGTGGAGAGTAATTAGTGTGCGTCTGTGTGTGTGTGTGTGGAAAATGTACTACAAATATTTACAAATTGAAAACAGGAAAACCCAAAGCAGCCGCAGCAGCAGTTTACCTCAAGTGGTTAATTAAAATTGCCTTTTAATATTTTCCACAGACGGAAAAACAGATTTCCACTTGGAGATTAACCCACCCACACACGTTTCTCTGTCAGTCAGGGGTTAAGAGCCACAATGTGTACCAGTGCACCACCAAAAAAAGATGTCAAGTGAGCGGCTCGGCTGGCAGCACCCTCCAACCCAGCCCAGTCCAGACACGTCAGCCAGCCACTGTCACACGTTATTTTCGGTATTGTATTTTTAGTTGGCGTTTTTGTGTAATGTTTGCCTAAGTGTTCCGATGTGTAAATTGTTGACAAAGATGTGGACTGCATTGGTAAGCAGGCCAAAAGTGGGTAAGTTTACCCAAATGCACTTCCGTTGGTAATCGGAGTGAGTGTCGGAGTGAGTGAGTGAGTGAGTGAGTGAGGAGATGAAAGTGTCAGAGGTGCTAGAATTCTGGGGAAATTTGTGAGTAAACAGCTGCTACTTGTCTTTGGGTTATCTTAGAGATCTGTTAGGGTCGCAGCCCATGAAACACCTTTCGCAAGTCAATCAAAAATGCTACCAGGAGCGCCAGAAAATACATTCAAATAGAGATTCTGAGAAGAAATCACCTTAAACATGAAGCGTATGGAGCACCCTCCGTAAGTCCATCAAAAATGCTACCGGGAGCGCCCGAAAATTCATTCAAATAGTAGAAAATCTTAGAAGGAATCACCTTAAACATGAAGCCCATGAAACACCTTCCGCAAATTAATCGAAAATGCTACTGGGAGCGCCAAAAAATACATTCAAATAGTAGAAAATCTTAGAAGGAATCACCTTAAACATGAAGCCCATGAAACACTTTCCGCAAGTTAACAAAGATTCCTACCGGGGGAGCCAAAAATACTTTAAAATAGTACACTCAGAGCAAAAAAAGAGAATTACGTACTTGGATCAAGAATTTTTGAGATCAATAGTTCAATAAAATACTTTAAAATAGTACACTCAGAGCAAAAAAAAGAGAATTACGTACTTGGATCAAGAATTTTCGAGATCAATAGTTCAATAAAATTGAAAATTCTCGATTCAAGAGCGAAATTCTTAATCCAATTATGAATTTTTGATCCAGGTTTTCTTAATGGAAGACTTTTAATACTTGATCCAAGTACGAATCATTCTTAAATCAAGCAGAATAGTTCTTGGAACAAGTGCTAAACATACTCAAATTCAAGATTGCTCATCCTTGAATCAATGGGCATACAACAATGTCAAAAACCGAGAATGTTCTTCCTATTATCAAAGAGCTCATCAGATTCAAGAGAAAGATCGTTTACGCTTAAATCAAGAGCTTCACAAATTCCAACCATGCAGCGATTCAAAATCAGTGGGTTTTTTCCATTTTGTTTAAATTTATTTCATGGAAAATTACTTGAATTGTCTGTCAACTATCAGTCGAACAGAGATCTCTCTCGATGCCAGCAATGCCTTAACTAGTTGGGAACTCCAAAGCAACATGAGTGCAAAAATGCATTACGCTCTACGCTACGATAGCTTCCCCACCCCCCTCTACCATAAAATACATAGCTGTAAAAGCAGCTACAACGCTTTTCTCTCAAATGTGCTTGCTCTCCTCTCTCAGTTTTTGTACCTTACTCCCCTCGCCTAAAAGTACCAAGCTGAGAACGAATTTAGCTCGATTTCAAGAGCGAAATTCTTGAAAATTGAAGAAAGTATACATTTCTACTTTTTTTCAGAGTTTACAGAATCTTAGAAGGAATCACTTTAAACAGGGTGTACCAATTAGTTACCCGCTTTTTTAAGAGAATTTGTTTCTACAGTGGAACTTCTATAAACTTTGTGGTACAAAAATTTCCTTTTAGAATTGTTCTAATATTAAACGAAATTGAAAATTAAATTGCTTTTAGCAAAACTTCCTTCTACACAAGTTTTGTAAAAGAGAAGTTTGACTGTAGTATTTCTTTTCCCACTAAACCCTTTCCTTTTCCCCAATTTTAGTACCATTTTCCCCATAGTTTACAATCAGGTTCACACATTTTTCAAATGTTTGGGTCTTGTGTTTAAACAATTGACTCCTACCCACCTCCCCTACCCCATGCAGTTGATAATGTTCCAATATGTTCAATTTCAGTTCCACTTTAAATAGACACACGTCCACCGCAGCAGCGGGGCACCAACACTAACAACAACAACAACAACAACAAAAACTGTTAAACAAACTGTGGCGCGTCAATATTTGTACATGCGTTGCATTTTCACGCCGCATAATTAGACAAAACGGGCAGCCCAAACTGCCATCAACTTCCATTGAAATGCAATGCAGCAAATGCACAACAACAACAGCAACAACAACAACAACAACATTAGCAGCAACAGCAAATGCATTAATTAAATGCCAAATGCATAGACAACTGTTAACGGCTTCCACAAAAATTATGCAAATTCCATGAGGGGTCCACATTATATGTATGTTAGTCGTCGGAATGTGTGTTGTATGCACAAAAGTGGTCAACTCTGTACAGAGCGACAAGTAATACCTGTCTGGCATATTCTAATTAGAAGCGTGACCCATTTGAAATTGCCGCTGCAGGCAAAGAGGGACAGAGAGAGAGAGAGAGAGAGAACTTTTTAGAACAGGCTGCCATTTCCGAAAACCCACCAAATTCGGTCAAACTACAAAGGGTTTTTCAAGGTTCATGTTTGTACAGGAAGGAAATGCTTTGAATCGCTTATTTGATACTCTGCACCAGCGAAAGTGTATGCACTCTTTTGCTCCTAACTTGACTATCTTTCATTCGATATTGATCAATCCATTGACGAATCAATAAGTTATACTCATTCTTAAACATCTTCAGTAGGTACGAACCTTTTGTTCTTAACTTTGACTGTTTTTCCAAATTATCAAATTAATCTGCCTGCAAGTCTTAGAATTTGTTGTGCCATACCTCTATCTCTTATCATTTCTGAGAACCTTTCTGCTTTGTGATTTTCGTTGCGGGTAAACAATTTCGTAAGTAAGCCAACTCGGCATGCGGTTCGGTTTATTAGCTGGAATAAGCGGTTCTGCTTCGTTATGGTTCGGTTCGTTTCAGAAACGATTTGCATCATACTTTTAAAGTTTTCTGGGACTGGGAGTATTTGAAAGTGGGTTCAAGTCTCCGTTCTATGAGTCAATCCCATTCCGTTCTATGATTAAGCAATGCTCAATGTGAGATACGCTAATAAACTGCTACAAATTCTATGAAATTTTATCCCAGCTGAGTTGTATACATACATATCGTCAAATGATTGTAAAGTGAAAATATATGTATAACATAAGGTCTGCATATAAACTGAGTTCAAGTATTTGCTTTCTCAAAAATATGTTCTGAATGTCAAAACATTGTATTTCAAATGAGAAAACGCCTTCTTTCACAGTTTATGGTAACATTTGAGCTTATAATCTCGATTTTCTTACCCTGTGACTGCGATTTGCATTGCTTGGCTTTCAAATTTGCAAAAGCGAAACAAAAACTTCTTCAGTAAACTTTTTTTGGTTTTGTAAAGCAAATAACATGCTTTTGCTTAGCCGTTGCTGCCATACAAGCCGAAAACCATCCACAGTTTGATACTGTAGTCTGTTTGAGAGTTAAATTTGATGAAAATTTAAACAAATTTAAAATTCTAGTTGAAAAAACAGTTAAGTGGACATCTAGAATGATATCTTTATATGTTTAATAGAATTTGTATGCGCTTTTATAAAGAATTTCAGTTTTATGCCCAGAGATTTGTATACTTTTGAATAAAGCGTTTCAGATTCTATAAAAATTAGGCATATGCTTGATTGGTTTTCAAACCGATGTTCAGAAAACTTACAACATGATCTTCTAGTTCTATTTATGATTAAATCAAGAGCTAAATCCATCGATCTATGCTCCCAACCGGTTGAACTAAAACTTAAACCATTGATTAAGAAGGTTAGACTAAAGACTTAGAACAACGAAAAAGCTAAGCTAACTTCGTCGGTGCCGAAGTTTTCATACACTTGCAAGTGCTCGCTTAAATAGTTTCAAAAAATTCTCCTTTTCCCATTTTCCGACCGATCGTTCGTATGGGAGCCATATGATATAGTCATCCGATTTGGCTAAAAATTTGTAAAATTATGTAAAAGCATGTAAAACAAACAAAAACAAAATTGCAGGATGCTACCATTGAAAACAAAAATGTTTTTCTAACTAAGACTGTTTTTCAGACGCATCTTTTGTATGGCAGCTATACCATATAGTTATCCGATTTTAATCAAACTTGGTAGAATTATAAAAAATCATAGAAAACTTATGAATACAAAGTTTAGAGACGTTTCCATTGAAAAGAAAAACGGGTTTCCTACTAAAACTAGTTTTCCGACCGTTTGTTTCTATGGGAGCTATGAGATATAGTCAACCGATCCGGTCGGTTACGACATATTAGTAGTGTGCAGCAAAAAGAAGACTCTGTGCATAATTTCAGCTCGATAGCCTTAAAACTGAGAGATTAGTTCGTGTACAAACGGACGGACAAAGCTCAATCGACTCAGCTGGTCACCCTGATCAAGAATATATATAGTTAATGGTGTCGGAAATGAATATTTCTATGCGTTGCAAACTTCTGGGCAAAATTATTATATCCTTTGCAATTGAAAATTTCAATGTGGATCTTCGATTTTACATGAGTGTGCAGTGAGTGTGCGAAGTCGTTGAACAATCTTTGCCCAAAGGTATGCAGAGCAAAAATCTTTACATTAGGATAGTCCTTTGTGTTGGTTTCTAATGAAATTGTTTAACCACAGCCATAGCATACTTATGGGCGGCTCTCAATGTGATTACACTATTTATTTGTAGTTAAAAAAAAAATTTGAAAATTTTTTGTATATTCTAAAAATCACAAAAACTACTCTTAAAAGGAAGTTCAAAACATAATCACCCAAAAAATGTTGAAAATATTAAAATTTTAACCCACTTTAATCTCAAATTAACAGAAATCGCCACTTTGTGGAATCGCTTTCCACATCAGATTCGTGTTTAGCACACAAAAAGCATCTTGCACTTCTTTTTCAAAACTAAAACTCGCATTCACATTATAAAAGGGATTTTCTTTTGTGTGGCAATCAGAGAATTAAACGACTCCCTGACACAAATGAACAACAAACCGCAAGCTTGAGGCAAATATGAAATAAGCATCAAAAGTCTTTGTCCAATGTGTATCAAAATAGTGAAAATCCAAATATAACAATGTTTACTTCTAAAATTCTACAACTAATCACCTAAGCATCAATGAGATGATCACACAGAAAAAAAAGAGATTCAAAAAAGTATCCATTTGGGAGGGATATGTCTTAAATATGCTTTTAATCATCCAATGGAGCTGAAAAATCATCCCAAGGATCATCATTTTTCATATCCTTTGGATGATTTTTAGCTCCGTTGGATGATTAAAAGAATATTTAAGACATATCCCTCCCAAATTTCAGGCATATGAGATATTCACTTTTATTTACAATTATTTACTGATCCGTCACCCAAATGGCGTATCAAACAGCACACAAATCCACTCGATTCCTCACACTTACCTTGCCAAATATCTTCTCTCGGTCGAATTCCTTTAGCTTTCGTTTGTTTTGTTTATTATCAAATTAATTTAATTATTTATGGTCAACTCAGGCTCAATTAATGCTTAATTATATCTGGTTGGGTTATGTGCTGCGTCTGCTGTTGCTGTTGCTGCTGCTGCTGCTGCTGCTGTTACACTCATGTCTTGGGTTGGTTTTACTGCAATTAATTTCAATTGAAAATGCCGCAAATTTTGCACGCACAGAGAGCAACACCAAATAACAAAACAGTGTAAGGAAGCGATGTTTGGTTGGTTGGTTTGGGGTTTAGGCGGGGGTGGCGTAGGAGGGGTCTACCCCCAAGGCCAAATTTCCGCTTATCAAATACTCCCAATTACACACACACACACACTTTGGTCACACTTTTCACTTTGCCTTTAACTTCTTTCAAATTAGCTTGAACGGCTTTCAATCAGCAACAATACACGACGGTGGCTCACACTCCGTTTTTCAGTTGAAGTGGGAAATTCGGTTTTTAAAGACTTTTGCGCGATTTTTACGTAAATTTCTCACACAAATTCATCCGCCAAGTGGGCAAACATCAACCGCACGCGACGAGTTTGGCTTTCCAACTGGATGCTCCACGGAGAGCTCACGCAGAAGTGAGTGCCAAGTGGTGGGTGGGGGTGGAAACACACCACTTCGTTTCGTGCGTTGTGGCAAACGAATTGCGATACGACCGGACTTGGCTTCGGCTGGCGCCTGAGAGCGTGGGAGAGTATACGAAAAATCGCATGCGAGAAATGTGCGAATGTAAGGGAATTTGGATCAAGAAAACGTAGATTCGGTAAGTGGAAGCTTGACAGAAAATCTAGAAAACTAAAAGAAAATTCTAGCAATTTTTTAAACATAATTTGATTGAATTTTAAGCCTTAAAATACATGTTTGCCATGTACATGCTGCCATAAACCGTTGCTCTCTGCATTTTTATGGCAACACTCTGCTCTCACCGTCTCTCTGTTAATCTTGCCATAAACAACTCGTTTTGCTCTGGGGAAATTGCTCAACAGCTGTTCTTTGTTTATTTCTCTGAATACTTTTGGACTCTCTGTTTTGGTTGGAGAGCGATAAAGAGAGAGAGAGTGACTGATAAGCACGTGTTTTTTTTTGTATTTATGAGGCCACAGGTAGCGGCTTTTCTAACAGAGCGCTGTTAAATGGGCTAACATTTGTTTTTATGGTTGGAGACAATGAGATTTATATGAAAAGAATGCGATTTTATGTGAAACATTCACGATTCACAAGATTTTAGTAGATATAAATGTGATTTCAGCGTCACGCGTCACGCTGAAATGGCATTGTACCGTTTGCAGGCGATGTAATAACGAAAACTAAGTACTGAGTATCGAATACTATCTATCGAGCACTTTGTTTGGACTATTGAACATCGAGTACTTAGTTTTGAGTACTAAGTTTTGAGTATCAAGTACTTGCATTACAAAATTTAATTACTTTTACAATTACTTTAGTAATTAAAATAATTTTACCTGTAAAGAATGATTACACAAGGCAACAGCATGAGACTTTTCCCAGAATATAGAAGGTTTGGTAGTAACTCTAGCTGTTTTTCTTGATATATGGCCATATGGCAATATATTGAATACTTTTGAATTCCCAATCAAGTGCTTAAAAAGGTATCATTCCATTGAAAAAAATCGTAATACTGTTTGGGAGAGTTCATTTCAAAGCTTAAGAGTGGTACTATCCAATAGTATCAATGAAAGTCCAAGCAAAAGAATGAATTCTCGAAAAAAAAGCGCTTAAGAAGTTTTAAAATAGGCACTTTAAGCCTTTTAAAGCTCAAATTACTAACAATCTAGACGTGATGGAGCATTTCTGAACAAGAAGTAGTGCCAAGCACACGAAAATCATGTAGAAACACTGCCAAGTCGTCAATTTACTGGACCTTGCTGCCTAGTGCTATTACAAATAATGTTTTCCAACACTGGATAAGTACAAAATTCATAATTATTACCTTAAAATACTTGAATGGTAAACGATTTCAAGCACAATTACTTACTAATCAACCTTTAAAGTTGCAATTACTTAAGTTATTGTAAAAGTTAATTATATTTTGTAGTATTCAATGAATAATTGTCATCTGGAACAGATTTTACCTTATCCGACTAGGCATGATTATTGTAAATAAAAGTAATTGACCTCGAGCCGGCTAAACATCAACATTCTAAAAGTAATTAAGTAAGGGAAGTAATGATTAACTTATAATTCAAGTTTCGCGATCTGTCAAGTATCAAATGATGAGTTTCAAGTACCTTGAGTCGAGTAAAGAGTAGCAAGTGCTGCTTTTCGATTACTTAGTATACTGTAGCGATTACTGAGCTTCGAGTACTAAGTTCTGAGTACTGAATATCAAGTACTGAGCTTCAGTTACTTAGTTCCGAGCTATGATTGTAGTAATTAAAAGTAATTAAATGCTGAAAGTTATGATTATATTATAATATTAGAGTTTCTAGTTCTGATGAGTACCGAGTACTGAGTTTCGAGTACCTAAAACAGAGTAATGAGTATTAAGTGCTGTGTATTGAATACTTAGTATCCAGTTTCGGTTACTGAGCTTCGAGTTATAAGTTCTGAGTGCTGAAAATCGAGTGCTGAGTTTCGATATCTTAGTTTCAAGTATCGATTACTGAGTTTCGAGTACTAAGTATCCAGTACTTAGCATCAATTGCTGTTTATCGAATACTTTGCATCAGTATTTAAGTACCGAGCTACAAGTACTGAGTTTTGAGTACTAAGCTTGGACTCCAGAATATGGAGTACTTAATTTTCAGTACTTTAAGTACGAGTAATGAGTATCGAGGTGCTTTCAAAGCATACAGCTGTAGAAATATTTTGTCTTGGTACTTTCCACAATAAACAGTTCTACAATTCAAGCCAATATTTTACTAAAATTTTCCTTCCTCTAAAAATATGCTAAACCATCTTTGAATATGCAAAACATTGCTCATCCCTCCAAGCTCACTTGGCCCCACCTCATTAAGTCAGCCAACTAATTGGCAAGACCAAAAACTCAACTCAACCCGGCCACTTGGCCACGCCCCGTTGACCAAATCAAATGGCACGCGGAATCGTTGAAATCAAGCAAACAATCAATTAAAATTCAAACTCAAATTTCCAGAAATGTCACAGCGGGCGCCGTCGCACACAAAAAATATTAGAAACATTTAAGCGCATTAATAAATAAAACAGGAGATAACAACAACAACAGCAACAACAACAACAGCAACAAAATAAGGTGGAAAATCAGCAAATGTGTCACATGCTAACCAAACTGCACGGGAATTCTGCTTGAAGTAGAAAAAAACGCATTAATTTGGCTCGTTATGATTATTGCCACGCCATGCCACGCCTCCTTTGCCTCCTCTGCCCCCTCCCAACCACACAAGACATGTCTCGCTTAGACCATATGGAAATGCCTTGAGTAATATGCCACAAATGTCTGAGAGCAAGTCGCTGCCGTCCGCTCCCTCCCGCTCCCTCCCGCTCCCACCTCCTCCGCCTCCTCCGCCACCGCCAAAGGCGCACGTTAAGCGAATCGTGCACACGCCCCATGACGATGATTAATTACCTTTTGGGTTGCCGTTGCCCGTGCGCGGTTGTTGCTGACTTGAATGTATCTCCCGTACACATTTCACTTATGCAGAAGGAGCAGAGAGCACCACACACAAGTGGAGAGTCCCGCACAACAAACCGGCAGAAACTGCTTTAGAGGGGGGGCGGGGGACCTTTTGCTGATGAAGTTGTATTATTTATCACAAATGATTTTCGCACTTTCTGCATGTTATTTTTGCTGTTGTTGTTGTTGTTGTTGAAAAAAAAGGAGGGGAATATATTGAAATGGAGAAGACACATTGATGGTTGGGAAAGACCTGGTGGCAAGAGTTTCCAGTATCCATTTAAGCATATTAAAATATTTAAATTAATGTTAAATGTATCATTATTTTTCATTCAAAGAACCTGAATATTCTTCACAAAACATGAAAAAATAATATTTTAATTCAAAAAAAAGAGAAGAAAACAAGAACGATCCATTCCAGCGGAATGTGTTTGATAAAACAAAACCATTTCTTGGTAAATAAGTGGACTTGTATCCTTTCTATTCGATGTGTAAGGTGCTCAGCGAAAAAAAGTTGTTAAAAAATATTCATAGAATGATGTTCCCATTTACCATTTGGACTGGATATGTCTTAAACAGGGATGCAAACCACTCGAAAATAAGTACTGGTTCGGTTCAGTGGTTCGCACAGTTTCTTAACCGCCGGTTCGGTTCATAACATGGTTTTTGGAGTTAAATGAACCGCGGTTTCGGTTCGGTTTAGTGGTTATAAAATATGATTTCGGTGAAGTGGCTATTCGATCATTTTTGAAATTTTTTCGAATATCTTCAAAATCCTTAGAGCAATCTGCAAAGATTATTATGTCGGATTCCCATTACTTGTCTATCAGTTCCTGGAGGAATGCCCTTATTTATTGGCAGATTTAGATTGAAATTTGAAAATTGAAAATATTGGCCAATGAAAAGACAAATTTAGATTGATGACAGGTAAATTAAGAGATCGGCGGGAAATTGCGGAAGACTTGTAAAATTCTCTTCAGGTCATACTTAAAAGTTATATCGTTCCGACAACGCTAAATATGTAGAGGGTCGATCGAAATGTTTGAAAATTATCTTCGGGAAACGATTCAAATTTCCTTTTCTTTCTGCTGCGTGAGTTGTGCGAGTTTGTTTCTGTCATAAATCGGAGTTTACACAATGAAGCAAACTTGTACAAGTTTATTCAGTAAGCGAGATAATCAGTTGAAGTTCTATAAATTTCCCAGAATTTTGCGCTTAAGCTAGGTCCGGAGATGCTGAGAATTTCATAGCTTTACTAAGAAAACTTTTTAAAGGCTGCTTTTTTGATGTTATCTCCGAGTAAATTAGGTATAAAACAATCGAAATTTAACTCAAATTACTACAACCAAATATAGGAAAGTTAACCTCGGCTCGGCCGACGTTTGTATACCCTTACAGCACGTTTTTCTAACAAAGTCGCCTTTTCGGAACTTACTTCTCTATGGAAGCTAATGTATACAGATGTCCGATTTCGACCAAACTAAGTGAAATCATGCAAAAGCCTAACAAACAAATATGTACAAAATTTGGAGTCGATTTCACTTAAAACAAAAAAGTTTTTCTCAATAGAACTTCTTTTTCGACCTATCATTCGTACTACAGCTATATGCTATGGTCATCCGACTTAGACGAAACTTTGTAGAAATGTGTAAAAGCATACTAAATAAATAAATGCAAATTTTAGGGACATTTCCTTTGAAAACAAAAAAGTTTTTCTCACTAGGACTGCTTTTCAGGCTCTACTTCTCTATGTCAGCTATAATATATAGATGTCCGATTTCGACCAAACTTGGCAGAATCATGGGAAAGCATAGCAAACTAGAAAATACAAAGATTGAAGGCGTTTTCATTGAAAACAAAAAAGGTTTTCTCACTAGAACTAGTTTTTCGACTGATCGTTCCTATGACAGCTATATGCTTAAGTCAACCGATCCAGCCGGTTCCGATAAATGTTCAGCGTTTTTGTACTTAAAGACTTTGTGCAAAGTTTGGTGAAGATAGCTTTCAAACTGACAGAGAAGATAGCATAGAAACAGACGGATTAGGCTAAATCAACTCAGCTCGTGGTGCTGATCAAGAATATATATACTTTATGTGGTCGAGGATGCTTCCCCCTATGCGTTACAAACATTTGGACAATTATAGAATACCCTCTGCAAAGGTATAATAACACATCTTTATATATAGAAAAGGGAAATCAAGTCCAGTTTAGTTCTAGCAGACTCTCCCTGGGGTATGCCACAAGACCACATCGGAGACGTAACCGAAGCTGCACATGTGTTTCCCCCAAACACGTATCAAATTGCCTTAAATTCAATAGATTTCAAATATCTCATCGCTAGTAACTCCTCTTTGGTGTCTGAGTTTTGAGCACCACACAAATCGATGGCATTGGAACGGGTTGAAGTGAAAATATTTCACAGAAATTCGAAACCGCACAGTCAATGAACCAAAACAAACGAAAACAGAAAGGGCGCTCACAGCGCACACAGGGAAAATAAATACAAAATAAAAACCAAGAATTGTTGAACAATTTGACATCTGTTTCAACATTTTCGTAGCTCAAAGTCGTTGATGCATGGGAGGCGATGGAGATGGTGGCGGAGCAAGGACAGCCAGGACAAAAGGATGCAAGAAAGGCAACGTCACGTAGATTGACTTGTGGAACAAGACAAAACTCCTGAACCAACTCAAACTCCAACTTCTTAACGTATCTTTAAAACTCGTTTGTTGCTTGGCTTTGTTTGTGTTTTTCTTCTTTCTTTCATTTTTTTTTTCTGCATGTGACAAATGTCAATGGTTAATGAGATCTTTGCCAGGGGCAGGGGCGGGGGGACTATGACTGAGAATGGCCATTGAAATGGAGTTGTGTTAATTATGTGAAACAACGAAACGGGAGTTTTAACGCTTCATTAGACAAAATCGTACAGCCAAAGGAAATGTTACAAGGGGTGAAAGCGATATCAAAAAAGTTGAAAAAAAAAATATCAAATTACCAAAGGCGCAGACACAAAGACACAAACACTCAAAGGGGAAGGGCGGGGGAAATGGTATTAGGCCTGCAATTAGTTCAAATAAGGCAAATTTCAACTGTAGACAACTCAAAATGAGACACAAATTCCACATAAATTTTCGAGTCAAATTCTGTGTAATTTTCAAAAACGCTTCATTAATTTGAATAACGTTTTCTCTCATATATTTTTTTTGCACCAATTGTCAATAGCCCCCCTTCCCCTCCCCCCTCAAATGATGAATGATCATTTATATTAATTAGTTGCAGCTTCAATTTAGCTCAAGGTTCATCCCCTCACTTCACTCTTTTCTTTACACTTTACCAGAAGTCTTGATGATTGATGGATTCTCGTGTTCCACTCATGATTCATCTCCACCAATGACTCACCGCGAAAAGATCATAAAACTGCAATTGACAGTTGTAAACGAACTTTAGTTTGTTTCACGTCAATTTTATGGTTTTGAAAACAAAACCCGTTTAAGTAGCTGCCCCGTTTTTATACCCTGTTCCCATTGAAAATGGGAAAAGGGGGATCATGAAGTTGTGCGAATGTATGTAACAGGGAGAAGGAAAATTTTCCGACCCCATAAAGTATATATATTCTTGATCAGCATGAACAGCCGAGTCGATATAGCCATGTCCGTCCGTCCGTCCGTCCGTCCGTCCGTCTGTCTGTCTGTATGAACGCGTCGATCTCAGAGACTATAAGAGATAGAGCCACAAATTTTTGCACGAAGGTAGATTTATGCTGTACGCAGATCAAGTTTGTTTCAGATTTGAAAAATTCCACCCCGTCCCCCTTTTATCCCCCAAAAAACCTAGAACTCCTCTAGAAATCCTAGACCTAAATAGCCGTCAGATCCACAATTTTCAAGTTAGAGCCTCGTGGTTTAGTATACATCAAGCTAGGCCCAATATCTATCTATTCTGAAAAGTACAATCAGATCGGACAAAAAACACCGGAGTTATAAGCAAAACAGTTGAGCTGATAAGAGCACCCCCCCACTTGTTGGTCAGGACTAGAAAAAAGTGTTGCCTACATTTGGGATGATAATTTTGTCACATTCATCTTGAAAAATTCAAAAACAAATAAATGAAAACAAATGAACAGGGTATTTTGTGGTCGGGAAACTCGACTGCAGCGCCCTTACTTGTTTTTTATACTCTGTACCGTAGGTACATAGAGTATTATAAGTTTGTGCAAAAGTATGTAACATCCAGAAGGAAGCATCTCCGACCCCATAAAGTATATATATTCTTGATCAGCATCAACAACCGAGTCGATATAGCCATGTCCGTCTCTCCGTCTGTCTGTCCGTATGAACGCACAGATCTCCGAGATGGTAAGAGATAGAGGCTTGACATGTATGGGACATATGCTTCTTATGTCTGCAGGCAGATCAAGTTTATTTTGAATTTTGGCCACGCCCCCTGCCGCCCCCGCAATTTAGAAAAAACGTCATATCTCCTACAGTTTTAAAGATAGGTGGGTTGTTCCTTCTAGATATATTTAGTAATAAGGATAACTTATCGATCAGCCAAAGTAATGGTGAAGATTGGATGAACGGTTTTCGAGTTATGATCAAAAGACTGTTCGCTGCAGCAGCGCAGAAGCAGAGCTGCTTTCAGCTACTACTGCAGCAGCAAAATTTATGCTGAGCGTAGAATTTCGTTGGTACAGAGTATGCTATAGTCGGGCTTGACCGACTTTCTTTCTTGTTTTTCAAAAGTCATACAGTGCGAGCACTTTTCCATAATTTTAATGAGCCAAATGGCAATTTATCAGCTGCGATAGAGATCGAAGTACTGCTCCGAACCGATCTATCGCTGAACTCATAAACTGTAACAGAGCAGCTGTCACAGTTGAACCAAAATTAAACCGTTGATGATGATAAGGGACGAAGGCTGGCATCAATCCCCCCCTCCCCAACCCCAAGAACAGAACTAGCCCAACAAGTGAAACTGAAACTCAACTCGAACGCCGTCTCAACTTCCGTCACACAGCCTCGAACATCATAAAAGAAAAAAATACGAGAGAAAAGAGGAAAAACAAAAAAGAGAAAAACTTTGCCCGTTCCGGACATGCTGAAAAACTGTGGAAACATTGTCAAAATCACGTGCGTGTCGTGACCATTTTTTTATTTTTTTTTTGTTTGCTGCTGCCCTTTTTTGTAGACTTGTAAATTTATTCGTCACATTCGCCCTGTTTGCGGCTTTTATTGTGCTCAGCGTCAGGTTATGGGCGGGGAATTATAACTTTGTCGTTGGATTGGACCAAAAGGAATGTGTGTGTGTGGGCTGAAGGATATTTGATTTGTCAGTGGATCATGGATCAAGTGAAACGGAAAGGAAAACTTTTTCGAAAAAGTGTGGAATATATCTTAGGACTTAATCGTATTTATCACTTTTATTATACTCTGTACCGAAGCTACATAGAGTATTGTAAGTTTGTGTAACATCCAGAAGGAAGCATCTCCGACCCCATAAAGTATATATATTCTTGATCAGCATCAACAGCCGAGTCGATATAGCCATGTCCGTCCGTCCGTCTGTCTGTCCGTATGAACGCACAGATCTCAGAGATGGTAAGAGATAGAGGTTTGACATGTATGGGACATATGCTTCTTATGTCTGCAGGCAGATCAAGTTTATTTTCAATTTTGTCCACGCCCCCTGCCGCCCCCGCTATTTAGAAAAAACGTCATATCTCCCACAGTTTTGAAGATAGATGGCTTGTTCCTTCTGGACATATTTAGTTATTAGGATAACTTATCGATCCGCCAAAGGAATAAAGAAGATCGGATGAACGGTTTTCGAGTTATGATCAATTTTTTAAATTTTCTTGGTACATAGTATGTTATAGTCGGGCTTGACCGACTTTCTTTCTTGTAATGAGAAATAGATGATGTAAGTTTTCGGTATGCCTAAAAAAAAGGATTTAGTTTTTACTCTTTGGATGGTGCTTCGCCAGAAATTGACTTGAGTTAGGTCCGATTTCTCATCTTCTACATAGCTGCCATGTGTCACATAAACTAAGATTTTGCTCTGTTATTTGTAGGTTAATGTGACAGATAGCTCTATGTAATAGATTACAAAACTGCCCTTCGAAGCTCTGTTTGACCATAGCAGATATGTACGTTTCGATATATGTGATTATGGTGGAAACAGGCTATTCAGCCTACAACAGAAACAGGCTAAGTGAGCATCACTGTTTTGAGAGCTCTCCCTTTCGCTCACTCTCTCAGCCTCGCTTTTTCCATGAGACTTTCACCTTAGCTTAAGACTTTAGAGTAGCGATGTTCACCCATAGCCCCCAGGGGCCCGAACACTTTAGGCAATTCATGCCGAATGCTTGCCGAAGTAATGCTTCAGTGTGTGTCAGAGAGAGACAGAGAGCTACAAAGAGCCTCTCTTTTTGAACATAGCTGCTTTAGAGTTGTGTGAAGCTTATATTTTTTTACAGGCACACAAGCTTAGGTTCACAATACCCATTCCAATTTCCGAGCTCGATTGAATCTTGAGAACTTGTTAAATGTTTAAATGAGTTTCATTCCGCTCGTTCCAATTTTCCTGTAAATACAGTTTAGAAAAATAACTACTATTTCGATGAGTTTACATACATTCCTGTAGTTGTAGTTATCGAAAATATCCCTGAAGTGACAGAAATATATATATATATGCAACTTGCTATGCCAATATTTCAAAAATTATTCAAGAATGCCCAGAAGTTTGCAACGCATAGAAATATTCATTTCCGACCCCGTAAACCATATATATTCTTGATCAGGGAGAGGAGCTGAGTCGATTGAGCTTTGTCCGTCCGTCTGTCTGTTTTTACGCAAACTAGTCCCTCAGTTTTAAAGCTATCGAGCTGAAATTTTGCACAGATTTTTATTTTTGCTGTACACTACTAATAGGTTGGAACCGACCAGATCGTATGACTATATCTCATAGCTCCCATAGGTACAATCGGTCGCAAAACTAGTTTTAGTATAAAAAACTTTTTTCTTTTCAATCGAAACATCTTCAAACTTTGTAATCGTAGGTTTTCTATGTTTGTTTATAATTCTACCAAGTTTTATTAAAATCGGACAACTATATGGTATAGCTGCCATACAAAAGATATGTCTGAAAAACAGTTTTAGTTAGAAAAACTTTTTTGTTTTTAATGGTAGCATTCTACAATTTTGTATATGTTGGTTTCACTTAATTTCACCTAATTCTACAAATTTTTGTCCAAATCGGATGACCATATCATATAGCTACCATACGAACGATCGGTCGGAAAATGGGAAAAAGCACTTGCAACGGTATAAAAACTTCGGCACAGACGAAGTTAGCTTAGCTTTCCCGTTCAATGTGCAATTTTGTAATCGGAAGCTATTCCAAATCCGCATAATTTGAGCGGATTTGACAAACAGTCTTTCGTTTTTATACAACAAAGGGCATTCAACATGAAACTCTATCAAATTTTAGCTGTTAGGGCATACAAATGTTTGGCGAGTCAGTCCGTCCTTATGATTTTCATATGAAATACAGCTATTTTCAGTGGGTTTAACTTACCTGTAATACTTAAGTAATTAAGTCTAATTAAAGTGAATGTGAAAATATAATTTAAAAAGGGTATTCAACATAAAACTTAATCAAAATTTCCCCCGTGAAGGCTTAAAAAAAACGTTGCGGAAATGTACACAACACGGTCACGTTCATGTCCACGTTCATTCATTCAGTCATCCCATTTCCATTTCCATTTCCATCATCAACATATTCCGAGTCCAGTCGGGGGAACACCAGTTGGATAGTATTTGCCCGGTGCAAATACAATTCGCTGGCCTCATGATTAAAGGATGTTTATTAAATATTCATGTAAATGTCAATTTAAAGCCACTGTTATTTCCTCCCACCCACGAGGGGAGCCCAACCCCTCCCCTCCCCCCCTGCCAAATGTGTCGCTGTTGGCGGCTTTTTTGTAGTTTCTGTTATTATTATTATTATTATTGATATGACAAGGAGGAAGGATTTTCCCCCCCGTTTTTTTTTTGTTGGTTCAATTTGGGCGGGCGTGTGTCGTCGTCCAACAATAGATTTATGGCAAACAATACATCAAAATGCATTCAATTGGAATGAAATGTGTTTGGTTTGATTTGCATTTTGATTGTTGGGTCGTTAAAGAAGGTTGGGCGAACTAATGTCAAAGCCTGGCAACCCTTCCCACCCTTTGGCAACCCTGGCCCCACTGACAGCGGCTGTCAGCTTTGACTGGGATGACAAAGCAAATTTCTGTACAGAGAGAAAATTCTGGCAAAAAAAATGTTGAACGCAAAACGTGTAAAGGAAGACGAAAATCAGACAGAAGTCATGGACATGGAGGAGCCCATGGAACAGGATGAGAATCTGGCATTTCTGGAGTTTCTGGAGACCCTCGAGGAGGCAGTTCATAGCCCGGTTGAAGATGCAGACGAGCAGGAATTGGTAGAGCTGTGGCCAGCCCCACGAAAATTGGATTTTACGCCATATCCAGAGAAAGTTCGTATCAGTTGCATACAACTGGACGCGCCCAAACTGCAGGTACGCCCCGAGCATCCCCTGAAGTCGTATTCCTTTGTGCACAAACTGTACCTGGCCGCCAGCAGTGAGCACATCCATTTCCTCAATTGGTCAGTGGATGGCCTGGAACTGCAGTTGCAGTTTGTGGGTCTGCAGCAACATTTGGCCAGTCTGCAGTCCCTGTTTAACTGCGGCAGCGTCTTGCAATTCTCCAGACAGTTGCTCGATCTGGGATTTCAGCGTATGTGGTCCAAGGAGCTGCAGGAGCCGGTCAGCGTGGACTGGATATGTCTGGTGTACAGACATGAGCATTTTGTACGCGAGAGACCGGAGGACTTGCAGGCCATTGCCGAGCTGGCTTATGTGTTGGAAAATGCGGATCCACCGGCCCTGCCACCCCTGACGACGGCCTCTGCCAGTCACTTGGCACGCACCAGTGCCCGCGGTGATCTCTGCTCCACCTACCACTCCTTGCGTTCTCCACTGCAGATGGCACGCTGTCGCCTGCAAGCTCTGCTGCGTCATCAGTCCGACATGCAGCTACTCCAGGAAAGTACCAATTCCAAGCAGTTTCTGGCCTCGCAGATAGTGCCACGTCGCGGACGTCTGGCCAACAGTCGCCAGCCGGCTCTACCCCTGCTGCCCTCCTCCTCGGAGGCGGCGGCCAATTATGTCAAGCCACACGAGTCTGTGCTCCACATTGCACCCGGACAGGTGCCCGAATATGCCGGATACTATGGCCAGGTGGATAAGTCGCTGGTGGGTGACTTCTTTGCCGAGTATTTGCCACGCTATGGCCACAAACTTAACGGCGAGAAGGACATTGTCATGGATGCCACCAATAAAGTGTCCAGTTTTCAACAGAATCTACCCATTGGCATTGAGTACACCGACGAGGAGGAAGATGCATTTTTGGAGCCCGAAATTCTGCCACCCACCTGCCCCTCCACACCGGTCTCTGTGGTTGAAATCATAGAACAAGTGTCACCCACCGAGGAGCAGCTGGCCATTCAAGAAGAGGATAATATACAGGAGGCGTTGCAATCGCTGTGCGAGGATGATGAAGTGGCAGTAGCTACGGCTGGCAAAAACAAACTCAAACCCAAACCGAAACCCAAATCCAAACCGAAACCCAAACCCAAACCAAAAAAGAAGCGTCTGGCCAAGTTCTTTGAATCTAGCGAATCCAGCGAGGATGAGCAAATGCAGAAGGTGGTTCCAGTGAAACTTATACGATTGGAGACTGAAAGTGAGCCGGATTTGTCGTCCCCCGAGGAAGGGGAGGTGATTTTGAAACCTGTTGTCAAAATTGTCAAGGCTAGAAAGTCCAAAAAGTGTGAGTCCAGCAGCTCGGAGCAAGAGAAAGAGGAGGAGGAGGAGGTGCAGGTGCAGGAAGATGATGAGGATTTCGATGACGATTACACCGATAAGAATGTTAAATATCGAAATGTGGCACAGCCAGCCAAGCGGCGCCGCTACGATCTGCGCAACTCAAAGCGTTCTCTGTGAAAAACTAAGGAAATTTGTAACGATTGAAGTTCTTTTCTTTACATTAAAGATTTCAGATTAAATTCTCATATTTATTTTAATTTTAAGAAGTTAATTCTTTCAAAATGATAAGCCATCATTTCTCAACTTCAAGTTCCACTTTTAACCAAGAGAAGCACAGCTTTTCATAATAAAAAAATTGTAGGTAGAATTCCACGTTTTCGAATAAGAATACCGTTTTCATCATAAAATTCAGTCATTAATAGACCCTCTCCGCGTTCCTCCACACTTCGCACTCGCCTGCAGCAACATGGCCTTTTTTTTTTAGGCATAACTTTTTTGTTTCCCATCAAAACACACCAAAGACAAATTACCAACGCGCCCAGGTCCCCCTCATAATGCATAATGTCCCATATGCAAATAGTTTTACAATCACCAAGGATCATTAAAAATGTTTACGACTTCATATTAAAAAAAAAAAAAAATGGAAGAGAGTTAACTTCGGCTCGGCCGAAGTTTGTATACCCTTGCGGCACGTTGAAGGCCATTTCCACTGAAAATAAACAAGTTTTCCTTACTAGGACTACTATTCAGACTCTTTTTTTGTATGACAGCTATACTATATAGATGTCCGATTTCGACCAAACTTTGTGGAATCATGTGAAAGCTTTGCAAACTAAGAAATACAAAGTTTGAAGGCGTTTTCTTTGAAAACCAACAAGTTTTTCTCACTAAAACTAGTTTTTTGACCCTTCGTTCCTATGGCAGCTATAGCCTACAGTCATCCGATTATGACAAAGCTTTGAAGAATTGTGTGAAAGCTTGTAAAATAGATATATAATAACTTTAAAGAGGTTTACATTGAAAACAAAATTGTTTTTCCTGCTAAAACTAGTTTTCTAACCTTACTTTTCTATGGCAGCTATACTAAATAGAGGTCCGATTTCGACCAAACTTTGTGGAATCATGGGAAATCATAGCAAACTATGAAATACAAAGTTGGAGACGTTTTCTTTGAAAACAAACAAGTTTTTCTCACTAAAACTAGTTTTTCGACCGATCATTCCTATGACAGCTATATGCTATAGTCATCATCATCATGAATTGGACAAAACTTGGTAAAATCATATAAAGGCATAGCAAACTAAGAAAAACAAAGTTTAAAGCCGTTTCCATTGAAAACAAAAATGTTTTTCTCATTAAAAATAGTTTTTTGGCCGTTCGTTTCTATGACAGTTATACTATATAGATGTCCGATTTCGACCAAATTTGGTAAAATCATGTGAAGGCATAGCAAACTAAGAAATACAAAGATTGAAAGCGTTTTCTTTGAAAACAAAAAAGTTTTGCTCACTGAGACTAATTTTCTGACTCTATTTTTGTATGACAGCTATACCATATAGATGTCCGATTTCGACCGAACTTAGAGGAATCATGTGAAAGCATAGCAAACTTAGGAATACAAAGTTTGGAAGCGTTTCCCTTGAAAAGAAAAAAGTTTTTCTCATTAAAACTAGTTTTTTAACCTTACTTTTCTATGGCAGCTATTCTAAATAGTTGTCAGATTTCGACCAAACTTAGTAAAATCATGTGAAAATATAGCGAACTAAGAAATACAAAGTTTCCAGGCGTTTCCATCGAAAACAAAAAAATTTTTCTCACTAGAACTAGTTTTTCGACTGATCATTCCTATGACAGCTATACTAAATGCATGTCCGATTTCGGACAAACTAGGTAAAATCATGTGAAAGCGTAGCAAACTTAGAAATACAAAGCTTAAAGGCGTTTCCATTGAAAACAAAAAAGTTTTTCTCACTAAATCTAGTTTCTTAACCGATCGTTCCTATGGCAGCTATATGCTATAGTCATCCGATTCGGTCGGTACCGACAAATGTGCAGCGTACTTGTATCAGATGACTTTGTGCAAAGTTTGGTCGTGATAGCTCTCAAATTGACGGAGGAGATAGCATAGAAACAGACGGACAAGGCTAAATGCTGATCAAGTATATATATATACTTTGTGTGGTCTAATATTTCAATATACCCCTCTGCAAGTGTATACAAAAAAGGCACAAAAAACCAACCAACCGCACCAAACACAAAAAACGGTAAAGTAAAAATGAAAAAAACATTTATACTTTGCCAATAAATTTGTCTCACTTTTTTTTTTGGGTGGGGGGGAGGGACCCGCAAACTCGTAAAGATTTCCTACTCAAAGTCATAAAGCAGTCGAAGAAGTCGCCCGCCCGAGTTGGGAATGGAGTCTTGTCTTAAGCATAAAGTGCAGGGACATGGATTTCCAGCTAAACGACAAATAACTTGGCATTTAATAACTCTGCGGGTCCAAGCTCCTTCGATGGCTCCACCCTTTTGGTGTGCCGCGCGCTCCAAAACTTCACAAAAAAAAAAGAAGGCGAATTTATGTGCTGAAATTAAAGCTGAGATTTGGAGATCGGGCGGCTGTATTTCACCTAATTCTGGCTCATAATCCAATCAGTCCAAGTACATTCTGCCACACATAATCTACACCATCGCAGGCAGCACACACACGCACATTTCTCAGAACTCCAACATGACACATCTCATTATGATGACTCCCAAAAGATCTGCTGGAGTCTCTCTCTGTCTCTCTCTCTCCACTCCCGTCTCTTTCCCCCCCCATTTGCATGTGGCTGCTGTCAGAGCATTTTGTTTATGATTTTGTAGCTGTCATAAAGTTATTAAAAGTATGTGACATTTTTATGACATTATGACGTCTTGACTCAAAGTCCCCAAAAACAACAAAAAAAAAACACAAACCAAAAACGAGACTTGCTGTTGTTGCTGTTCTCATTTTGCTCCTGCCCTGAAAAATGATATCAAATAAAAAGCAAATTAAAGACGATAAAAATCGTGTCTGGGCTCACGCGGCGGTGTTATAAAAATAAATTTTTGCAAAAGAGGGAAACGCAAATCGAAGGCAAAGCGTAACCTGGCTTTTGGCTTTGAGGGGTCTTTACCAAAAAAAAATACAAAATACAAAAAAAAAACAGAAGAATGGTTTCAGTTTCGGTTTGGGTTGCCTGTTGTTCATCTTGTTATTTGGTGGCTCATAAAACTTGTAAACACCGGACTGATTGTGCCTCCCGTCTGGACAGTTTTTTTGGTTCCCCCTCCCCCCATCTCTGTCGGTGTGTCGGTCTGTCTGTCTGTCTGTGTGGGTGTTTGTTTCCCACTTGAAATTGGTAAGATACGTGTATTTTGAGATAATATTACACTTTTGATTGCCCCGCCTCTGTGTGCGTGTGTGTTGTAATGGGAAGGGAAGAGGGCGGGACAGTTTAAAAGGCAATATCCGATTTAATTGTCGACCTGGGCCGTATGTCCATAGTTGTTGCTGTTGCTGGCAACATGTTGCTAAGCGAACAGGGTTGCCAGACTACCGCATTGAAGCCCTCTCTTGACTAAGCTGGTCACACTGATCATAATCAAAGATACCAGAGAGTGTAGCCAAACAAAAAGTGCAACACAAAACACAAAAATATAAGTTAATGGTTAGGAAATTCTGTTCTTTTATTAAGTAGAAAGAGCAGAGCAAAGAATACTAAACGAGAAAGCTAAGCTAACTTCGTCCGTGCCGAAGTTTTTATACCTTTGCAATTGCTCGCTTAAATATTTTCAAAAAATACTCTTTTCCCCATTTCGTTCGTATGGGAGCTATATGATATAGTCCTCCGATTTGGACAAAAATTTGCAGAACAAAGTGAAATTAAGTGAAACAAACAAGTACAAAATTACGGCATGCTACCACTTGAAACAAAAAAGTTGTTCTAACTAAGACTGATTTTTAGACCTATCTTTTGTATGGCAGCTATACCATATAGTTGTACGATTTTCATCAAACTAAACAGATTTAAAGAAAAGCTTAGAAAACCTATGAATACAAAGTTTGGAGACGTTTCCATTGAAAAGAAAAAAGTTTTTCTCACTAAAACTAGTTTTCTGACCGATTGTTCCTATGGGAGCTATGAGATATAGTCATCCGATCCGGCATTTTAGTAGTGTGTAGCAAAAAGAAGACTCTGTGCAAAATTTGAGCTCAATAGCTTCAAAACTGAGAGACTAGTTGGCGTAGAAACAGACAGAGAAACGGACAGACGGACGGACAAAGCTCAATCGACTCAACTCATCGCCCTGATCAAGAATATACATAGTTTATGGGGTCGAAAATGAATATTTCTATGCTTCTTCTGGGCAAAAGTTTAATATCCTTTGCAAGGGTATAAAAACCATCCATTGGAAGATTCGCCATATCCATTAGAGCTGGATATGTCTCAAATATCCTTGTAATCATTCAACGAAGCAGAATATCATGCAAAGGATATGAAAAATCATCATCCCTTGCATGATTTTCAGCTTCTTTGGATGATTAAGAGGAAATTAAAGGCAATGGTCGAGATCACCCAGAGGCCTTTTGGCCCATTGTGATGCCTAATAAATGGGGTGGGGTTTGGAAGGGGACGCGGTAGTGGGAATTGGCGGTCAGGCTCTGCGCAGTCCCTCTATTTAAGCCATTTTGACGAGTCCACAAAAAGAGCCAGGTCTTCTAATGGCACATTTGCCAGACTGCCCAGGTCTTCAAAGAATGCTTTACCCAGATACTGGGTGATTGAGAATACTTATGGAATAAATATCCGGTCGTCCGTTCACTGTGCGAAGAATACAGATCCACAAAGCCGTGAAGGCTCAAATTCGTCGAAATCCACTGTGCAAGCAGAAAATCCTGTCTCTTGAGATAAATATCAGCAAAGACATCATAAAACATAACTTAAGACTCAGTGCATATAAAAGATACTTGCTGACAACAACATAAACGCAAGACAACATCGATAGAATGGTAATTCTAAACGTCTTTCTAGATTTTGTATTCCCAACCATATAATAGAAGATATTGAAATAGTGAAATAGAAATAGTCTTGTTTATTAGTTTTTTTAAACCAAACCGAAATTTTAGGTACGGAACAGGTTCGGGTTCAGCTTTTGTAGCTTAAAAAAGGTTCGGTTCAAGGATCGGTTCACAGTCTTCACGGTCTTTTATGTTAGACGGGGTTCTGGACTTGAACCGGTTCGGTTAGAAACCGGTTTGCAGCCCTAAATTCCACATTCAAGTCAATCTTTTACCTTAACGCACAGATTAAAGTCAAAAGGAGAACATTTCGGTTAGTTTTTTTTAAGGAAATGGTCACCTCAACACAAGGTCACTTTTCCTAAACGTTTGTTATATCAGTTGAATCAATGTCAGCTTAAAATATCGTTTGGTACATCACAATTTTAGCTGCAAAAGTGACTCATTCAAACGGTTTACATAAAAAGGCTAACAAAATTGCGCGCTGTAGCCTCAGCTGTTTGAATATGGCAAATATTAATGAATAACTTGCCATATTCTTAACCCTCATGTGTCGTGACATTCTACTCAAACATTTTCCTATCCTGCGGCCATTTACACTTTGTTGGGCAAACATTTCATGAATCAATTTGCTCAACAGCGCAGAAAATAATGTGGGGCCAAAATGAAAAGTTGCTCTGGCCAGGTGTCTGACATGAGAACATGATTAGCTGCTTGGAAAGAAGAGGATAAGAAATGCATTTAAATTGAAGATCATCGAAGTTGGGCACTTTAGTAGCTTGTGGTGCTTTCTTGGTGGAAGATGAAGCTGAAGTTTGGTCTCATAGGTCTGTTGATGTTGTGTGGCACTCCTAGGATGGCAGGAGCCTATGACAAGGTGCGACAGGTGGAGTTTTTCGAATGGCTGATCTCAATTTTGCTACCCCCAAATACCTCAGTTCCCACCACGACTGCTGCTCCTGCCACCAGTCCACCAACAGAGAGTGAATGTTCTCACTGTCGCTGTGGTTTGATCAATAATTTGCACAAAATAGTTGGTGGTCAGGAGACAAGTGTACTTGCCTATCCCTGGATGGCTGTGGTGTTGCTGCAACAACGTTTCTACTGTGCGGGCTCCTTGATCAGTGATCTGTATGTGCTAACGGTGGCTCATTGTGTAAAGAGTGTACCCATTGAGCTGATCACAGTAAGATTTCTGGAGCACAATCGTAGCCACAGCCATGAGTTGGTAGTGGAACGTCAGGTGAAACGAGTGAAGCTGCATGAGCTGTATAATTCAAGAAGTTTTGAAAACGATTTGGCCCTGCTGCAACTCCAACGTCCGGTGGACATGCAGGGTTACCTAAGACCCATTTGCTTGCCAGTGCCGTATCAAAACTTTGAGGGAAAGTTGGCTGTGGTCACTGGTTGGGGGGCGCAAAGAGAGGGAGGATTCGCCACCGAAACTCTACAGGTGAGTGACGTCTCCAGGGCTAAGCAAGTAGTACTACTCCAGCTCTTCCCTGCAGCAAGTGGAGGTCCTAATACTCACCCAAGAGGAATGCCGCTGGAATTCTACCTATAAACCCGAACAGATTACGGATAATATGCTATGTGCGGGTTATCTACAGGAGGGTGGCAAAGATGCCTGCAGCGGAGACAGTGGTGGACCTCTACTGGTGTTACTCTCTGACCATCAACCGGGTCAGTATCAGCTGGCCGGGCTGGTCTCTTGGGGTGAGGGTTGTGCCCGTCCCCAGTCACCCGGCGTCTATACCAGGGTTAATCAATATCTACAATGGATTGAGGCAAACACTCCAGACGCCTGTCTTTGCCAGGCCTAGCCAGGAGCAGCACTTTTAAGCTCATCCATCAGAATATTAGCAAATTTTGCATAAACTACTTCCCTCTCCACTCTGGAGCCACTCCTTAACCATGGCCATATCCTTAACTGTATCCATTGGCAAATAAAAAAGCAATTTGAAACTGGGTTAGAGCTGCCTCAGCTCCTCTCCGGCAGCACTTGAAGGTAAGCATTTTGCCGACGTTTATTGTGCAAAAAGCAAAGTTTGCCGGGATAAGAGGAGGCGGAGGAGTGGCAGCAGTACGAACGAGGCCATTTCTCATATATAAATCCCAATTTGCTGCGAAATATTTTGTGCAATTGTGATTGTTATGCATTTTGCATTTGCGCAATCATAAAGTTCAACCAAAAATCCCAAGGACACGAGTGTGCGGACACACTCACAAGGAGGAGCAAGTTTATTTTGTGGCAACTGCAACTGAGTTTTTAAAGTTGAGTTTCGCTCGTGCAAAACGATAAGCATAAAGTTTTGGCTAATGGTAACAAATTATTCGAGCCAAATTGAGTTGGAGCATTCGGAGAGTGTGTGTGTTTTTTTTTTTATCAGTTTTGTTTGTTTGATTGGAAGATAATGCGCAATGCTGGAAGTAATTTAGAGCTGTGGGAATTTGATTTGCAGTTGAATGGTTAGAGCTAAATGAGAAGTTGGACAAGTTTTTGTGTGATTTTCTATGTGTTTTCTTGAGAGGGCAACGCTTATGAGTGGGGGTTTTTTTTTAAGGTAGATAGGGACTGTCGGATTTTTTATTTGTTTAAAGTTTGGGTAAAGATTGCTACACAGATTTACTGTCAGCCCAAAGCTTAGTGTAAGAAATTTGGAAAATTTATTTATTGGATAAAAATTCCCCCAAAAGTGTGTTTTGCTTCTAGAGTTCTAAGAGAGTGATCTCAGCTTTGAAAGAATATATATGGAAATGTGCAAATGCCTAGAAAAGATTTGTGTTGCATCCTACAGATCTTGGTTATCAACGTAAGGCTTCTAAGCAAATTTGTAAATTGTTTGTGGGGGTGAAACTGCCCGGAAAAGTCTTTATTTTATTCTTGAGATCTCAGAGAGTGATGTTTTGCCTCCTAGAAATCTAAGTTGGCAAGGGAAGGCTTCCAAAAAATATTTAAATTATTTGTGAGGGTGAAAATACCCGGAAAAGTCTTCTTTTCATTCTAGAGATCTCAGAGAGTGATGTTTTGCTTACTAGAGATCTCAGTTGGCAAGGGAAGGCTTCTTAGAAAATTTTTAAATTGTTTTTTGGGGGTGAAAATACCCGGAAAAGTTATTATATCATTCTAGAGATCTAAGAGAGATCTTGCTACTCATGGTAAGGCTTCTAAGCAAATGTGTAAACTGTTTGTGGGGGTGAAAATACCCGGAAAAGTCTTTTTTTCATTCTAAAAATCGAAGAGAGTAATCTAGGTAAGTATGCAAGCTGCTCAGAAATAAGAACTGGTTAGGTTTAGTGGTTCGAGAAGCTATTAAGCCTGTGGTTCGGCTTGCTATATGGTTTTTATAGCTAATTGAACCTCGGTTTCGGTTCGGCTGCAGGGGTTCTCTGTTTACTTTGAATATATGTTAGGTGTTTAGATTTCCAAATGGAATATGAGACTTTACGCCTACTTTCCAACTACGATTATATCAAATTGTAATTACTTTGACAATTACTTGAACAATTGTGCCTGTTAAGGGGGATTATTCATTAATTGTGCCTGAAAAGTTGAATTATACATGCAATTGTGATGATTTTGTGGCAGTTTCTACATCTACGCAACATATTCAGTTCTCAAGATTAAAAACTAATTTTCTAAATAATTTTAAAAGAATTTACATAGCCAAAAAGTTGCTTTGATTTCAAAAACCAGCATATCTCCAGCTCATCCACTTTCCTGCCACATTTCTACATAAAAATAGAAACTTCTTTGGGGCAAACAAAAACTTTTGCTCTTTGGACTTGTTACTTATTACTTACTTACTTGTTTTTTTTTGGTTGGCAATTAAGAAATGTTTCCAAGTCTGAGTGCAAAAGTTGGCTTTGTTCTTCCGCTCCATAGCTGGAGATGTTAGCCTCACCTTAATGAGAAGTTCCAAGTCGCTCATGTTAATCTCCCACATGGTTTCTGTTCCACTTTCTCGGCATTCAACATCCATTTCCATAAATATCAATTAAGGGAAAATATCAAAAGTGACAGAAACATGTGGCGGCTTCGGAGGCGCAGCTGCTGCTGCTTCGGCTGCTACTGTTGTTGGCTACCTGTGGGGCAGCCTACGCATTTGGATTTTCGTATAATTGGACAATTTACGGGGTCCCCTTTTTCCCTGACAATGGCCAATTGAGCTCATCAAATTGTAATAAAAAGAAAATGTTGTAGAAGCAAATGCTACGATTTGGGTGTTGAAGCAGAAACAGCCACCACCAATTGAAAATGGGAGTCATGTGCCAAGCCAAGTTCCGGTTCAATGGTTCATTTCCAGTTTCGCTCTACAAATTCTCAATTTGTCAACAATAAGCCTCTTAGTTTTCCCACCCACAAACTGTTATTTAAAATACTTTAACTGATTTTCGTGAATCGCCCTGCTTTTCCTAATTACCACTGAGTTCCTTAGTTATTTGCCACTAAGCGTCAATATTTCATGTCTAATCCTATTTACAGATTATTGCTGCCAGCTTACAAAGGCCCAAATGACAAGTGGGAAGAGGCGATGGAAAGGAGAGTGCAGAGAACTGTTGGAGATGGAGAAGCGGTAAGTGAAAACTTTGGTCTCATTAAGTGGGGGATTTGCATAATTTTTATTGATTAAGTTGGCATAATGAAAACGATTTGTTCAATTAGAAGAAAACGTTTGTTATGCACAATTTTGTATGTTCAGTAACCATCTAGTTATCCATCCTTTGACACCAAAACACCCATAATAACTTACCTAACAAGACCAAAAATGGCCTAAAGCAGTAGGAAATATTACCTAAAAAAGGCCCCTACATTTTGGGGCATACAATTCCTAAAGCTTTAAGACCTTGATGCCCCCAAATTAAGGTTAAAATAACCTAAAGTTCTATATGGTATGGTATTTTTCTTATATTTTTATCTTTAACTCTTTCGGATTCAAACTGAGAACCATGGCAAATGTAGTCAACTTCTCTACGCAGACGACTATCAACAACACGCGTGGCAATACAACAAAAAAACTGTATAGAGTTGAGCCAGGCGGGAAAAAATAGTACATAGTTCACCTAAGCACCCAGAAAGTAATAATCTAGGGGGTGTAGATGACAGAACTGTTGCTTTTTCTGAAGATGTCATGTGTTCCAGTCCCCGTAGAAGCATTCACTTTTTATACCCTCAAAAATGTTATTAAAATTTTGCCCAGAAATTAGCAACTTATAGAAATATTCATTTCCGACCCCATAAACCATATATATACTTGATCAGGGAGATGAAATGATTCGATTAAGCTCTGTCTGTCTCTCAGTTTTGCAGCTTATGAGCTAAAACTTTGCACAGAGTCTTCTTTTTGCTGCACGCTACATATATGTCGGAACCGAGCGGATCGGATGACTATATCTCATAGCTCCCATAGGCACAATCGATTGGAAAACTAGTTTTAGTGAGAAAAACTTTTTTCTTTTCCATGAAAACGTCTCCAAACTTTGTATTCATAGGTTTTGTAAGCTTTTTTTTAAATCTGTTTAGTTTGATGAAAATCGGACAACTATATGGCATAGCTGCCATACAAAAGATAGGTCTAAAAAACAGTCTTAGTTAGAAAAACTTTTTTGTTTCAAGTGGTAGCATGCCGTAATTTTGTACTTGTTTGTTTCACTTAATTTCACTTTGTTCTGCAAATTTTTGTCCACATCGGAGGACTATTTCATATAGCTCCCATAGGAAGGGTCGTTCGGAAAATGGGTCTTTGTGGGAAAAATATTTAAGCGAGCACTTGCAAGGGTACAAGACGAACTTAGCTTAGCTTACTCGTTTTTTTGTCATTTGAAATGTTTTTAACATACGCTGGACGTCGATAGTCGTCTGCGTTGAGATGTCGACTACGTATGCTGCGCAGTACCCAGGGTTCTGAGTTGGAATCCCAGAGATGGGAAGGGTAAGAAGTAATCTGTAGGAGAAAAGAAGTAACGCGTAATTTTCTTTTCACCAAAATACGCACAGAATTTTAAATCATGCTTGCCTCAACTTTACAGACAAAGGTCTTTTAGCTTTAGGAATTGTATGCCTGGTTAATATTTCTAAGCAAATTCTTTTCTTGGGTGCGGAGCACATTTGAAGTTTGCCTTCGATTTAGTCTTAATTATTCAGCAAAAATTCCCACTGCTTCTTTCATAACTCTGGCCTAATGCACTGCCCACATCCCCGTACCGACTTTATTTTTTGCCCATGGACCTGTCATTTGCGTTGCAATCAGCCAGCCAAACCAACCCGAAAAATACCAATTTAAATCTACTCTAAGCTGCTTACTTTTATCATCTGTCTGGAGTAAAAGTTGTCCCTCCTCGGTCGCGGATTGCGTGTCAAACGCGTTCGCAACAAACGCTGGCCATGTTCCAGTGCGCCTCCCTCCCATAGATATCCAAATGCCTAATGTTCCGGCCGCGGGCCCCAGACCAACCCCAACCCACATGCAACCTCAGTTTTGTTGCACGCAATTAAAATCTTCATTAGCCGCGTTTAATTTCCACTTGTGATTAAAAAAAAAAGTAAATATAAACAGAAAAATAGCCGGGTGACATGTGTCATTGCGTATTTTGCGTTGTCGTTGCTTATCGCCATCGCCGCCGCCGCCCGGCTGGGTGTGGAGGAGCCGCCGCCGCGGCAGTCCTAGAGCGGGAACACTCGGCCGGCTTTACATAATCAATCGTGAGGCGTAAGTGTCACGCGGCCATCCCTCGGTTAGGACTCGGACACTTGGACACCACTTGGACACTACTTTGGCTGCCTGATTAGCTCTGGCCGTTGGCTCCTCGCTCGCTGGGATTGGTTCTCGATAAAAAGCTATCAATGCGGGACTAAGTGACAGTTGACTTGTTTATCAATTGACAGTTGTTGTTGCTGTTGCTGTTTTATTTCTGCGGCTAAATGGCCAGCCGAGTCGAGTCGAGTCGCTGGAGGACAGACATCCGAGATTTACTCTGCTGGAAAAGTAACTGTTAATAAGCTTGTTCCGTGGCCTGTGAAAATGTTGCTTTTAATTAAAAGTTGTTGCCGCTTTTCGCAATTGTGCGTCGCCCCCCCTCTAGGCTGTCTGTCGGAATGTTTGTACATTTGTGTCTGCTTGTATTTTAAAGCCCGATCCTGTCAAGATAGCAGCGAGCGCATGTTTAACACAGCCAAGTAGTTGCTGCTTCGCTTGCGAACGGCCCCAGAGATGTTGCTTGGTTAATGCCGGCCGATAAGTATGTTTGAGTGCGTAGAGGCCTACGCAAGTTGGCGGTTGGATTTTTTTTTTGTGTAAAAGTTTGATTTGAGTTAACATTGAGGATTGAAAAGGTGAGGGCATTTTATGATACATTTTCCAATTGGAAGCGCTAACTCCTACTTACTTTTATAAGCCACTTTGTGCGGAGAAAGCCATTTGTCATACAACAACAACTAGAGGACCGATTATTCTTGGTGTCCCTTAGAAAAGGTCTATGTCTGGTTAAGTGTTGCCAACTTTTGTGGAGAAAGAACTGCGTAAACTGCTAGGCTTTTCTTAGTTTAAACCTGGTTTACCAACCCATCGTTATTTCCATTCATTGGTTACATATTGTGATCTCTTGAAGGTTTAAAACAAACGAAATGAAGAGCAATTGAGTATACAGCATTTTTTGTCAGTCCTCCTTTAAGCAACACAAATCAGCTCGTTGATCTCGTTGCCCACACGAGAACATGCCACATATAATATGCATAATTGACTTTACAGCAGCAGAGGGTCAAGACAAGCTTCTCTCTATCGCTTGGCTTGTGTGCTCAATTTTGTAGATTTTTATATTGAGCCCTTAAAAATTAAGTTTAAATTGTTGCTGCTGTGTGTTGTTAGTACAAAAGTATCCATAGAACGCGTACCTAGGGTACAGTTTATAAACAGAGCATGAGGTGATGCTTACAGAAAAAGTTCCTACTATCAGAATTCAAGGGTCTCATCCCTCATCTCATTTTTCAAAAGGTTGATTTTGTCTCACTGTGTAAGAAATAAAACATTTACAAAATTAAATTAACTTACTTGTCTGACTCAACTTTTCCATGATAGCTATGCCATAAAGATGTCCGATTCCTACCAAACTTAGTAGAATCATGGAAAAGCATAACAAACTAAGAAATACAAAGTTTAGAGGCGTTTCCATTAAAAACAAAAAAGTTTTTCTCACAAAAACTAGTTTTTCCACCGATCATTCATATGGCAGCTATAACCTATAGTCATCCGATTTTGACAAAACTTTGAAGAATTGTGTGAAAGCTTATAAAATAAATATAGGCCACTTTTAATGAGGTTAATTTGGAAAACAAAAAAGTTTTTCTTACTAAGACTTTTTTCCTAACCTTACTTTTATATGGCAGCTATGCTATATAGATGTCTGATTTCGACCAAACTGGGCAGAATCATGAAGCAGCATTAAAAACTAGTAAATACGGAGTTTGGAGACGATTGCTTTGAAAACCAAAAAGTTTTTCTCACAAGAACTAGTTTTTCGACCGATCGTTCGTATGACAGCTATAGGTTATGGTCATTCGATCCGGCCGGTTCCGACAAATATGCAGCGTATTTGTGCCAGAAGACTTTGTGCAAAGTTTGGTCGCGATAGCTTTAAAACTGAGCATAGAAATAGACGGATCAATCAGATCAATAATATATATACTTTATGTGGTCGGAAATGCTTCCTTCTATGCGCTACAAACATTTGGACTATTTCAATATTCCCTCTGCACGGGCATAGAAAGAAAGAAATTCGGTTAAGCCCGACTATAACATACTCTGTACCAATGAAATTATACGCTCAGCATAAATTTTGATGCTGCAGTAGCAGCTGAAAGCAGCACTGCTGCAGCGAACAGTCTTTTGATCATAACTCGACAACCGTTCATCCGATCTTCAACATTCCTTTGGGGGAACGATAAGTAATTCTAATAACTAAATATTTCTAGGAGGTAAGAACCTTCTATCTTTAAAACTGTGGGAGAGATGACGTTTTTTCCAAATTGCGGGGGCGGGAGGGGGCGTGGCCAAAATTGAAAATATACTTAATCTACCTGCAAGTATGAGTAGTTTTTGTCCCATACATGTCAAACCTCTATCTCTTACCAACTCGGAGATGTGTGCGTTCATTCATGACAAACGGTCAGACGGCTATATAGACTCTACTGTTGTTGCAGATCAAGAATATGTACACTTTATGTGGTCGGAGATGCTTCTTTCTGGCTGTAACATACTTTTGCCCAAAACTTATTTTACTCTATGTACCTCCGGTACAAAGTTTATATAGTGATTTGATTTCGATTTTCGGAATGAAAGGATAAAAACAATGCTAAGATTTTTGTATCAATTACTACTTTAAAATCAATTGAAACTGACCGGAGAATCTCCATCGGAGATCGAATTCAAAGCAAAACTAAAAGAAAGAGAGGGAAACTCCCTCTCACCATTACAGTGAGGCTAAATGGATACACACACACACATGGGTAAAAACATGATATTGTTGTATCATGGGCAAAGGCTTCTCTCAACTTGGTTTTTCACACTTTTGCTGCCTAAGTAGGAAGCTGAAGTCTATTAAAAACAGAACTAATCAACTAATGACCTGGAGCCGGCGAGAAGTTGCTGGTTTTGAAAAGTAAAAAGGTTGTAAAAAAAGATCGTTAAATGAGAAACTAATTTTGGTGTAACAAGCAAGTTGCAATATCGAGCTTAAGTCTGTGTGTCTTAAGCATATTTACTTATATTATGCATTATTTGGTTAGAAGACTACCTAATAAGTCGTAAGGCTTATGTCTCGTTGCCTTACAAAAACAATTGAGCTCCTTTCTTTCAGCTTTCTTTTGTAGCAGTGTATGTGCACAAACAAGGTATCAAAAAGTTAAAGAGCAATTGATTGCTGCATAGCTACAACAAGAAAAAAACTCTTTTGCCATTCACCCAATTTACATAGGATCGAGCACACCTCCTCAGCCTCAGCTTTTTGTGTGAAACAAAAGAAAATGTGAAAAATGTCACGCTTCATTTGCTTTAACAGCTCAAACGGACACCTGGCCAAAGCCAGCCAGAGAACTGTCAACAGGGCAAAAGGCAACAAAGAAAAAACACATAGAATAGATAGCAAAATCAACATGGCTCACAAATTCCACGATGGACATTGAAACAAATCGAATTGGACAGATCGATTAGGCATACAAATGTGCAATTAGAAGCTGCTCCAGCTAACTCAGCTGCTACCCTTTGACCAATTAAGCGTTACAAATGAATAGTTGGTCAAAAGATGGATGACACGAAACATGGACAGGAAAACGGATATGGCAAAGAACTAACGAGGCATGTAAGCGTATGGAAAGCTGGAGGGGGAGGGTGAATTATATTTAAATTGAATTTTCAAAAATTTTCGTAATTTACGCGGCATTTGGTTAACCAACGTCTGCCGTTGGCCACAAATTTTCAATAATTATGGGCGGGTTTTTAATTATCCCGAACATTTAATTATTATTTATGATTGTTTAGCATTTTTACTGAAATTGATTTATGTGGTTGTGTGCGTGTGTGTGTGTCGTGTGTGTGTGTGTGTGCGTGAATGGGATGTCCGTTTGGTCAGTTTATTAATTTGTGAAACCCCAGCCAAGTCGGCCGCCCCTCTCCAGATGGGGGTCTGTCATGTCGCCTGCCCATAACAATTACATATTAATTAATAACAATTTCTTGGGGTGTTAATGCAACTTAAATAAAAGTTGTTGGAGTAATTAACAATTTGATTTGATACTTTGGGGGGGGGGGGGGCAAATTATGAACTGTTTATGAGTGAAAAGTGCCAGCGGAATGGTATGCGACTGCAGACAGATATAGGGGTGCATAATGTTATCAATTCCAATCAAATCTAGTTCAATGCTTTTGGAAGTTTAAGGGAATTTTCACTATTTCTTAGGCCGAGTTAAGGACGGACAAAAAAATCTCTAAAATGTTCAGAACTCTGAAAATGTTGCTGCCAATTCGGCGTGGCTTTAATCAAAGCATTTCCTGCTTTCGCCAATTTCCTGCCCCCCGTCCTTCTCCCCACCAATGCTCTATGCAAACAACCAACAACCCCAGTCAATGGGCAACGCCTGCGTGAAAAATGCAAATCAATTCAATTAAAAACGAACAAGAGCAACATGCAACAAGTACACAAAGCCAACAGCAACAACAGCAACAATACCCTCAATGTGCCGCCAGGTACAACCAACACGATCCCCCTCTCTCTGTCTCTCTCCCTCTCCCTCTCTGCTGCACGGAGTGATGCATGTTGGCCAGAAGAAAGGAAAGAAACAAAAGCACGCGCTCCATAAAGATCCCAGACAACAGCAACAACACATGCCACAAAAGTGTTGCAGTTACAAGAATTTTAATCAAGCGTTTAACACTAAACGCGCCACAGACTCAAACAAAAAAAAGGAGCACGGCGAGGCGAAAGAGAGAGCGGGAGAGTGGGAGAGGCGAGGACGACGAGGCAGGCAGCCAGCAAAATGTGGACAACGTACGGCGGCTGCGCAGACGCATAAACAATTTTCAAATTGTTGCTGCCCCAGAGCCTCAACTGACATTGTGTTGTTGTTGTTGCATAAATTAACTTGCCGCTTGTCTAGGCCTCTGGCCGCAAGTTGAAGTACACTGTAAGAAAAGTTGTTCTAGCCTCTAGGCCTTAAGTTCCGGTTCGGTTCAATGAATTGCATAGAACAAGCCACCTGAAATCATGGATGGTTGCTTTTCAATAAGGAGTAAGTTAAGGACCTTTCTGGCCTTTCATCCACAATCAGTTGATGAACCGAACCGCTTGACGTTGCTCTTTATGGTTCAGCAATTGTACAAGTACTGAAGTTTGGGTTCGTGGTTCGACTTACGAGCTCAAATAAGGTTCGGTACGGTTGGAGAACTGGCATTTATTACTCCTTTCTTTATTTGTATACCCTTGCAGCGGGTATATTGAAATTGTTCAGATGTTTGTGACGCATAGAAGCAAGCCTTTCCGACCACATAAAGTATATATATAGTATTCCTGATCAGCATGAAGTGTTGAGTTTCTATGCTATCTCCTTCGTCAGTTTGAAAGCTATCGCCACCAAACTTTGCACAAAGTCTTCTGGTACAAATACGCTGCACATTTGTCGAAACCGGCCGAATCGGCTGACTTTAACATATAGCTGCCATAGAAACAATCGGTCGAAAAACTAGTTCTTGTGAGAAAAACTTTTTTGTTTCCAATGCAAACGTCTTCAAACTCCTTACTTACTAGTTTTCTATGTTTCTCCACCACTCTGCCAAGTTTGGTTGAAATCAGACATCTATATAGTATAGCTGCCAAACAAAAGTAGGGTTAGAAAAATAGTCTTAGTGAGAAAAACTTTTTTGTTTTCAATGTAAACCTCTTTAAAATTGGCATATATTTATTTTATAAGCTTTCACACAATTCTTTAACGTTTTGTCAAAATCGGATAACTATATCATATAGCTGCCATAGAAACGAACGGTCGAAAACTAGTTCTTGTGAGAAAAACTTTATTGTTTCCCATGCAAACGTCTTCAATCTCCGTATTTACTAGTTTTAAATGCTTATTCAGGATTCTGTCAAGTTTGGTTGAAATCGGACATCTATATAGTATAGCTGCCATACAAAAGTAAGGTTAGAAAAACAGTCTTAGTATGAAAAATTGATTTGTTTTCAATGTACACCTCTTTAAAATTGGCATATATTTATTTTATAAGTTTTCACACAATTCTTTAAAGTTTTGTCAAAATCGGATGACTATAAGCTATGGCTGCCATAGAACCATCGGTCGAAAAAACAGTTCTAGTGAGAAAAACTTTTTTGTTTTCAATGAAAACGCCTTCAAACTTTGTATTTTTTAGTTTGCCATGCTTTCCCAGGATTCCACCAAGTTTGGTCGAAATCGGACTTCTATATAGTATAGCTGCCATACAAAAGTAAGGTTAGAAAAATAGTCTTAGTGAGAAAAACTTGTTTGTTTTCAGTGGAAATGTCTTTTAAATTAGTTAGAAAACCGTGTTGCAAGGGTATACAAACACCAAAAACCATGTCATGAACCAAAACGGCGGTTCAGAAACTGTGTGAACCACTGAACCGAACTTTCAACCTTTCAAAATTGCTAAGCCGTACCGAAACTGACAAAGAGAAAGGGTTCTGCCCATATGGATAAGGACACTCATTCAATGGTTATTTTTTTTCATTCATTCAATACTTAAGAGTGGAGCTCTTAATCCCATTTAAGGAACTGAACCGGCGGCTTAAGAACTGTGGGAACCACTGAACCGAACCAGTCCTTATATCCGAGTAGTTTGCATACCTGAAATGAAAATAGTCTGTGAGGCTGTACGAAAACGACGAAGGATAATAGACTGGGGTTAAGCTTAGAAACTTCTTTCCTAAAGCTTTCTTCATGCTTTCTTTTACGCCTTCTTAGTTGTTGTCATTGTTACAGTTTTCGCCCTGAAATAATACTTCCTTCATTCCTTAACCCTTCGCTGCATTTCACTTTAATCCTACTCTAGCATTCTATTTTACTTTCCATTATCTTTCGCCATTTCCAGAACTTTTGACATAGTCTCTTTGTAATGCATTTCTCTCCGTGTACAACTCCTGATGTTTTCTGCGTGGCCAACAAGAGAGCTGCGGTGTTTCTTTATTTTGGTTTTTTTTTTTTTTTTTTGTGGACAAATTTAAATTTGCATGACAGACGCACATTGATCATGCGGCTATGTACTTGGTACGCTGGGGGGGTACTTGGTTAGTTGTCTGGGAACTCCAACTGTGCCAAAAAGTGTGTGTCTCTGTGGTGCCGGCAAATGCATTTTTCAATTAAACAAACATGTTGAGCCGTTCAACTGACATTTGGCATTGTCAAATGTAGCTGCAATTTGGGCCAAATATGCCCCCCACACCCCGAGAAACTCCCATAAGAAATCGCTCAATAAATCACAACCAAATTAACATAAATCTTTTGCTGTCCGCAAAGGCAGCCTGTGCCGAGCGGATGACGATGATGATGATGACGATGTGGCTGATGTCGATCGTAAATCCTGAAAATTTTGACAAATGCCCACCAAAGCTTCCACCAAAATGGGCCATAAAGAATTAAAAGTGTAAATACAAAATCAAATGACAACAACAAGTGGTGAAATATGAAAAAGTTTCTCTTGGAAATGTGTTCCATTTATGGCTTAATACAAACTTCAGCTCACATGCGGCAGCAGCATATACTCTTGGTTGGGGCATGGCCAAACTCTAAAGATCTAACAAATAAAAAAAAACAGATGCATGAAATGGCACACACACACAAAATGTATCTCTTAGAACGCAATATGAGCTCCATAAATGCGAGCAGACTACAATGTGATGTAGGAGCTAGACGGCGGAGTAGGTGGATGAGAAGGAGGGGTGAAGTGTGACCCTAAGGAACGCACATGTCTGCAAAGTGTTAATGTGAATTTATGATGCATTACGCGACGCCGTCGTCGCCGTCGTCGCCGTCTTCGATGTCGAAGGCGAAGTGCACTCCTCTGGCGCTTTGAGAATTTTTCTAGTAGCATAATGAAAAACAGATTTGCTAAAGTTTTTATGATTTCTTTTGGTGGTGTTGCTTGCTTGCTTGTTGCCGGTTTTTATGAACGGCAAAGATATGAGAGAGTGGGTACGATTTGGGCCAGTGAAGTGTAGTGAAAGTAGGAAGACTACGGTAATTAGAGGTAAGATCAAAGAGAATCAGTAAACGATTTGGGAAAATTACACTTCAATTGGAGATCAGAACTATTACATAAAAATAATCTCTCTCTATTGAGGAAGAACCCCCAGAACATATCATCTTAGTTCATTCATCTCACAACGAACATATTTTTGGAGAATATGTTATCATATTCAAAGGCTCGTTTCTGACCCCAAAAAACAGGCTTTTTACCCTGTTTAGCCTTTTTTGGCAGGAAAAAAGCTAGATTTCAAATATTTTTCCTGAGAAGACCCTTCAATTAATTCAATAAAATTTTTGCACACACGTTTTTAGGTAACTTTTAACTGTATTTTAGCATTTTTGTTTGTGTAATAATTATCATTTGGAAAGCTGGTGCAGCTTATCTCCAGTAGCTCCACTCAAAAATGGGCGTACACAATATCTTTAGACTTATAAACCAATCGAATTTGCAGTTAAAGAATTGTATAATCTGTATTTCATCAAAGAATTCAGCAAAAAATTAAATTTTTTTGATAAAATGGTAGCTTCTCAAAATAAAATTGAGTTTTCGCCGAAGTTTTGGTCTTTAATTGCCTAACAAATAAAGTAATAATTATAGTTAAGGAAAAACCTTCGATTAAATTCTTAACAATTCATTTTAGAAGCTTATGTGTCTTCCAATTGTCTTGCGTTTACAAGGACTGAGTAACTTGATACAACTAAGGGCCGGTTTCTAAACTTCTATATAAAGCTATCTGTCACATAAACTCGCAAATAAAAGTGTAAAATCTGAGTTAATATTACACTTAAGGGCTATGTTGGAGACGAGAAATCGGCCCAAAATAAGGTACATTCAAATATGAGGCCTAAACGTTTTGGCTAAGTTAACAAAAGAGATTGTGTAAATGAAAGCGAGAGTGACATTTAAATTAACGATGGTCACGCCTGGTCCGCAGAGGCCAAGCAACTTTCGCTATACACACAGAATCGAGCCGAGCGCATGCCAAGGCTTGTGCCTAGAGAGCAAACACTGCGCTGAGGACAGGTCAGAGCTAGTTTGCAATGCTTTATTTTGGCGCACCAAAATAATCTCTTATTCTGGTCTCGCTCTCCTTGACACACCTTGATTTGTATGCATAAAAAAATGTGTATAAGATTTATTTAGTGAAACTAAAGTCGACTTTACGTTTCTTCTTTCTTTCAGAGCACTTCTCCTGGCAATATTTGATACTCAAACTCGGCAGACGAAACAATGATGGCTCGTTATTTTCACTATTAAAATGAGTTAAAGTGAGCTCTGAAGGCAATTGAACAGCGGAGCTTGGGACATTCTTTCAGATCGAGGGACAGCAATGCACAGAATAGTGTAGACTCAACTGGGAGCACAATGATACAGATACGGATACGGCATACCTTATATAAATGCTTCATACAGAGTAAGTTGTAGGTTTGTTGAAAAGATGATGATATAGAAGATGATATTGATCACAACCGAATGCTTTTGAAAGATTGAGATAAGATCATCTTATATTGCATCGTGTTATATTGCTAAGACTTCTCCTTGTTGGCTGGTATTATAACCTATAAGTTGTTTAGAGTAGATTAGCTGGGCCATATTCATAACTTCAGACTTAAACATCAACACGAGTATGCACGAAATCTGTTAGCCAAACACGACACGAGCACAATTAACCAATATTTAGAAGAATCTCATTATAATATGTACCTAAATCAAAAAAGTTATATTGATTTGTGCAACTATAGGTAATATTCAGAAGAAATCATTTCCTCCGACCCTATAAAGTATATATATTCTAGATCAGCAACAACAGCCTAGACGATATAGCCTGATCTCAGAGAGGGTAAGAGATATAGGGTTGACTTATGCATATATGACGAGCTGAGTCGATTGAGCTTTGTCCGTCCGTCTGTCTGTCAGGTTCTACGCGAACTAGCCTCTCAGTTTTAAAGCTATCGAGCTGAAATTTTGCACAGAGTGCTGTTTTTGCTGCACGCTACTGATATATCGGAGCCGACCGGATCAAATGACTATATCTCATAGCTCCCAGAGAAACAATCGGTCGGAAAACTAGTTTTAGTATGAAAAACATTTTTCTTTTCAATGATAACGTCTCCAAACTTTGTAATCGCAAGTTTTCTATGTTTTTTTATAATTCTGCCAAGTTGGATGAAAATCGTACAACTATATGGTATAGCTGCCATACAAAAGATAGGTCTGAAAAACAGTTTTAGTTAGAAAAACTTTTTTTTTTTAATGATAGCATTCCGAAATTTTGTATTTGCTTGTTTTACTTAATTTCACTTAGTTCTACAAATTTGTGTCCAAATCGGATGACTATATCATATAGCTCCCATGCGAACTATCGGTCGAAAAATGGGCAAAAAGCGTATTTTATGAAAATTTTTCAGCGAGGGTACAAAATTTTCGGCACATACAAAGTTAGCTAAGCATTTTCGTTTCTACTTTTTGATCTAAAATATGTCATTTGGAGCATTGAAACTCCTTTGGGTATATTGATTCTTAAGTGCTAACCCCCTTAGTTCATAAATCTTGTACTGTCTTCCCTTCTCCGCAACCAATTCTACGCCTCTCAATGATCATTTACCCTCCAGCTGACACCCATTGGTTCGGCTCACGCCCATAAAAATGATTTTTATGGGATGATGCCTTCAGTCACACCCTCAAATTATTCGGGGGCAATACCTGAGAAACCCCATTACAAGTTAATTAAATTATGGAACTGACAATGCCGACTAATAAACTTTCAATTAAGAGAAAAACCTAAAAGATATATATAAACAGATATAGGCAGGCGTAGGCGTTGGTGGTGACGCCCATAAAAACTGCATTGAAAGGGGTGCGGTCAGATGAAAACAATTTGCTCCAGTTCCACAATTGAGGGCGGATTATGGGCTGCTGAAGGGCGGAGGGGGGGCGTCGTCGCTGGCGTTGACAGCTGCGCTTAGCTCCGCATTATTTATGCAGTTCCCTCAAAACACAAACACGCAACCGCCCTCCGTCCGCCTCCTCGTGACGAATCTGTGGCAAATCCTTTGAAGTTGGCTGCTCACCTTCAAAACACACACTCAACTCGTAAATAAACTCGTAAATTGCCATTTTGTTTTATTGTCCAGCGCGACAGACGGTTTTCTTTTTATTGAGCTCGTTTTGTTCGGCCAAAAGTTGCACCGACGACATGTCGTTAATGAGCCATAAAGGTGGCGAGCACTTGCAGAGAGAGAGAGAGCGGAGGAGGAGGAGGAGTGGGTGGCGAATGGGGTTTTATGTGACAACTACCAGTATCCTCCCCATCCCGCTAGTCTCCGATGATATATGAAGCTGGTTGTCTTCTGGCTTTTTAATGGAATATGCGCCAAATGCGAATTACAAATTGCACGCGCCCAAAGGGAAGTGCTGCCCAGTTGATGATTAATGTAAGTCGCGTAGAAAGCCAAAGATGATGACTCCGTCGCGGTGCGCCTTCTTGGAACTGGGCAGCACAATGGGGCCGGGGCAATGGCAATGTCATTGCCTGACTGACAGTAAATAATCTATCAATAATTGAAGTTGCCCCTCGCTCTCTGCCGGAGCTAGGCTCGTGCTCGTGCTCGTGCCCGTGGACCACACTTGGTGACGTTAAAGGATTTCTGTCTGTCTCTTTTTTTTTTTTTGGTATGGTCGTCGCCGCGCCATTGTTGTTGATAGGCTGCCCCAGGCAGTAAGCTATCGGCTCCCCGCACCCAACTTCTGCTCCGGCTCCTGCTCCTGCTCCCGCTCCCGCTCCTGCTCCCGCTCCCTTCCAGCGCTTTCAGGCTTGACTGCGTTTTGCGCTCGATTCGATTATTTATGTCATTTGCTTTGACATTTATCATTCCACGATTCACGTTTTTTTGTGTGCTGCTGTTGTTGTTGTTGCTGTTGTCAAGGCCAGGATGGGGATACTGTCGTCCGATAGCCCAGCCTCATCATTGAGCTGGCCCTTTTGGCTATTTATGGCCGCGCTACTTAACATAAATTTTATTGCTTTTGCTGTTTCTCATTTGGGGCTTTGGTTTACTCACCGGGACAACCAGTTGTTGGCCTGTCTATGAATTGATGAGCAGCCATTTATTGCCTGATTAGTTTTTGTGTGGAAATGGACTTTTTATGGACTAAAAATGGGAGTGGCGGCGGCGGTGGGGGAAGAGCATTTGCCAAAGTGCAATTTAAGAATTAATCTGAGAATTTTTGGCCAAGCATTAAAGTTGGACTTGGACTTGGACGCGGCTGCAGCACGAGGAATTGGATTGATTTAGTAAAATTGCTTCTAATTTACGCTCAAGCGAAAAGGGAAATACAGTTTAAAGCGCGGTTTATCAATTATATGTTAAGTAATGAAGGTGTTAGCAGCTCAAACTAGCACTGACCTGCGCTTATCGATTTGTTTTTTTGTTTAAAAAAGAATAGAGGAAAGTTAACTCTGGCCAGGGTAAAGTTTTTATGCCCTTGCAGCATGTTTTTCTCACTAAAACTGATTCTTAGACCCTACTTTTGTATGACAGCTATACTATATAGATGTCCGATTTCGACCAAACTTGGTGGAATTATGTGAAAGCATAGCAAATTAAGAAGTACAAAGTTTGAAGGCGTTTCTATTGAAAACAAACAAGTTTTTCTCACTAAGAGTACTTTTCAGACTCTACGTTTCTATGACAGCTATAATTTTTAGATGTCCGATTGCTACCAAACTTAGTGAAACTATGGGTTAGCATAGCAAAATAAGAACTACAAAGTTTGGAGGCGTGTCCATTGAAAAGAACAAAGTTTTTTCACTAAAACTAGTTTATAGACTCAACTTTTGTATGACAGCTATACTATATAAGTGTCCGATTTCGACCAAACTTGGCAAAATATTGAAAAAGAGTTGTAAACTCAGAAATATAAAGTTTGGAGGCGCTTCCATAGAAAACAAAATAGTTTTTCTCACTAAAACAAGTTTTTCGACCGATCACTCGTACTGCAGCCATATGCTATAGTCATCCAATTTAGAGTAAACTTTGTAGAATAGTGTGAAAGCATATTGAACAATTAAATGTTAATTTTAAGGACATTTGCATTGAAAACAAAAAAGTTTGTCTTACTAAGAGTACTTTTCAGACTCTACCTTTCTATGACAGCTATACCATATAGACGTCCGATTTCAACCAATCTTCATGGAATCATGCAAAAGCCTTACAAACCCACATGTAAGAAGTTTGGAGTCGACTCCATTGTAAACAAAAAATGTTTTCTTACTAAAACTAGTTTTTTGAACGATCTTTCGTACTGCAGCTATATGCTACAGTCCTTCGATCTGTTCGGTTCTGACAAATGTGCAGCTTATTTTTACTAAGAGTCTACGTGCAGAGTTTGATGAAGATGGCTTTCAAACTGACGGCGGAACTAGCATAGAAACAGACGGACATGTCTAAATCAACTCAGCTGATCAAGAATATATATACTTTATGTGGTCGGTGATAGTTTCTTCTATGGGTTACCTTACCCATAGAAGGGGGTATACAAATTCTAGACTAGAATCTTATGGTAAATCGAAGAAATCCATCAGCTTCGTACTTAATGGGATTTTTATGGGAATTTCGGATGGACTTTATGATCCACCTACCTTCACATTTGTCAGAATTACTTCCCCTTAGGGCCCCTCAAGCCAAGGACGAAGAAGCTTACCTTTATGAATGTTTACTTCACAGCTTGCACCTATAGCTACTAAAGGTGACCGTTAGCATAAAAGTATTGTTGTGTTTTCTTAATTTATTTAATTTTAAAATTTATTCTATTTTGTTTAGTTTCTACCAAACTTACTCCTTTTTGTTCAGTTGTTCCGAACAACTTGTTCGGCTAGGACAGTATTTTTTTAAGCCACAAAAATCGTTTTTATACCCTGTTCCCATTGAAAATGGGAAAAGGCGGATCATGAAGTTGTGCGAATGTATGTAACAGGGAGAAGGAAAATTTTCCGACCCCATAAAGTATATATATTCTTGATCAGCATGAACAGCCGAGTCGATATAGCCATGTCCGTCTGTCCGACTGTCCGTCTGTCCGTCCGTCCGTCTGTCCGTCTGTCTGTCTGTATGAACGCATCGATCTCAGAGACTATAAGAGATAGAGCCACAAATTTTTGCACGAAGGTAGATTTATGCTGTACGCAGATCAAGTTTGTTTCAGATTTGAAAAATTCCACCCCGTCCCCCTTTTATCCCCCAAAAAACCTAGAACTCCTCTAGAAATCCTAGACCTAAATAGCCGTCAGATCCACAATTTTCAAGTTAGAGCCTCGTGGTTTAGTATACATCAAGCTAGGCCCAATATCTATCTATTCTGAAAAGTAGTATTTTTAGTATTTAGTATTTTTTGGTATTTATTTTGGTATTTTTAGTATATTTTGGTATTTTTAGAAGCCAAAAAAAGCCTTTTTTAAAACCTTTTGTCCAGTTCTTCACTTAAATAAATGTTCCTTTTTTATATTTTGGTGGTTTTAGTATAATTTGGTATTTTTAGAAGCCAAAAATGGCAAATTTTTGTTTTAAAAATTCGTAAAATTCTTAAGTCTAAGAAAGTATATTCCAATTATCACTTTTATAGGGGTAAGGTTTCTTACCTTTAAGCTCAAAAACTGAAGAAACAATCTTATCAAAATCATATGCTCTCCGCCCGCCCTTCTAGCCAGCCTCTCTCTTGGTCAAAGATATCGCTCGTTGCCTCACCTCAAGTCTCGTAGTTAATTGAAAATTATTTCTACCCGCTGCGAGCCCAGGCAAAGTTGCAAACCAATTTAGCCTGCGGACCAGGCTTCCAGTTATCTAGTTGGCAGCATTGAAATGCTGACCACCGACCCTTCCCCTCCCCATTCCTAACAACAACCTGGTCGACAGGTGACTTCTCGTCGTCATCATCGTTGACTCGTCATGGCCAGTGTGTGTGTGTGTGTGTGTGTGTGTGTGTGTGTGTGCTTACTTAACCTGCCAATGAATCATTGGCAAAAACTGAAGAGCAATGCCAAAATCAGGTCAGAGCCCACAGTCTCACGCATGTCAATCAGTCAAATGCAGTTTTGAGGACTTGCAACCAATTTCCCCCCCCCCCCTCAAAAATTATTGATGAATGGAAGTAGGCTTTTTGTGCTGTGCACAAACAATACTAATGATTCCGCCACACTCGAAATACACGCATTCACATTCCCACAAAGTTGCCAAGTCAGTCGGGGCTGGGTTTGGCTGGAACAATTAAGTCGGTGGGGTGGGGGGGGGGGGGTTATTCCATTAACTCGCTGCCATGTCAAATACAAAACTTGCCCAGTCACAAATCGATGCGTAATTAATTGGACCCGGCCAAGTTTCGCATGCCGCATGCAATTAAAAATTCATATTCAAGTTCAATGTCTGCGCCAACTAAGTTGGCTTTTGCTTTTGCTTTTGCCACGGAGCCACTCGGAGCGAACTCTCTCAGCATGTGGTGGCTGGAAATTGCTGAAAAGCAGCATCCTTTGGGTCGTTCTGGCTGGCAGACTTGTTTTGACCAATGACTGCCTGGCAATGGCCAGAGTCTTCGAGTTGGCCCGTTGTGTGGGCCACACGAACGTGTTGGGTATGGGACAGAGCGGCGGAGGCGGGGAGGTCGGCAAGCGTAGGAATCTTGAAAATATATGGTCCGTTGATTACCGCTTGCTGTGATTTTTGATTATGCAGTTTCCGTTGGGTCTTTTGCGCATTTTGCATATGTAATTTTGTTGGACATTTCAAGGACTTTGTTGCGATATATTTTCCAAATGAGTAGAGAAATCAGCATTGTGGCAAGGTAAAGGAAATTACAAAGGAATCCATCAGCTTCATGCTTAATAGGATTTTTTTTTTGGATGGGGAATTTCGGTGGATCTTTGTGATCCACCCACGTTCACATTTGTCAGAATTGCTGCCCCGCCCCCTCAAGGCAATGCAAATGGTAACTAACCAGGCAATTTTTTTTAAAAAGTTGGGTAAGAGAAGTCTAACTCAGATTTGTACTGATCCATAATGACCATTTCTATGCACCTACGTTCACATTTGGAAAACTTAGAGTTCATTTAGGTCATTTAGCAAAAGTTTGGTTATCGAATTTGACTCTTAAGATTAGAAAAAAGTAACTAACCTGGATTATTTTTGTAAAAGTCGGACTAGAGAAGTATAATTCAGATTAAAACTCATCCAAAACGTAAATTTTCAGGTTAGAATATCAAAGTTAGTCTTTGAAAGCTTAAACTGTATACGAAAACTCCTCAAAGCTGAGCAAGCCAAATAGATTTGTATCTCTAATACTGTGTTTTGGTTGGACCTTAATACCCTATATAAATATTTTAAGGTTCTGGTTCCGCACTGTTTCTTTGCTCCTTTTTGTTCACTTGTTCAGTATATTTCGGTAATAAGCTAGATTGCTTAATACATAAATTCCAAGTTTTTTGTCTTTTCTTGATTTATTTTATTTCAAAATTCCTTAAACTGATTCTATTTTGTTCAGTTTCTCCCAGACTTACTCCTTTTTGTTCAATTGTTCAGCTATACAGTATTTTTTCAAGCCACAAAAATCGTTTTTTGCTTTAGTTCCGTACTTTAACTAAAATAAATGCTCCTTTTTTATACTTTGGTATTTTTAGTATTTTTTGGTATTTTTAGAAGTCGGAAAAATCGTTTTAATGCTTTAGTTCCGTTTGTTTTAATACCTTTTGTTCAGTTGTTCACTTCAATAAATGATCCTTTTTTATGTTTTGGTGTTTTTAGTATATTTTGGTATTTTTTTTTTGCTTTAGTTACATATATTTTGTTGGATTTAAATACCTTTTGTTCAGTTGATCATTTAAATAGTAATTATGGGTATTTTAAGTATATTTTGGTATCTTTAGAAGCCTGAAAAATTTGTTCAAAATCTTTTGTTCAGTGGTTCACTTAAATAAATGCCCCTTTATTAAATTTTGGTATTTTTAATATATTTTGGTATTTGTACTAGCCAGAAAAATAGTTTTATTGCTTTAATTCCGAATTTTTTGTTGGATTTTAATTCCTTTTGTTCAGTTGTTCACATGAATAAATGCTACTTTTATATATGTTGGTATTTTTAGTGTATTTTAATAATTATGGGTATTTTAAGTATATTTTGGTATCATTAGAAGCCTGAAAATTTGTTTTACAACTTTTTGTTCCGTGGTTCACATAAATAAATGCTCCTTTTATGTATTTTGGTGTTCTTAGAGTATCTTGGTATTTTTAGTATATTTTGAGATTTTAAAAAAGCCAAAAAAAAATTTTTTTTACCTTTTGTTCAGTTGTTAACTTAAACAAATGCTCCTTGTTTATATTTTGGTATTTTTAGTACATTTTGGTTATTTTAGAAGCCAAACAAATTGTTTATTTTGCTTTAGTTCCGTTTAATACGTTTTGTTCAGTTGTTCACTTAAATAAATACTTCTTTTTTATAATTTGGTATTTTTTGGTATTTTTAGTATATTTTAATAATTTATATATAAAAATTTTTTTTTTGGCTTCAGTTCGTATTTTTTTTATTGGACCTACCTATTGTTCAGTTGCTCACTTAAAAAAATTTCCTTTTCAAGATTTTGGGTTTTTAGTATATTTTGGTATTTTTTTAGTATTTTTTGGTATTTTTAGTATTTTTTTTACATTTTAAGTACATTTTGGTTGTTTTAGAAGCCAAACAAATTGTTTATTTTGCTTTAGTTCCGTTTAATACGTTTTGGTCAGTTGTTCACTTAAATAAATACTTCTTTTTTATAATTTGGTATTTTTTAGTATTTTTTTTTGGTATTTTTAGTATATTTTAATAATTTTAGAAGCCAAAAAAATAGTTTTTTTTGCTTTAGTTCGTATTTTTTATTGGACTTTAATACCTATTGTTCAGTTAAAAAAATTTCCTTTTGAAGATTTTGGTTTTTTAGTATATTTTGGTATTTTTTAGTATTTTTTTTGGTATTTTTAGTATTTTTTTTACATTTTAAGAATCCAGAAAAAATTTTTTTTTGTCAATTCTTCTCTTAGATGCCAAAAAATAGTATTTTTGCTTTAGTTTCCTACTTTTTATTGGATTTTAATACCCTTTGTTCAGTTGTTCACCTAAATAAATGCTTTTTTTTTATATTTCGGTATTTTAAGTGTATTTTTGGTATTTTTAGTATATTTTAATATTTAACTGAATGACAGTTGAAAACAATTTACTTATTATGCTTTCTATTTGCAGGTCCTACGAACATATGAAAGTACCTGTCCGGATTCGGATCCACCCAGCAGTTTTCAGGAGGTGGCCACAAAATACCAAGTGGCCAGCATCCAAATTTGAATGGCACAAAGCTGAGAAAGCCGACTTGTGTTATGTATTTACTTGTTGTGCTTGCTGATGCTGCTGAAGGATGATGAAGATGATGATGCTAGTGCAGCAGTAGTTAATTGTAATAATCCTTTATGTACACAGTTATATATTATATACTTCTTGTACTTGATCGTAAAATAAAGAAACGATTTTACAATTTTTGGACAAGAAATTTGAGTTTATTTGATTTTGGAGTGGGGGATATGTTTAATTTTCGACAGGATGCCTGGGACACGGCTCGTAATCTGTTGCGTTTTTGTTATGGTCCTTACAAAGGCTGGAAGGATCACTATTTGAACGAATATCTATTTTCAGTGCTTGCCAATCCTTTGATTGGATGCGGTTTTACAGAGCTGTGCGCACCATTTAACGTCCAAAATATTTTAAAATTTTTTATTTTTGGGCAGTGCTTTCCAAACCTCGAACTCCAAAATCCTACAGTTTGACAGGGATTAGACAACTCGCCAAAAGTACAGTTTTAGAGCCAGCAGTTTTGGAAGCACTGACAAATTTTCCAGTGCACCTCAAACTGTGGGCTCTAAAACTGTACTTTGGCGAGTTGTCTAATCCCTGTCAAACTGTAGGATTTTGGAGTTCGCGGTTTGGAAAGCACTGCCCAAAAATAAAATAAATTAAAATAGTTTAAAACGTTAAATAGAGCTTCCCAGGCTGATTAACAGCAATGTGCCGTATCCAATACAACTATTTGCAAGCCTCATTCACGGCGTAGCTACCAACGTCCTTGGCGAACTGTATCCTTCAGAATAAATGACAAATCAATGTAAACAGTTGTTGACTTGGGTTTTATTTAAAAGAACAATACAGAGTTAAAGTTATTTGTACATTTTGCTTATATCTATAGGTGATCCTTGACAGGACGCAGATAAAGCAGATAAGTTATAAGTTATACTTATATCTATCTATAGCTGATCCTTGACAGAACGCAGATAAGTGCCACCCTTAGCCGTCGGCACAAACGACTAGGAATCAAATTTCATCTCAGGCAATGTCTTCTCACAAATCGGAACGCTATAGTTTTTCAGTATGTGCACCACATCCACTGTGATCTCCAGCAAACAACCAAGGAGTCCAGCTCCAAGTGACAGATAAATGAAAGGACACAGCTGTTCGGGAGAGCAGCGTTTCGGATCAAAACGTTGCGGCTGGGGCCAGTACTGCAAAATGGAAAATGGTTAGTTAAACAGATAGAAAGTGAAGGCCAAAAACTCACCAGAGAATCAAGATGCAGGACCAAGACCAACATATATAGACAGGAACAATGAGGAGCTGCTTTGCCAGGCGGATAAGTCACACCCTTGTATGAAACTCCTCCGCGGGCTGTTGCAGGCTATGCGCTTCCAGGCCAAAACTATGCACACATGCTGCATGCTGGAGGCATCCTTCTGCAGTTTCCCCTCCAAATGTTGCTCCTGGAGAAATGTGTGATATCCTCGACTAGATTACGCCCAATCAGAGCAGGTTCACACAAGAGCAGTACAAGATTGTGCAGCGCATGGATACCCACCAGGGGTTGTTCTAGGGTCTCGTACAACTTTGACTAGCGAAACCAGTTCCGGCCAGTGTCCCTTAGCCAACGTCGCACAGTGTATGATATGGCACATCGGGGTACCTAAATGAAAAAGAAAAGAAAAAGTTAATACTGAAAATTATGAAATTATATGGAAAATTCTTTGTCTGCTGTTAAAGTTGCTTAAAATTCATACTTGGACCCTTTTTAGATGCTTGTTGTGAGGAATACAATTATTTGTTTTGTCGCTGATTGATATAATCGAAAAGTACCACTCCTTAATTTCCAAATAAACCATTCCCTACATTTTTACGATTTTTCCCAACGAATATATATTCTATTTTGTACACAACAGTTTGAAATTTTCAAATTTTCAACTGCCCATAAGCATTTTTTTTGCATTTCATACCTTGGAGCAGTAGTTAATTTGGCTTATTTCAGCACAATTACTAAAAATGTTATATTTTCGCTTTAAAAAATCATACAATTGTTTGGAAAAGCTCTTTTTAAGGTAAAGAAATTGAATTTTGGAAAAAAAAATCAAAGAAAGGGACAACAAATTTATAGATTTCACACACACAACGCACCTAACAAAGGGTTAAAAGCAGGGATGCAAACCGGTTCGAGCTGAACCGGTTTTGAACCGAACCGAACCGCTTATTCCCGCTGGTGAACCGAACCGCAAACCGAACCGGCTTCCTTTCAGAATTTCTAAACCGAACCGAAAACCACAAATAAAAACGGTTCGGTTCAGTTCTCTAACGAGTTTTAACGGGAATTGCCAATGATTTGATTAATTAGGAAATTTGAATCGATTCCCGATGATAATTTTCAAACATTTCGTTCGACCCTCTACATATTTAGCGTTGTCGCATCGATATTACTTTTAAGAATCGATTTAACTTCTGCAATTTCCCGCCTATCTCTTAAATTACCTGTCATCAATCTAAATTTGTTTATTCATTAGACAATATTTTAAATTTTCTGTGGTACTTCTTAACCTTAATTCAATCTTAATCTGCCAATAAATAAGGGCATTCCTCCAGGAACTGATGGACGAGTTATAGGAATCCGACATAATAATCTTTGCAGATTGCTCTAAGGATATTAAAGATATTCGAATGGATTATAGGATTCAAATTTCAAAAATGGTCGGATAGCCGCTTCACCGAAATCATAATTTATAATGTGGGTTTGTAATCCACTGAACCGAACCGAAACCGCGGTTCATTTAACTCCAAAAACCATGTTATGAACCGAACCGGCGGTTTAGAAACTGTGCGAACCACTGAACCGAACCAGTACTTATTTTCGAGTGGTTTGCATCCCTGGTTAAAAGAGGCATTTAAAGCCACTTTTGTGCTAGTTTGCTTGACGTAATGGATAATTTTCGAAAACAGTTTTATCTAGAATCACCATCAACCTTTTTGATATACTGGTCCTAGTGTTATTAATCAAGATTCGAACCATATTCTAGTGTTCTTTGCTTAGAAAAATAATGAGGAAAGTTGAAGTAGCTAGACAATAACATTCTCTGTAGCTTTTAAATGTTTGTCATTATTAGCATTGGATGCCTAAAATGGTAAAACCCGACTTATAACTCGAATATTGCTCAGGCGATCTTTACCCAAGCCTTGGCGGATCGTTAAATCAATCTAAATACTTAATATAACTAGAAGGAACGGACCATTTATCTACAAAACTGTGGGAATAATGACGGTTTTGCTAAATTATGGAGGCTGGAGGGGGCGTGGCAAATATTGAAATTAAGTTGGATATGTCTGGTAGAATAAGAAGCTTATGTCGAAGCTCTGAGAGCTCTGCGTTCATACAAACATGGTTATTTATCCAGGGCTGCAAACCGGTTTTGAACCAAACCGGTTCGAACCTGGAATTCCGACTTTTATTTTCCTACGAACCGAACCTTGAACCGAACCTAATTAGAAATTAAAGCTGAACCCGAACCTGTTCCGAACCCAAAATTTCGGTTCGGTTCAACAAAACTGCCACCAAAATTTGACCTTCTGTCTACCGACTTCATCTGTTATTTGGTGCAACTGACTCCTAAAATGGACAGGAGGGTGGAAAAACAAATCTAGCAAAACGTTTAGATTTCCTTGTCAATTCCCTACCCATAAAAGTCTCTGTTTTTAAAGCTCCTCGACTCCAAAGCTTCTTGAATAATTCTCAAAAGCAAGAGTCTGACATTATTTTGGTACAAATTTTCTATGTAAACCACGAAATGGAATTTAACTAAACTGTAAATTATATATTGAATATTTCCAAGTTTTCTACTAACCAGTTCGGACCCAAATACCACTCGGATCCCAAACAATTTGGGGAGTTTTTGGGTCGAATGCTTTTTTTAGAACACACATAGAAGACAAAAATTGGTAATGTTGTAAAATGCATTGATTGAACCAAGGTTCGAACCAAACCCTACTCCCAAAAACCTCGAACCTTAACCATTCGTAAATTCGGGTTCGAACCAGTGTACCGGATATCCGAATATATTTTTTGGTTTGCAGCTCTGTATATATCCACTCCACTGTTGATGCAGTTCAAGTATACATATCATTTGTATGGTCTTAAATGCTTAACATTAATAAACTTAATAACCGTCTTCAAACCGAGTCTAAGACTTGCGAACCAAATCTTCGACAGAATTTCTAATACTTTCAGCCTTGGCTTAAACATATTTAAAAGCTGTAAAGCAGTTTATTATTTGTGGAAATTTTATCATAATTATAAACCACAATTCGTTCCCTTTAATCATAAGCCATTTTAAACATAACCCCCAGCCATTTATATCAGCTTCATTTACATTTTCTTTCCAATAAATCCATGACCATGACTAAACAAAATACAAAACCCAACTTCATTCAAAACCGACTTTGTCATGCGATTAACTTCAAATAATGGACTCAATTAACCAAAGTAGACAACTCAATAGGCCTAAAAGTCAGGGTTCAATGTGTAAGAAAAATGCTTTACACGTTTTCCAAACGCTTTAAATTTCAAATAACAAACAAAAAAACACGAAACAACAACCGAGGACCCAGAAAAAAGAACAATTTGAACGCACAATGACATCATTTGGCATCAGTGTCAACTTTTTTTCTCTCTCCGTTCAGCTAAAAGCTCCACCGAGCCAATCAATTATATTGGTCAAATAAATGGTAAATGGTAGCCCCCGCACCAAACCCCTGGAAAGTTCAAATAGAAACACAGTCATTTGAGAGTTTTTTGGTGTTTCCAATTTGATGTATGGCCTGTAATTTGTTAGAAGTCCGTGGTACGCTTTCGATACGGGAAATTACCTACACGCTGGGAGCTCGGATCGTACAAATTAATTAAATACATGGGGAGAGGGAGGGGGAGAGCCATATGTCTTGAGACGGGGAGTCAAAGATCGCCACTAGACACGAGTCGTCGCAGGAAGGTAGCGGCGACCGCATGGGGTTTTTGTGGATGATCTTCGGAGGGGAAATCAATTATAAATTGTACAATTATAATTCTTATGCCTGTAATCAGCGAACGATTGTTGACCCAGATGTGGCAAGAGTTTTTGATGTCACTCGAGGTTGATAAGGCGGCCCAGAGTTTTCTTTTGCTCTATTTTTAGCTCAAATAGTTGGCTGTTTCATTTGGAAAAAAAAAGAGTTTAAGCGATAAGCGAGTCAAATTGAGTACTTTTTTTTACTGATATGCAAGTGGCGTCGGTGGTGTAATGGTCAGCATAGTTGCCTTCCAAGCAGTTGATCCGGGTTCGATTCCCGGCCGACGCACAAAAACATTTTTTGTCATTTTTTTTTTAAATTATTTTGAAATTCTACTTTCTTTAGGAAGTTCTTTGTAAATGTATCTGCTTTTTTAAACCCTTGCAAAGAATATTATAATTTTGCCAAGAATTTTATGTCCGACCCCATAAACTATATATATTCTTGATCAGGGTGACGAGCTGAGTCGATTAAGCTTTGTCCGTCCGTCTGTCTGTCTGTTTCTACGCGAACTAGTCTCTCAGTTTTAAAGCTATCGAGCTGAAATTTAGCACAGAGTCTTCTTTTTGCTGCACACTACTAATATGTCGAAACCGACCATATCGGACGACTATATCTCATAGCTCCCATAGGTACAATCGGTCGGAAAATTAGTTTTAGTGAGAAAAACTTTTTTCTTTTCTACGAAAACTTCTCCAAACTTTGTAATCGTAGGTTTTCTATGTTTTTATATAATTCTGCCAAGTTTTATAAAAATCGTACAACTATATGGTATAGCTGCCATACAAAAGTTAAGTCTGAAAAACAGTCTTAGTTAGAAAAACTTTTTTGTTTTTAATGGTAGCATCCTGCAACTTTCTATTTGTTTGTTTCATATGTTTTCACATAATTTTGCAAATTTTTGGCCAAATCGGATGACTATATCATATAGCTCCCATACGAACAATCGGTCGGAAAATGGGAAAAAGAGTATTTTTTGAAAATATTTAAGCGAGCACTTGCAAGGGTATAAAAACTTCGGCACAGACGAACTTAGCTTGGCTTTCTCGTTTTCTCTTTCATTCAATTTCAGCAAATCATTTCGAATATTGAACACATCTACCTTATTATTATACTCTACAGAGTATTCTAAGTTTGTGCAAAAGTATGTAACAGCCAGAACACCCCATAAACCCGACCCCATAAACTATATATATTCTTGATCAGCAACAACAGTCGAGTCCATATTGCCATATCCGTCTGTCTGTCCTTATAAACGCACAATTCTCAGAGATGGTAAGAGATAGAGGTTTGATAAGTATGAGACAAATGCTTCTTTTGTCTGCAGGCAGTTCAAGTTTATTTTCAATTTTGGCCACGCCCCCTCCCGCCCCCGCAATTTAGAAAAATTGTCATATCTCCCACAGTTTTAAAGATAGATGGTTCGTTTCTTTTAAACATATTTAGTAGTCAGGTTAACTTACCGATCCGTCAAAGGAATGAAGAAAATCGGATGAACGGTTGTCGAGTTATGATCAAAAGACTGTTCGCTGCTGCAGCGCCGCTTTCAGCTGCTCCTGCAGCATCAAAATGTATGGCAAACGTATAATTTCCTTGGTACAGAGTATGTTATGGTCGGTCTTGACCAACTTTCTTTCTTGTTTGCTGTTGGAAATATGTTGCAATGTGATCAATCTTGGTTTATATGGCCCCTGCTGTGTTACAACTGTCCTCGCAGTCCAATTTTCTGCACGAATGCCAGGATTTTCATGTTTCCTTACATATCTCGTCTCTGTATTCCTCAAATCTATTGTATCTGCGCTTCGCCAGAGCATCGCAGGGTATATGTCCTTCTCTTCACAGAATCTGCATAGTTGGATGTTTGTTATTCCCAAATTGCCCGGGGAAACCCCGCAGCCTACAGTGGTCCTGTGTAGCGCTCTGTCAGGATCCTGAGGGTATTCTTGCCTTGTTGGATCAATTTCTGGAACCTTTTGGGGTTGTGGTTCACAATTAATGATTATGCTTGTCTCATGCTCTTGTTGCTTACCCAGGAGGCTGTTCTAAGCGTATTCTCTTGTTTCCTAAGGAGTTCCTTAATGATATGTTGGCCTCAGTGGGGTTCTGGTCCTACTATTGCGGTGGCCGCACCCTTGCGTGTCAGTTCGTCGGCATATTCGTTTCCGGGAATGTGGTTATGTCTCGGTATCCAGCATAGGGACAGGTTGTTCCTCCTGCCTAGTTGGTCCAATTTGTTGTTTGTCACCAGGACGAGCCTAGAGGTGAACTAATTGAGGGCGCTCAGTGCTGTTTGGCTGTCTGAGAGGATTGCAATTTCTCATTTATGGTAGTTTTTTTTCCATATTATAGCACATAATTCAGCTTAAAATATGCTTGATAGTTCCCCCCATTGACTCAGACAATTTTGTTCCAGGTGCTGCTACCCTAAGTCCGGCTCCTTGGGGTGTCAGTGATCCGTCTGTGTACCCACTGGATTGTATGTGGTTGCATGTTATAAGTTTCTGCCAGTGAGATCACTCTAGCTCTTTCTTATTGCTTTTGTGGACGGTGAAGTGAAACTGTGCCACCATTTTGTCTCTGGGATGAAGAATTCTAGAGATTTCCTTCTGCAACTTCTCAGAGTCGCTTAGGCTTACTATATGGTTTCACCCACCTCCTACTCCTTCTGCAGTCAGTCTAAGCAATATTGCTGTTTTCTTCAGGAAGATGGTTTGATGAAGTGGTGTTAGCTCCATCAAGACTTCGAGGGTCACTGTCACAGCTTTTCAAGCCTGAGAAGGTTTTGCTCTATCTTCCCACACGACAGCTCGGTGCATCGGTGTCACCACCATGAGGATTAGCCACCGTAGTATGTTCGATTCTCTGGCTATGCTCCCACATATGTATAGCGCCTTAGAACACTTACCGAGTGTGTTCTCCATGTGCTTGTCAAACCTTAGCCTGTTGAGATATTTGACCTCCTTTTCCTTTTCATCCACCTTTAATCCAGGGAAACTTTAATGAAAAGGAAAATTATAAAATAATATATATAATTAAATTGAATTTTTAAAGCACAAAATTAGTTAAAATTTATATTTTTAAATTTTCTATTAAAAAAATATCATGTAAAATTTTTTTTTGTAATTTTTTAAAATGAACATTTTTTGCCATCTTTTGGTAAAATTTGAATAATTTTTGCATTTTTTTCCTGGTATTTCCTGGCCCCTGCTTCAATCTGATTAACATATTGGCCATCGAATCGAATTAGACTAGATTTTTATAGCGAATTTTATGGATGTGCAGCAATTAAATTGCAGACTTGTTTTTGCTGCCGCTCGGCTCCAACTCATTTAGACCACACGCACATCATCAATCCCTGTCATCTATTTCAATCTACTCCGGCAGCAGGAGTCGGAGTCGGAGCAGCAGCAGCAGCAGCAGCAACAATCTCGTCTGGCTTGGTAAGTATTAATGTCTCTGTTAAATTGCCAGAGCCAAAACCCCAACGAGCTGTGCACTTTAATTAAAAAAGAACTCTTTTCAAACTCCAATTCCCTTCCGCCACATACGCATATCAATTACGCAGACGATTAAGCCAAACAAACTGCCAACTGATTGCCCGGGCATGCCAATGCCCAGGCCCAGGCCCAGGCCCAGGCCCAGGCCAAACTTGGAGTCGAAGGAAGAGTTGAGTGGAGTGGTGTCTCGTCTGCTGGTGTCATCATTAGAAAAATTGCCGGGCTGCTTCCTAGACCGCGTTACGCACACGAAAATTGTCAACTGGTTAATAGGCCCGAAAGGAAACTGGTTAAGAAAATTGCAGCCTTGATTGCATGTGACCAGGCAGCAAACATGCACGCACCACACGACTCGGGGGAAAAAGCGCTTCCACTGGGGCCTTAATTTGGCTTAAATGACTAACCAAATTGCAGGCGGCTACCTCAACACTATGCAAATGTGTACATGTGTGTGTGTGTGTGTGCTGTGTGTGCGTGTTAATAATTTTCCAATTTCATGCAATTTAATTTCCGTTGTCATGCGCCAAAAGATTTTTACGTTATTTAGGCTTTTTTGCAAAATTTTCACAGCGCCGTTTAATTGTGGTCATTTTTGTTGTTGGCCACGTTAATTGCGTTTTGTTGTAATATGTAATTTTATATTCTTTACCGTTAGTTAGTTAGTTAGTTGGTTAGTTCGTTGGTTGGTTGGTTTGAACGAAGAATGCAATCAGCCAGAATTGGCCATGCCCGATGCGGCCAAATGGTTGGTCTAGACAATGTTGATATTTAGAGAAGAGAGAGCAGACACGGCCACATTGATGGCACATTAAAATGTGCTAGTGTTGGTGAGCACTTAAGCAGGGTTTGCTCGCTTTTCTAGTGTCGCTGTTCATAGCGAAATTTGTTTAGCCCCTGCGGGCCAGGCATGACCATTATTGCACTAAATACAGCTATCAGTTTTCCCGATTTTGCTTCTTTCTCAAAAAGTCGCCAGATTGACAAGCTTCTTAGGGAAAAACACAAGTGTATTCGGCGCGCGGGGCTATTTGTAAGTGAATTTTAGACCAAGACGGGACTTAAACAGTGAAGCAAACTTCAGAAAGTTTTTCATAAGCCTCAAGTCTGTATAAAATTTGTGGACACTAAGAAAGAAACCCAAACTAGACCAGAATACTTATATAATCTAGAGTAAACTTATGTAGAAAACTAATCTAGATCAAAAAAACCAACTTCTTCGAAAAGATTTGCAATCTTTAAAAAGGTTTCAAAAAGTTTGAAATGAGATGGAAAATCTCAAAATCAAGATTTATCATATATCAACTTACTTATCAACCCTTCTACAGATCAATGTGAAGCTACACCTAAAAAAACAAATCAAATTGGAATTTAAGACTTAAGTGCAAGAAAAATCAACAGAGGAAAGTTGACTTCAAAGCTTCTATACCCCCACAGCATGATTTTCTAACTAAGACTACTTTTCGGACCTTACTTTTCTATGGGAGCTATACTACATAGATGTACGATTTCGACCAAAATTAGTAAAAATCATGCAAAAGCCTTACAAACGAACATGTAAGAAATTTGGAGTCGATTCCATTTAAAACAAAAAAGTTTTTCCCAATAGAACTTCTTTTTCGAACGATCATTCGTACTGTAGCTATATGCTATGGTCAACCGATTTGAACAAAACTTTGTAGAATAGTGTAAAAGCTTATTAAATAAATGAATGCCAATTTTAAGGGGAATTGCAATGAAAACATAAAAGTTTTTCTCACCAAGAATACTTTACGAACCTTACTTTTCTATGGGAGCTATACTAAATAGATGTCCGATTTCGACCAAACTTATTGAAATCATGGAAAAGCACGGCAAACTAAGAAATACAAAGTTTGTAGGCTTTGCCGCTGAAAACAAAAAAGGTTTTTCTCACTAAATCTAGTTTTTCGACCGATTGGTTCTATGACAGCTATATGCTATGGTCATCCGAATTTGATGAAACTTTTTGGAATTGTGTAGAATTATATTAAATGAATAAATGCAAAAATTTAGCACGATACCAATGAAAACAAAAAAGTTTTTCTCACCAAGACTACTTTTCAGACTGTTCTTTTCTATGACAGCTATACTATATAGATGTCCGTTTTCGACCAAACTTGGTGGAATTATGTGAAAGCATAGCAAACTAGGAAATATAAAGTTTGGAGGCTTTGCCGTTGAAAACAAAAATGTTTTTCTTGCTAAGACTATTTTTTAGACTCTACTTTCCTATGACAGCTATACTATATAGAAGACCGATTTCAACCAAACTAAGTGAAATTATGGAAAAGCATAGCAAACTAAGAAATAGGAAGTTTGGAGGCTTTGCCGTTGAAAACAAAAAAGTTTTTCTCACTAAAACAAGTCTTTCGACCGATCGTTCCTATGACAGCCATATGATTTAGTTATCCAATCCTTCCAGTTTCGACAAATAAGAAGCGTATTTGTACTAAAAGACTTTGTGCAAAGTTTGGTGAAGATAACTTTCAAACTGACGGAGGAGTTGGCATAGAAATAGACGGACGTACGAACTAACAAGGCTAAATCAACTCAGCTCGTCATGCTGATCAAGAATATATACTTGTGGTCCGAGATGATTCTATGCTTTACAAACATCCGCACAATTTTATAATACCTTTGCAAGGGTATACAAAAATGAGATTGTTGCATCTTCATCCAAAGATGTTGATTAAAGACCTAAATTGAGATTATAAACTGGGGTTGAGAATTTTCACAGTTTAGTATATATTTGCTACAGTTTTGTCTTGCTTTCGAGACTATTATTTTGATTTTAGATTCACTTTTTTTCTCAGTTTAGAGAAAACAATTGCCAAAACTTCCTTAAGCTGGCATCGCCGTGTAAATCCACTCCAAAAGAGCCACCGCAAAAGCTTTGCGTAGACCAAAAACCTGTCACTTAACTCAATCAAAGTGTTTGTCACCGAAATGGCAACTGTAAAAGCAAGCATTTTGAGAATCTCTGCAGAAATAGATCATCTTTAGCTTTAAGTTGTCACAGTAAACTCTAATGCAACACAACACTTGTACGTTTTTCTTTTACCTTCACCTAAATGACACATTTCGAACCCTTTCGGCGATCTCATTTCTGCCTGTGTGGCAAAAATTACAATTACAAATTATGCAGTTCTCTCATGCCCAGAACGGGCAAAAGACAAATATTGAATCGCAATCCGTTCAGCTGTGAAGATGCCGCACAAACACAAATATGCGGCACAGTGAGCAACAAAAGCAAGACAACAGACGACACCAAAACAATACACGTACAGTTAACAGATATGGGCGAATTTAAGCCACAGAGGAAATTGTACACTCTTTTTTTTATTGAAACTAACACAGAAAAGATTTGAATTGTTAACGACTAAACATAAAATAAGTAAGAAAGATTATATTATATGTAAATTTAGGGCCGATTCCTTATCTTCTACATAGACCTACAAACAGCAGAGTCAGATTTGGCACGTAGCAGCTAAAACCCTAACACAAACAAAATATACTCTGTGTACCTTTGGTAGGTACAGAATATAATTATTGAACCCATTTTGGAGAAACTGGATTCTTCTGCTTTGAGTTCGCATATATCTTATATCAATACTTAAAAAGTATCATTATGATCTAGATATTTTCTGCTGAAAAGATGCATATTATCAATATTTTCAGAAAATTTAGTTCGGAGTTATTCAGGTCTTATCATTCGACAGGCATTCAAGTATTACAATCTCTCTAATCTCAACATCTGGAGTTCAAAATCCTCTTCAATTCTGGAGAAGATTTGGCTGAAGGGTTCGTTTATCACAAAAAACAGCTCCAAAACCATCAAATTTCTAACATTTTTGTGTGGCTGTGTGCACAGTGAGGGGCATAAATATGCGTATTTCGCCCCACAAAACAACAAAAAAAACGTGAAAAAAGAGAAGCAGCTGACCAACCAGCAAACAAATAAACAAAATGTGCTGCAAGCCAAACGGTTGAGCGTTTTATGGAAGGGGGAGGGGTGGGGGTTGGGGGTTCCAACCATTTAAAATGCCAAAAACGTAAACGGCTGTGTTTCATTTCTACTCCTCCGTCGAGTAGTCGTTAAGCACAAATATTGGTTTAAACTGAGTTTCGGGTTCTTCATTTTAAATGAAATTAAATAGTCAAACGCACATAAATAACTTTACTTGGTGGTTGACCACACTCAAGTGCCAGGATATGCCAGGGTAACAAATGTATCTACAAGTTGGCAGCTTGTAATTTACTTAATGATGCTCAAAGTGATTACAAATGCAGTCAAGCATGCTTTACATATTTGCCACTTGGCCCCAAACGGAATGTCCCAGGCAGAAGGATTCGCCTGTGTGCGTGACGTGACTTGACCTCCTTCTTTTTGGGTGTGGGAGGGGAGGGGGCGGGGTTGTCTGAACAGACACATAAATCGACAAGCAAATCAATTATGTTAACCGTCTCTCTGAAGGTTCTTATCTGCCACTCCGGTATGTGGGAACTCTATTATAATCCAAGGTCAACACGAACTCTGTTTAAAGATTTTACTCACGTTTCGTGCATTAATTGATATTTGCAGTAATACGCATAAGTCAAGGGCAACAAACACAAAAAGGGAACAAAAAAGGGACAGCAGCGAAATGAATTGCAAATGAGCACAGCGGGTGAGAGCAAAAACAAGGATGTGGAGATCTGAGAAGGAAGCCGGGCACTGACCGAAAGCTGAATGATTACATTCCCTGCTGCTCTTCTTTGATCAATTATTCCATATGGTTCTGCCGTTTATACCATTAAACGGAACACTTTCCATTTTGGCTGTTAGTCACACATTTTTCTTACTTAATTCAAGCATTTTCGAAACGGCAGCCCAGATCAAACCCAACCATGTTATTTGTATGGTACTTGATATTGGTTCTCTCTGGATTGATGGTATTGGCCGAGCCGTTGCCCGTTTTAAAGTCGCGTCAGGGTCTCTACTGGTGGACTTTGCTGCTAATAATAACCCATAACCCAGAATAGTCCTGTGATTGTATCTATATCTGTATTCAACTAAAGTGTAATTAAATTATAGATTTTTTTCCATAACAATCTCAAGTGTTAATCTTTGAACTTCAATCAATAAACTATCTATTCTAAAAAAAGATTTTTAATGTGCTAAAACAACTTGAGAATTGTGGCGACCGTGACCGCTTAGTGAAAATATGTCGCCCAGTTGTTAAGGCTGCTTTGTTCTTATTATACCCTTGCAGAGGGTATTTAGAAATTGTCCAATTGTTTGTAACGCATAGAAGGAAGCATTTCCGACCACATAAAGGATATACATTCTTGTGACTCTATATAGCCATATCAAAGCCAGTTTTAAAGCTATCGCCACCAAACTTTGCACGAAGTCTTCTGGTACAAATACGCTGCACATTTGTCGAAACCTGACTATAACATATAGCTGCCATAGGAACGATCGGTCGAAAAACTAGTTCTAGTGAGAAAAACTTTTTTGTTTTCAATCCAAACGTCTCCAAACTTCGCTTTTACTAGTTCTTAATGCTTTTTCAGGATTCTGCCAAGTTTGGTTGAAGTCGCACATTTAAATAGTATAGCTGCCATAGAAAAGTAAGGTTAGAAAAATAGTCTTAGTGAGAAAAACTTTTTTGTTTTCAATGTAAACCCCTTCAAAATTAATATATTTTAATAATATGAGCTTTCACACAATTCTTTAAAGTTTTGTCAAGATCGGATGACTATATCTCATAGCTGCCATATGAATGATCGGCCGAAAAACCAGTTCTAGTGGGAAAAACTTTTTTCTTTTCAATGACAACGTCTCCAAACTTTGTAATCGTATGTTTTCTATGTTTTTTTATAACTCTGCCAAGTTTAATGAAAATCGTACAACTATATGGTATAGCTGCCATACAAAAGATAGGTCTGCAAAACAGTCTTAGTTAGAAAATATTTTTTGTTTTTCATGGTAGCATCCTGCAATTTTGTATATGTTTGTTTCACTTGCTTTCACATAATTTTACAAATTTTTGGCCAAATCGGACGACTATATCTTATAGCTCCCATACGAACAATCGGTCGGAAAATGCGAAAAAGAGTATTTTTTTTAAATATTAAAGCTAGCACTTGCAAGGGTATAAAAACTTCGGCACGGTCGAAGTTAGCTTAGCTTTCTCCCTTTTCATCTAAGGTTCAGTTGGGTATGACTAATTTAACATACTGTTAACGATCTGTTAACGGTGCTGCAATATTTATTCTCCAAAGTAGCGCATGTATGAAAGTAGACCAAGTCTAATTTGCTTTTTCGCACGAGCGGAACTTTTAAATTTTCAACTCATTATGACAGTTTTTAGACAAGAATTTTCTCATGGTCTGCCTGAAGAAATTAGTAAAACTATTTAAAACAAAAAAAAATGTACTTGTGCGTCGGCCGGGAATCGAACCCGGATCAACTGCTTGGAAGGCAACTATGCTGACCATTACACCACCGACGCCCCTTGTCCATAGTGAACCCCACCACCGATACTAATCTCAACTCCAAGCTCGCTTTATTAACCCAATTAATTCGTCTTTAATTGCTTGTCCAAATGTTGACTTAAAACTGAAATCAAATTTGTATTATACAGTTTCCCAAACTCACACAAATTTTTGCACTTTAACTTTTTGAGACGCAGTCATGAAAAATATGCGAAAATTTATGAGCAGCCGCAAGATAAATAAAATGAGATTTATGCTGATTGCTTATTTGCTTTTGCGAGTAATTGGTTAAATTTGTTTGCCCACCTCAACACACACACACTCTCCTCGTGTTGTGTTGTGTGTGGGTGTCAGGTGGTGGCAAAGGTCAACGGGTTGCCTTGCGCCTATGGATCAACTCGACTTAACTGCACAAAAAATGCCAGAAGAGGATGCTCAAAGTTGTGCAAGACGTTCAAAAATACAACAACAAAAAAAAAAACCGAAGTTTTGCCATTTGGTTAATGAACATCATCATCCGCATTCCACATGCAGACGCACTTAACCCACTCGTCACTTCCAGACGGCGGCTTTTGCCCGGGAAAGTTGTACCCGTATTTTAATTATCATAAAGTAATGCAAATGCCGTAAACTAAAAAATTTAATTAAATAACAAAAGTTCCATTGTGCAAGTCAGTTTAATGAACAATTTTAATTAAGAAATTCATCAACAAATAAAATATTATATATACGAATTTTGCATTCACACATTATGGCCATAGTTCCGTGTGTTATTTTTTGTTTGTGGCTGTGCGCGGCCAAGGCAAACTATGTAATTTTATAACTTTATGGAATCGCTTTTATTTGAAGGGTATGGCAACAGGGTAGGGTATGCTGAAATCAAGTTCTTACGAGGGCTCACTTTTCTGTTCTGGGAATGGAGAACAAGGGCAGAGAAAGTGTGAAGAGAGAGTCCATTAGCTGAGCTCTGAAAATTCTTATAAAATGTGTTTTCTCTTATTTTAAGGCATTTTAAAAAAGCTTTCCTCGTTTTAAGCTGACTTCTCTTTCTCGATAGAGAAAAGACCCTGGTCTTCGATTATAATTGACAGCTTGCCTATCGTCGTTCATGGTATATCGAATATCAGGGTTGCTTTTGTAGAACATATCGATTGGTTGCATAAGCAAAATTTAGATATACGGGGGCTGCCCCAAAAATCTCTAGAGATTTTCGTGTAAGCGATTTCATTTCGAGCTACAACTGGTTGCCTTTATAAGTGAAATGTCTCCAAAATGCTGGAGAAAAATTTGAAACCGACTGTTTAAGGTCAAGTAGGTTTGATGCATACGGTTTGCTTTCTCTATTTTCTGGTAGCCTGCAGCGTTCCTGTCACTTTACATCTAAAGTTCTCCTAGTTTAGTTCAAAGTTCAAAAGCTTATAAGAAAATCTCTAGAGATTTCTGGGGCACCCCCCAGATAAACATCATTCACTTTCAACAATTCATTATTTTAGGCGAATTTCAAAACATTTTAAAATCCAAAAGAGTAAACCAAATGAAAAAAGAGAGAGCTTCGTCATTGCCGAAGTTTTTATACCCTTGCAAGTGCTCGCATAAATAATTCCAAAAAATACTCGTTTTCCCATTTTCCGACCGATCGTTCGTATGGGAGCTATATGATATAGTCATCCGATTTGGCCAAAAATTTGTAGAATTATGTGAAAGCATGTAAAACAAACAAATACGAAAATGCAGGATGTTACCATTAAAAACAAAAAAGTTTTTGTAACTAAGACTGTTTTTCAGACCTATCTTTTGTATGGCAGCTATACCATATAGTTGTCCGATTTTAATAAAACTTGGTAGAACCATGAAAAAACATAGAAAATTTACGACTACAAAGTTTGGAGACGTTTCCATTGAAAAGAAAAAAGTTTTTCATACTAAAACTAGTTTTTCGACCGATTGTTCCTATGGGAGCTTTGAGATATAGTCATCCGATGCGGTCGGTACAGAACTATTAGTAGTGTGCAGCAAAAAGAAGACTCTGTGCAAAATTTCAGATGGAAAGCTTAAAAACTGAGAGACTAGTTTGCGTAGAGACGGACAGACAGACGGACGGACAAAGCTCAATCGACTCAGCTCGTCACGCTGATCAAGAACATATATGGTGTATGGTGTCGGAAATGAATATTTCTATGCGTAGCAGCTGAAAGCAGCGAACAGTCTTTTGCTCATAGCTCGAAATGACTTAAATTGATAAAACGAACCTCATTTTTCGGATCAGTGGTCCGGTTCGGGTTCGGGTTCGGGTTCGAGTTGTGAAAAATGTAAGGCCCGGTTTGCGAAAGATACCGAACCGAACCGGTTCTCAGGGGATTAGTTCCGAACCGGTTAGCAGCCTTGCTTGCAAGTTTATCAAAACTTAAAGTTCATGACTTTTGTTAAGTTCTAAGAGTTTTTTTTTCTGAATCTCAGGTCAACTAAGGCTACCTATGTAATTCCTAAAAATATTTTCCCGCTTCATATTTTGAAAAACAATGTATTAGCTACAATTTTTTTTTTAAGTTTTTGGGGTTATATTGAAATTTTTTTGAATACTTGCCAAAATAAGCTCTACTTGAGGTGTGTTGGAGATGTCACAGACGTGGTTGAAGATAGATATGTAGAGCTGAAATCAAAGAACGTGACATTAACACCATTATTTTAACTTGATATTGCCATATTAACTTTAATTCCTTAATCCAGGCAAGTTTAGGGTATGCATATTCGAATCTTAGCCGCCTAAATTCCACTTTGCTGGAATCAACAAGTCTGTCTACACTTATTAGTTATATTTTACAAAAAATGATGTAACTTGGATTAAATCTCATTCTAATTTGGGTATCAGAAAGTCGTTTCCCCCTCCAAATGGATATACTATTCGCATAAGCCAAACTTTTAATATGTGCTAGAAGCGAATCGCAGTAAATTACAAAAAATATATACTATATAAACGGACAGTTGCCTGCTCCGCACACTCGACCAGCCTCAGTCTTTTGGCCTGGCCTGGACTGGTCGAGTGCGGAAATTGCAGGCACTGGCACAGCCTCTCATAATTGCCCCGGCGGTGGCTGCCACCGTTGTTTGCTGGCTAATAGAATTAGAATGTGAGCACCACATGAGCAATTTTCTAGCAAATTTGTCGCCGCTGCTGCGTCCCTGTTGTCCACTGGAACTGGAACCGGCCGCCACCTAATTAATTGGCCAATGGAAAGAAACAATTTTTTTTGCGCTATGTGCCGGCCATGTTAAGACGGGGAGCATGAGGATGCCGCCGTCGCCAATGTCACCAAAGGTTGATTGGGATCAAGGTGAGAACAAAGTTGTTTCTGTGTTGTTTGTTCGTGTTGTCCCGTGTTGGCCGTCGCAGCGGAGCCATGAATTGTGCAGTTTATGGTCTGCGGTGCGCTGTTTCTTGACTGGAGGATGCTGTTTGGCACATTGTTGGCCAAGATAAAGCTGAGAGTTAACCTAAACAAACAATTTCCCACAAATTATGCAAATGCATTTAAAAAGCAAAGGCAAGTAGCCATTCTCCCTTCCCAACCCAACCCAATGAGCTTAATTTCCGTTGACCGATTTGACGTTTTGCATTTTAAATTTCATTTGGCGGTTGAAAATCAAAAAGTTCGAATTCCCCCCCAAACACAAATTATCCATTAGATGGCCATAATGACAGTGTACAGTTTTGGTTTTTATCAATTCCAAGGCATTAAAACGTTTATCGATTAACATTGTTGGTGGTCCCCAGAGCCATCCGCGACCCATTCCCGTTCCTGTCAAACGCTGTCAACATAATTAACGGCAAATGTCTGCGACTGGCATCAGGCAAGAGTCTCAGGGCTATGACAAGAAGTTATGCGATGGATGGATGGATACCCTCGATCCCGCTCCCCCTCCCCCATTGTAATTTCCACGCATAATCACACGAAATATGCAAATGAGAAGGCGTCGCTAGCTTCCTCTATTATTTGATATTTATATACTTATGAGCGGCGGGTGATTACGCGCAATTAATGCACCAATGCAATGTACGTGAATATTGAATACTAATGACGATGCCCGGCAAAACTTGGCAATGACTTGGCCCTTTGGGGCAAACTCCAACATGTCGTCTAGTCAATGTCATTCATTGGCTGTGCCAACGGCGCTCCGCAGACATTTTCCAGACATACCGCCCCACGGCCATATCTCATTGTCATAACGGACAGTGCTGACAGTAAATAATCCATCAATAATTGCATCCAGTTTTTCCAGCTTGCCCGGCATTCCTTTCCGTGATGGTCATGGCCACCGGGCGAATGGTTTATGTCAATTGTGTTGACATTAATCATGACAGTGTTCTGCTTTGAAATTGGCCACCCAAGGGTTTTTGGACTGACTAGAAAAGTCGCTTAAGCAAGTTGTTCATTGCCGCGGAGCAGTCGGTTGACAGTTGACTTGGCCAAGTGGCTGGAACTAGTTCGGTTTTCTTGGAATTCACTTCCCACTGGGAGTTTTTTGGAACTAAGACAAAAACGAGTAATTGGAACGGAAGGAATGGGGGGGACCAGTTATTGGTGTTCTAAGCTTAAGTAAAAGATAATGCACATTTTCCGGGTTCTGTGGGCGTTATTGCACTGGGCGTTATTGCATTATTGATAAAGATTTAAATATAGATATACACAGAGAACAAAACGAAAGAGATATAGATATAGATATAGATATAGATATAGATATAGATATAGATATAGATATAGATATAGATATAGATATAGATATAGATATAGATATTGATATTGATATTGATATAGATATAGATATAGATATAGATATAGATATAGATATAGATATAGATATAGATATAGATATAGATATAGATATAGATATAGATATAGATATAGATATTGATATTGATATTGATATTGATATTGATATTGATATTGATATTGATATTGATATTGATATTGATATTGATAGATGTGGCAACAATTTTCCTGCAATTTTTTCATTCTTTATTTAAACCACGGTGCAATACAGTTCTAGTTTGGGTAAAAAGAAGCTTTAGAATGAACTAGTTCAGCTGAAGAAACGTTTCTGAGGACCCGCATGAAAGTTATTTTAGTAGATCTTTTAAGAAATAGAAAGAGGTGTGTCTAAAAGTGTTCAATATTCATTCCATGGTTCTAGTTTGGGTGAAAATAAGCTTCTAAATGAACTAGTTCAGATATAGAAACGTTTCTGAGGACCCGATTGGAAGTTATTTTGTCAAATCCTTAAGAAAGAAAAAAGAGTTGTGCTTAAAAGTGTAAGGGTAGATCTGACAACAGTTTCCCTGAGAATTTTTCACTCAATATTCATGCCATGGTTCTAGTTTGGATGAAAATAAGCTTAAGAAGGAACTAGTTCAGCTAGTTCAGCTCTTTTAACATATCTTTGAAGAAGAACAAAGAGTTTTCTCCATAAGTTAAAGGGTAGATCAGTCAACGATTTCCCTACAAGTTTTCCAATGCATCGTGAGAACATTCAGCAGCAGAATCTGAGCACCTGAAGTGGCTACGGGTCAATGCAGCAAATTGGAAAAAAAGTTTAGAACACAAAACCCTTCACTGGGGCTACCTTTTCCATTCTTTCTCTCTCTCTTTTTTTTGTGTGTGTGTGTGTGTGTGTGTTGTCTACCTGACAATCTCGCACCGACACTTAATGCCACACAAAACACACACCTGAATGGTTCTTTCTACACTTTAAGTAGTTTGTTTATATTTGTTTATGTTAAATATTGAAGTACATATGGAAGCCACTAAGAGAGAGCGCCACTTCAGCTGGGGCTCCCGACATTTTCAGGTCAACTAATGGTTGCATTTTGGTAAAGGTAAACATGAAGAACGTGAAGAACTTTTTACAGTAAAAGTGGATTTTCTTTTGCGCCATTTTGCGGCGTTTTGCCTTGGTTTGCCTTGGCTTTTTATTTACGTTTTGCTTCACACACACACAAAAAAAAAAAAAAAAAGAAATGGAAAAACCAAACTCAGCTCATACCCTCGCCTCCCCCCCGCTACGGTCCGCCACCGTTCTTTCACTTAAACCGCTCGAAACAAAGTGGTGCTCGTGGCTGCGTCCAGGCGCAAAAGTGTTTGTAGATGTCAGAGCCGCCCAGCCAGCTTATTTTCGTTAGCTGTTGTTGTTGTAGTTGTTGTTGCTGGTGAAGGATGTGGAAGGAGTGGTACAAGGAGAGTAGTAGGTCAGGGTTCAGCTGTAAGAAAGATTGTGACATGGAAGAGTGGAGGAAGTTGGGTAGAAGGGTAAGGTTAGTTGGAAAATGAAGTGGATCATTTGATGATGTTTTCATGGCTGCTTGTTGGGTTCTTTGAGTTTAGAAAACTTTTTATGGTACTTGCAAAGCTGATCAGCTGCTTTTTATTATTATTTATAATTAAGTTAGGTTAAAAAAATGACTCACTTTAATATTTTTGGGTATTTGCACATACGGAAAGTTTAGGCGAAAGCTTTGGGCTACCTTTCTGTGGTAGCGTCAGCCTAAAAGCTTAAGTTAAGTTCAAACGAGAAAGCTAAGCTAACTTTGTCTGTGCCGAAGTTTTCATACCCTTGCAAGTGCTCGCTTAAATATTTTCAAAATACACGTTTTCCCATTTTCCGACCGATCGTTCGTATGGGAGCTATATGATATATTCCTCCGATTTGACCAAAAATTTGTAAAATTATGTAAAAGCATGTGAAACAAATAAATACAAAATTGCAGGATGCTACCATTAAAAACAAAAAAGTTTTTGTAACTAAGACTGCTTTTCACCTATCTTTTGTATGGCAGCTATACCATATAGTAGTCCGATTTCAATAAAACTTGGTAGAACTATAAAAAAACATAGAAAACCTACGATTACAAAGTTTGAAGACGTTTCCATTGAAAAGAAAAAAGTTTTTGCCACTAAAACTAGTTTTCCGAACGATTGTTCCTATGGGAGCTATGAGATATAGTCATCCGATCCAGTCGGTTCCGAACTATTAGTAGTGTGCAGCAAAAAGAAGAATCTGTGCAAAATTTCAGCTCGATAGCTTTAAAACTGAGAGACTAGTTCGAGTAGAAACAGACAGAGAGACAGACGGACAAAAGGTCAATCGACTCAGCTCGTCACCCTGATCAAGAATATATATAGTTTATGGGGAAGGAAATGAATATTTCTATGCGTTGCAAACTTCTGGCCAAAACTATAATACCCTTTAAGCTTTTTGGATATTTGCATAAACGGAAAGGTTAGGCTACTTTTCTAAGCGGCGTCAGCCTAAAAGCGTAAGCTCTTTTTAAGGGTTTTGTCTAATTATATATATGCAAAGCTTAGGCAAAAGCGTTGAGCTTCCTTTCTAAGGCAGTGTCAGCCTAAAAGCTTATGTGAGCTTTTGCTTATTTAACGTTTTCTTTCTCTCGGTAAATCCATATTAGAATTATCACCAGTTTTGGACAAAATGTTCACTACCATGTCATGGTTCAGATGGAAAAACTACTCAATGTTTTGGAACTACTTTGTTCATGGTTTGTTTTACATTCATAAAGTTTCACCAGCAATATTTCCACTCCCTAATTTTCAATCCAACATAAAAATCGCCCAAGGGCTTTCAGTTCAAAAACACAATAATAATTCGACGCCGCCAGCTTCTGTATGACTGTACGTAGGGCGTTTGTGTGTGCATGTGTGTGCGTGTAAGCGTGTGTGTGCATGTTCAACACCAACAATCAAATCAACCAATCAACTGCCGATTACTTAAGCCATTTTCAATCAACACTGAGGGCCCCACCCTATAACAATAACAACAACAACAACGACACGCAAATCTCAAACGCACAATAAACGCAATTACAAGCGCGTAACATGTCGGTTGGACAGAGACAGATAGAGATGCGCGACCGCAAAACCACCAAAACGGTGGGCCAAAGGAAATTGAATGCCCAGTCGAAGGATTCGACAATTGCTACCAAAACTATGTAGGCAAACATCATCAATCAATCAATACATAGCGCACACACATATTGCCAACCTGATTGAAGTCAATTGTGAGAAACAGCATTTTTGATAAGTGGCGTGTCGGGGGGGCTCTGGCTCTGAGCGAGGGCCTAAACCATTCGCAAATATGCAATCAGCATTAAATTATTTGCCCCAAAAACTATGACAGACAGACGGACAGACAGACTTGCGTGTGTGTGTGAATGTGTGACAGCTCTGGCAATTGGTTTGTCGTCAACTTTTGTATCCAACAGATACACGCACTTTCAATGCATAACAAATGTGTCTCTTTTAACAATCTAAATGTTGGCAAATTGTTTTTATCAACGCACAAATAATAACTGGCAAATATATTGAAAATAATGAAGAATCAAAATTCATACGATTTTGGGATTAAGTGTTTCAAGTTGATTGTTTTTGATAGGTAGCAAAAGTTAAGAAATGGGAAAACCTGGCTAGCTTGTGAATTATCAAGGACCCTAAAGCAGTCTCTTGGGGCACAGCAATGTCCTTCTCTCTGAGAATCTGCTTCAAAAAAAGGAACGAACTCGAGGAAAAGAATTTTACGTACTCAGAAGCCACAATACCCTTGGAATTTTTTAAAGATAAGGGAAATTTTTACCGAACCGCTTAATAAAGTGTACTATTATTATTATTTGAATAAATTGGCACACAACTACAAATTGTGTTTAATTGAAAAGTCATAGTAACATGGGCCTTAGGCTTTTTTGAAATGTATTATACGAAACAAGAAGTACACAGAAAGAAAAATCCCAGGGCATGCTTGAAGTGATCCTGATTTTCGGGATCCAAAAAAAAAATTGTATGTAAAATCAATCTTATTCCGGGATCAGCTCAAGAATATCCGTTTTTAATCCCGTTTCGGATTGATTTTTTTTGAGTTTAGAGTCGACTGTTGAACAGCCAAAGTGTATGCTCTTTTACTCAAAAGGTTAGCAACGTCTTTCAAATCTTTGTCAAACCTTTTGGTGGATAGATTAATCAAAGCGAGATGTGTTTATTCCATCTACCAAAGGTACATAGAGTATTTTAAGTTTGTTTAGAAATGTATAACAGCGAGAAGGAAGCATTTCCGACTCCATGAAGTGTATATAGTAGGGCGATTCAAATTGCTAGGTATAGAAATAATTAATAAAGCGTATGGCAGAAACATTATCTGCGGTAAATTCTAGGAAATTTTTCCCAAGAAACCATAGGTCTAACATAAACTCCTAGGTCAAGCACAGCAAGGTCTAACTTTGTATATGGAATATACAAATATATAGCTATGTTCGTTTGTCTCTTCATATGAACATACAGATTTCTGAGATGCTAAAAGGTTCGACATGTGCGGAAAATATTTTACTTAAACCTGCAGACATATTAAATTTATTTACAACTTTTGCCACTCCCCCTTCGCCCAGGATAATTGGAAAAAAACTCACATCCATTCAAGTTTTTTAGATAAAAGGTTCGTTTCTGGTGAACATATTGAGTAAATTGTATTATTTATCAATCTGCCAAAGGATGGGTTAAAATGTGATGAACGCTGTTCAAGTTATGAGCAATAGAATGTTCTTTGCGGCATCAAAATTCATACTGAGCATACACTTTCATTGGTACAGAGTATATTACAATTGAGCTTGAGCCAATTTCTCATTTGTTAAGTATAAGAAGTATGATTTGATACAGGCAGATGGATTAACACCAAAAACGAAGGCTAAGGAGAAAACAAGCTGAGAGCAAAAGCAAATGAGAAGGGCTGAAAGGCTTTTGTCCATTATAATTGGAATTTGTGAACGAAATAAATATATTTAAGAAAAAATATAGAAAATGTTAAAAGTATCTCAAATAAATAATAACTATTCTCCAACGGGGCCTTCAACCCACGACCTTGATATTCTAATGAATCAGTCTCCCACTGGACTATAAGTGCTAAATGCAAGTGGCTACATGCTTAACTATGATTTGAACGTCACCTCACGCGAACGCTTAATAGTCGTGTGCGCTGAAATGCAGAAATGAGCTTAAAATGTTATTAAAGCAAAATAATAATGTTTAAATGGTATCAAAACTAGAACCTGCCTAGTTTTGGGTTCTGTGTCCTTCCTTCTACTAACCTGCTAAAATGTTTGAAAGGTGTTCAACGATCAGCTCGATTATTGGAAGGCAGAGTATACAAATGACTTGAATGAAACGATTTTAATAATAATCCCTAAAAAGTGTGCGAAACCAATTGATCCTCTCCTCTAACTCCTAACAAATTCCATTTCCAATTACCATAAATATTTCACCAAAAACTTTAAACCAAAGGTCACACTTCAAAATATGCAAGTTGGGCAAATTAAAGCACAACTGTACTTATTTGCATATATTTACAAACAGATTTTCGTTTACAACACCCAAAAAGCACGAGGAGATTACGTTACACAATTGCAGAAGAAGAAGGAAGGAAGGAACTGGAAAAAAAATTGTGTGGGGAAACAAAAAAAAATAAACAAACATAACAAAGAAATATGCAAAGCAGATGAGTTGGGGATAAAAAAGTGTGTGTGTGGGAGTGGGAGGTGGAAGGGGAAGGGAGAGAGTACTAAAATCGTTAAAACCCAAAATGGTGACTTTATTTTACGACAAGGACAACACTTTTGGGGGGGGTGCAACAGATTGTCCCCGCCTAATCCAGGCGCCTTAGTTTGTGGCACGGGGTCAGAGCAGCTCTGGGTGATTCTCTTCCAAAACTCTCAATTTCGTCACAATAATTGGGTAATCCGACCAAAAGGTGGGCAAAACCCACCTTGAACTTTGCTTAGACGCACGGTCAACTTGTATATGATACAAGTGCGATTGAGTGCAAAACAAAATTTATTGCAGTTCATAAAAATTAGTTGAACGATTTCTAGATAAGCCTAAATTAAATGCTGACGCATGCCAGCTAATAGAATTAAACATTCCCCGTGCTATTTTTTTTCTTTTTACCACATTTTGATTAGGCCGGTATAAACAAATGCCAGGGGGGCCAATACCAAGAAAATGGAAATGCGGAAACTGTTGGCCTGGTTGGGTTTGGATGTAGTTGGAGTTTCGGTTGTGGATGTAGTTGAGGAACTCGGTAGTTCCGTTGTCTGTGTACTGGAGGAACTAGTTGATGGCGTTGTCCTGGTAGTCGAAGAACTAGTTGATGGCGTTGTCCTGGTAGTTGAGGAGCTACTAGTTGGCGTTGTCTCTGTAGTGGACGACTCTGGCTGCTCCGTGGTCTGTGTGCTTGTATCTATGAGTATATTATTGCAGTCAGCTTGCTCCAAGGGATCACACAGCTGGCATTGGTCTATGGCTAGACATTCAAGTTGTTCCCTTAGACTGAGTACACAGCCTCGTTCCACTCGTTGACCCACTCTGGTGGCATAACAGAAACTTTTGCCAGAGCTAGAAACTCCACATGTTTTGGTTGCAAGACTCTCAGGAGCTGTTCTACATATCTCATCCTGAGAACATACAAATTTGTTAATGCTTTTCACAGAAAACTGAAACTAGAAATCACTTCTCACTTCTTCATCCGTGCATTGGATACAGGCTGCGTGTTTGGGTCCCTTATTATTACATTTGTTCGACACGCACAACTCGCACTCCAAGCGAACATCATCACAGTTCTCCTTCAGCTGTTCCAAACATCCCTGCGCCAACATTACTCCTTGACGAAAGACACTCACACAGGCATCCAACTGATCTGCACATTGTTGCTCCGCCTGATAGCTGCTCCTTTGACAATTTATGCCGCTGCAATAGTTACACTTGGTCGCGGCCAGGACCAAGCTGGTGTGCAATAAAATTGCAAAAATGATGCACTTGTGTTTTGACATTGAGGAAGGCTAAATTGGCATTAACATCAAGTCTGATTAGGGGACATGACTTTATATAAACTCTGCATACTTGAAGAGTTAAGGGTTGATTTGTGTCGGCAAAATGAAACATTGAAGTGTGTCATCCAAAACCGGCCAAGTGCTGATCATCATTAGGAGAGGGCGTGTTAGTTGATAGTGAAGTAAAGTCATAGTCAGAGATAGTCTGTTTGCATTACTCTTCAGTGGAACACACAAACACGATTGCAGTTAGACCAAATGGGTATTAGCAAAAGCTTTACTTGGTCATGGGGTAAATAAACAAGTGAAGAGTTTGAATGGAATATTTTTTTGGTTTAGTTTTTAACAATTTTCACGAAAGGTTTTACAGTGAGCACTCATGATAAAGAAGGCAAAATAAATATACAAAATTTTGCGAGACCAATTTAGGACGTAAAACCTAATATATAAAGCAAAATTTGAGCAAACTTGAATTTTAATAGTTCTTTTTATATTTTGAAGGGTTTTAAACTGAATGAAAGACAATTTTACATCTTCTATCTAGCCTCATATAATCTCACATATAACTGTGTAAAATCTTAGTTTATCTTTCACATGACAGGAGATGAAAAATCGGCCCTAAGACTACCTTTCTATGACAGCTATACAATATAGATGTCCGATTACGACCAAACTTAGTGAATTCATGGAAGAGCATAGCAAACTAAGAAATACAAAGTTTGGTGGCGTTTTCTTTGAAAACAAAAAAGTTTTTTCTCACTAAAACTAGTTTCTCGACCGATCATTCCTATGGCAGCTATAACCTATAATCATACGATTTTGACAAAACTTTAAAGAATTGTGTAAAAGCTTATAAAATAAATGTGTGCCAATTTTAAAGAGGTTTAAATGGAAAACAAGAAAGTTTTTCATACAAAGACTATTTTTCTAACCCTACTTTTCTATGGCAGCTATACCATATAGATGTCCGATTTCAACCAAAATTGGCAGAACCATGGAGAAGCATAAAAATCTAGTAAATACGGAGTTTGGACGCGTTTGCATTAAAAATAAAAAAGTATTTCTCACTAAGAGCTGTATTCCGACTCAATTTTTCTAGGACAGCTATACCATATATATGTCCGATTTTGACTAAACTTGGTGGAATCATGGAGAAGCATTAAGAACTAGTAAATACGGAGTGTAGAGAAGTTTGCATTGAAAACAAAAAAGTATTTCTCACTAAGACTGGTTTTTAGACTCTACTTTTCTATGACAGCTATACTATACAGAAGTCCGATTTCAACCAAACTTGATGGAATCATGGGAAAGCATAGCAAACTAAGATTTATAAAGTTTGGGGGCTTTTCCACTGAAAACAAAAATGTTTTTCTCACTAAAACATGTTTTTCGACCGTTCATTCCAATGGCAGCTATATGTTATAGTCATCGGACAAATGTGCAGCGTATTTGTACTAGAAGACTTCGTGAAAAGTTTGGTGTCGAAAGCTTTCAAACTGACGGAGCCAGATAGCATAAAAACGGACGGACGGACAATCAACTCAGCTCTTCATGCTGATCAAGAATATATATACTTTAAGTGGTCGGAAATGCTTCCTTCTTTGCGTTACAAGCATCTGTACAATATTAATATACCCTTTGCAAGGGTATACAAATGTTTAAGTAGTTCGAAATGTACTTAATATATTTCGAACTAGTCTTAATTGAAGTATTTCGGTATTGAAAAGTCGGGCTTTTAGTGAGAATATTGCACATCAATCAAATATTTTCGAACTTATAGCACCATTCATAGCACTTAACTCAAATAAAAAGTTCACATTATATTATTTTTAGAGTTTTTTTTGGGTACAAGTTCTGTTTAATTTCAAGTAATTTGATGTATGGACTAGTACACTAATTCGCAAGAAGAACTTGCATAAACAATCTATGAACATCAAACTTTAAGACATTTTGCCTTGAATTAATATTAAAGGATGACGTTTATATTCCAAAAGTGACACTCCCCCTTCCTGTATTCTACTTATAGAAAAACATCAAAAAAATATCAAAATATTTTTGGTTTTAAGTACTTGACAAAATTCGCATACAAAAATTCTAGACAAATTATTTTTTCCATTTATTCTTCTAAATAAAACTTATGATATAATAATAATAAAAAAAAAGTAAGAAAAATTTGATAATCATATAGTTGGTAGAATTCTTTATTCATATACTAAATTAACCAAGTTTTTTTGTATTTTTGTTGGCATTTTTTTTTCCCAATCAACATTTAGTTTAAAACTAACTCAGAAAACGTAGGAAACGATTGCCTATGATGGATTTGGCTGAAATATTGAGGGAATTGCACTTCTTGATGTCTCCCGGAGAGCAGAGCACACACTGATCATCGGCTAGGCAACTTTGCTGTTCAGCCTCGGTGGTGGCACAGCCACGCTGGATCGAGCTGCTGGATGTTTTGGCAAAGCAATACGAATTGGGAGCCGTGGGTACTGGACAACGTGAGGCTTCCAAAGATTCAGCAGCATCAGCGCACTTGGAGTCCTATTTGCAGTCAAAGAAGGTTTAACACTTAGAGTAGATCCATTTCAGCCATTAATAATATGCACCTTTTTAGAATCGCACTGCAAACAGGCATATGCCGCAGAGCCCACACTATTGCAGCGATCTGTGTTGCACTTGTGGCAAGAGTCCACATGTTTCGAGGACTCACAACGGTGTCGCAGCTCGTAGGGTATTTCCAGGGAACAGCCCTTGTACAGAACCTTGGCTGTTTGGGCATGAAAACATGATAAATTTATGCCAATTCATTAAACCAGCCACACTTCACTCACGTCCATCATAGATGGTCACACAATAGTCCAACAGGTCCATGCATTTGGTTTCCGGCTGCAACGAAGTGCGCTGACAATTAATGCCGGAGCAACTGTAGCAGCTCGTGATGGTATTGCCAGCTGAGAACTCCGCCGCCAAAAAGGCAACCAATATACCGCAAATTGTTTGGACTTTCATTTTTGGGCCACGACTATCAACCGATTGAACATTGCGTTCAGCTTTTATACCGCTCAACACTTGAAATGGTCAGCTGAAGGGTACTCAAAGTGGGTAGAACACTTGAATGTATGTACTCGTGTACGTACAGCAAAGGGCAGCAGAATAGGTGCAGAAAAACAATAAGGAAAGAGGCGAAACCACGTCAATGTGAATGGGAGATAAATTGCCAGATATTTTAAGTTAATAGGAAACCTTTGTTTATATCTTCATAAAAGTGAATCGATATAAGCGCATGAGATATTGGACTATGGCAAGCGATATCGAGTGCAGGTGCAGGTTTCATCATAAAGTTATAATGGCTATTGTATTGATTGAAGATAACTGTTTTAATATATGTTATGGCACTCGTAAGGCTCATTAGAGCAATACCAAGAATAGTGATTAGATGGATATGAAAACAAACTTATTAAACGATTTCTATTTGAAGCAGTGGACGTTGACCTTAAACAGTTGGTGGATTTAGTTTTTATATTAAACTATCAGAAGAGTATGATCCATCGAATCAAAAACCTTATGTATTCTTGTCAAAAGGATGATTTCGGTATCCATTTGGAATGGTTACTTCTTAATTTCATGTGGAATGGATCTTAATTTTCCATTCAATGCAGCTGAAAATCATCCAAAAGATATGGAAAAGGGATATTTTAATATCAAAAATATATATATTAAAAACTAAACATTCCCATTGAATCTTTTTGGCTCTTTTGAGCTCAAATTAGTGGTTCGAAAAGCTCTACACATAAGTGGAAAGTTACCAAGAAAGTTACTCTGCTTGATTTACTTAAAGAAAACATGTAAAATAATTACCGAATAGTTAAAAAGAGTACTCTCACCCGATTTCCAATCGATTATGTCCATCTCTATTAAGTTCAAAGAGTATAAAAAGAACCGTGTATCAAAATTTTTCATAATAAAGATTAACTGATAAAAACGATATAATTTTTTTAAGTACCCTTCAAAGTAGTCACCCTTTGAAGGTGCATTGCAACTTCCGTAAGTGTACAACACTTTAAATCGACTTTATCGACAACTTAAGTGAGGTCATTCAATCATGCCATCCATTTCCTACGAATAGACTTATGCCACTTAAATGACTTTGCAAAACGATAAGCTTTTAGTTAATAAACTGGCAGTTATCAATGTGACCAAACTTTATATAGACTAAGTAAGACGGGTAACACTACGCAGAAGAAGAACAACACATTCAAATTTCATTGAACTTTGCAGCAAATCGTCGTCTAGTTATATTTATCAAGCTGTAATTTCATTTGTCTGATATTTTGTTAAAGTTTCTCAAATGAGAAGTACAAGAATATTTGAAGAGCTGTATGAGAATCAGGCTATCTGAGTACGCTTTTGAGTTTTTTGACAGTCAACTCACAGTGAATTGAGTTTACTCACTTTTTTTTAACCAAGACAACTTTTCAGACCTTACTTTTCTATGAAAGCTATACTATATAAATGTCCGATTTCCACCAATCTTAGTGAAATTATGTAAAAAACTAACAAACGAACATGTAAGAAATTTGAAGTCGATTCCATTTAAAACAAAAAAGTTTTTCTCAATAGAAGTTATTTTTCGACCGATTATTCTTACTACAGCTATATGCTATTGTCAACCGATTTCGACAATATATGGTAGAATTGTGTAAAAGCTTATTAAAAACATAAATGACAATTTTCGGGATATTATCATGTCAAACAAAAAAGATTTTCTCACTAATACTACTTTTCAGACTCTACTTTTGTATGGAAGCTATACCATATGGATGTTCGATTTCGACCAAACTTGGTGGAATTAAGCAAAAATCTCAGAAACAAACATGTAAGAAATTTGAAGTCGATTTCATTTAAAACAAAAAAGTTTTTCTCAATAGAAGTTCTTTTTCGACCGATCATTTGTACTGCAGCTATATGCTATAGTCATCCAATTTGGACAAAACTTTGTAGAATTATGCGAAAGCATAGCAAATAAATAAATGCCAATTTTAAGAAGATTTCCTTTAAAAAGAAAAAAGTTTTTTTCAGTAAGATTACTTTTCAGTCCCTACTTTAGTATGGGAGCTATACTATATAGATGTCAGATTTTGGTCAAATTTAGTAAAATCATGTAAAAGCATAGCATATTAAGAAATACAAAGTTTGGAGACGTTTCTATTGAAAACCAAAAAGTTTTTCTCACTAAAGCTAGATTTTCGAACGACTGTTCCTATGACAGCTATATGCTATAGTCATCCGATCCGGCCGGTTTCGACAAATGTTCAGTATATTTGTACTAAAAAACTTCGTGCAAAGTTTGGTGAAGATGGCTTTCAAACTAACGGAGAAGATAGCATCAATCAACTCAGCTCGTCATGCTGATCATGAATATATATATATTTTATGTGGTTGGAGATGCTTCCTTCTATGCGTTACACACATTTGGACAATTTTATAAAGCCATCTGCAAGATTATAAAAAAGGTTCGGTTCAACGTTATGAATAAGCCGTTCCGGTTCAAACCGATTAGCATCCCTGATAAGAAGTCATGTTGTAAGAGAAACGAAGTATAAGTTCAAGCAATGAACATGAAAAATATCAATAATATCAATAAAGAATACTTGAATCTGAATATTTCTTTTTATAATAAAAATCGTTAAGATCCCAGTTCAAAAATGCTAGCCTACTAGATAAGATGACCTAAGTTGAGAGACTCAAAACCGACAGTAGCTTAAATGCATACTGATTTAGCTTCCCATAGGTTAGATTACCTAACTTAACCTACCTTCCCATAACGCAGTAGCCCAAATTTAAGCCAAATAGAGTCCTCCCAAGTAGTTTTGTTCAAAATTCAATGGTTTATATTAAAATCTCTAGAATTTTCTGTAATGAAATGACTATTTTCAGGGTGACCTTACCCATCACCTTCTAGCTTAAGGCCTTTACCATGATGGGTTAGTTTTCTGTTTATCAGTGCTTTGTGCTACTTATATGACTCGCACTGTACTTATGTTTAATCCAGTTGAGAAGCACTTGAAACACACATTTGTACTATGTGTTTGTCTTGTTATTGTTTCTGCTCTAAGTATACAAGTAATCACATGATAGATAGAAATTACGGGTAATTGCAGCCTTGATCGGGTGTACCAAATGATAAGTCTTACAACACTTTATTAAGCCAAACGTAGTACAACTAATGCCAACAGACCCAAGCTTAGACTAATCAAGTGTACAGCTCCTCCAGATCCAAAAGTATTACAGGCACTGGCTCCGTCAGTGTTTTCGGGTAGACACAAGTTGCAATTTTTGTCCTTCAAGCAATCATTTTGATCCTTGACACTCAAAGAGCAGCCACGTTGTATATACTCGCCCACAAACTTGACATAGCAATAGGAATTGGGGGAGGTGGGCAGGCCACATTGATGGGCCGCCAAAGCAGGACCATCGGTATTACAGTTGTCGGACTAAGGAACTCAGTTTATTAATAAGTAATTTACACATGAGGCAAACTCACTTTAGAGCCATCGCATTGAATGCATTTGAAGTCGCCTCTTCCTAGATTATTGCACAAATCTCCGCTGCATTTCTGACATTGCTGATCCTGACTCTGACACTTGCCCTGACCGGCCAAGGAGAGTTCGGACAGGCAACCCTTTTCGCTGACCGCAACTAAAGAGACTTGCTTAAGTAACCATCCCAACACTCACTTCTCTTTCAACTTACAACCCTCATAGACGGTCACACAGATATCCATGAGATCGGTGCAAGTGATGGTCACATTTTGCCTGGTGGTGCGTTGACATTGAATGCCCTCACAGCTGTAGCAGTGCCTCAGTTGACTGGCATAGGCCAGCTGGAGAGAAACTAGCACAACTAACACAAATCGCAACATTTTCCTTTGGCTTCTCGTAGCTAACTAAATTGAAAACCTAATTTGTTGCAATTAAAAAACACGAAAAACCTGCAATTGTTCACACTTGAAACTATATTCCCAGCATTATTTCTGTCAACATTCTCCAGATAACAATTACAATGCAACACTCGAGATATTCTCTGAAGTGGCCAACTCGGCTAAATCTTATCGGACTGCGGAAAAGTGGGCTAAGAATTGTATTTGTGTGATTTTGTTTGTTTTATATTTTGGCATGAGTCACAGTTGTTTAATTATCTTTGATGTGTTAACATTTGTTTTATTGATCATTTTATATATTAGTGCTTCATTTTTTCAATATCAATTTCCACAGAAAACTCTCTAGATTGCTTATAGTTCAGTAATTTTGGCTATCTTTTGGAGCTTATCGAACGCTAATCAATATTAGTTATGGCCAATACACTAAAAATTTATAGAGTTGTGCGTATATTTATGACGTCCGAATTTAAAGAAACCGAAGCGATACGAAATGGGGTATAAAGCACTTGGACTGCTTGGCTGAATCAAACAAAAACAAAATAAAGTGGGTTATCTTTTTATAAAGACAGAAAGACAGAACCGGTATTGAAATGGTAAGCAACCTCAACACAAGGATCTGCTACCGAAAATTGACAATAAACATGATAATCATGATATTGTAGCATTTGGAGTTTTATTTACCAAAACTTTCTTAAACTAAATTAAAAAAATATAAATAATAATTTGTCCACTTTTGAAGCGAACCGCTTTGCCCGTTTCTTTTATAATCGCCTTGCCAGGCAATATAATTTTAATTAGCTGCCATGAAAAGAAATTAATGGATGATAAGTCGCGGCTGTAGCCATGGATGACCCACTAATTCGACACTTTAATGGTTCAAATAGTTGCATTGTCGCATTTCTTTTCATTTCTGCTTATCAGAATTAAATTGCGCTTTAACGGTTTACAACGATTACAACAACAAAATTTCATTCGATTCGGACGTGCTATTGTTTATTATTCGTTTTTGCATTTTCAAAAATGATAAGTAAGTTGAAAAAAACTGAGAAAGTAGAGCGAGAATATGATTTCATTGAGAGATCCATGGATTTTTGCACTCCTGTTGCATTGAAATTCCCAAGCAGTTATGTCATTGCTGGCAGGGAGAGACGGCTGTTGAACCGACACTTGATGATGCTGCTATGTGATGTTGTGTGTTTCTCGAGCTGGCATAAACTTGCTACATAGTTTGACCATAAATAGTTTGACCCTTGCAGAGGGTATTATAAAATATTCCGGATGTTTGTAGTTTATATATTCTTGATCAGGAGTACGATCTGAGTTGACTTAGCCATGCCCGTCTGTTTCTAGGCTATATCCTCTGTCAGTTCGAAAGCCATTTTCAGCAAACTTTGTACGAAGTCTTTGAGTACAAATACGCTGCACATTTGTCGGACCCGTCCGGATCGGATGACTTAAGGATATAGCTGTCATAGGAACGATCGGTCGAAAAACTCGTTTTAGTGAGATAAACTTTTTTGCTATCAATGGAAACGCCTTCAAACTATGTATTTACTAGTTTTCTATGCTTCTCCACGATTCTGCAAAGTTTGGTCGAAATCAGACATCCATATAGTATAACTGTCATAGGAACGATCGGTCGAAAAACTAGTTTTAGTGAGAAAAACTTTTTTGATTTTAATGGAAACGCCTTCAATCTTTGTATTTCTTAGTTTGCTATGCTTTCTCATAATTTCTTAAAGTTTAGTCGAAATGGGACATCTGAAAAGTATAGCTCCCATACAAAAGTTGAACCTGAAAGGTAGTCTTGGTGAGAAAAACTTTTTTGTTGTTCGCGTAAATGTTCTTAAAATTGGCATTTAGCTATCTGATATGCTTTCACATAGTTCTACAAAGTTTTGTCAAAATCGGATGACTATAGCATATAGCTGCAGTACGAATGATCGGTCGAAAAAGAAGATCTATTGAGAAAACTTTTTTGTTATCGATGGAAACGCCTCCAAACTTTGTATTTCTTAGTTTGCTAAGCTTTACCAATATTCCACCAAGTTTGGTCAAAATCCGATGGCTATAAAGCATAGTTGACATAGAAAAGTAGAGTCCGAGAAGTAGTCTTTGTGAGAAGAACTTTTTTGATTTCAATGGAAATGTCCTGAAAATTGTCATTTGTTTATTTGATATGCTTTCACAGAGCTCTACAAAGTTTTGTCGATATCGGTTGACTATAGCATATAGCTGCAGTACAACTGATCGCTCGAAAAAGATATTCTATTAAGAAAAACTTTTTTGTTTTAAATGGTATCGACTCCAAATTTTATACATGTTAGTTTGTAAGTCGTTTGCATGACTCCACTAAGTTTGGTCGAAATCGGACATCTATATGGTATAGCTCTCATAGAAAAGCAAGGTCCGAAAAGTAGTCTTTGTTAGAAAAACCTGCTCCGAGGGTATATAAACATTAACCCCTTACATTTGAATCGTTGGAGCTCTTGAACCTGATGAGTTCTTGAGACAAGATCGAACATTCTTGGTCTTTGGCAATGCACTGTTGATTTGCACTGAATTTAAGAATTTTTCTACTTGATTTGAGATCCTTTCCTACTCGGTTCAAGTAATACTTGTTCTAGGATCAAGTAAAATGGCATCAAAAATGCATACTTGGATCAAGAATTTCGCTCTTGGATTAAGAATTTTCATTTTTATCGATATTTTGACTTTGAACTTTCTCTATTTGGTCTCTGCTTGTATCAGTATGACTTCAAACAGTCTTATGGGTTTTATAGACAGCAACGCTCCGACATTTCTTATCCCCCAAACCGCAATTTATTGTTCACCCAACTTAAATGTAATTTATTTATTTAGGAAATGCTTGATATCAGAACTAAATTATAGAGCCCGTTCTTACAAAAACTTTGGGGATTGTGGGTTTTCCAGTTGGGTCACAAATAACCACATAGAAAAATCACAAAAGATTTCCTAGATTTACTTCGGGGTAACCACTTTTTAGTAATCTTATCAGGGATTAGCTTAGATTATGTTAGATTGTCAGAATTATTAGGAAATCCCCTATTATACAATTTGGTCTTGACAACCAAATCAAAGATATGTGATAATGTTCCCAAAGACTGACAACCGCTCGATTGCATTTCGAGAAATCTGTATGCAGTTGCCAAACTGAAACACTTGTACTTCACTCATCTAATCAGCCCCAACTGCAGCATTTTGCCCCATCAGATCTTATCTCCTAATAGCCGCGCGTAAACGTGTTTTAGACTCCATTTTATGTGTGATTATGGCAGCGGGGTTATCTCGGTTTTTCGTACCTTTTTATATGTTAATTCACCCCGCGCTATATAGAGGGAGCCAGAGCGGGTTATAAATAACATCGAATTGGCTTTATCGGACATGTTGCTACACAGTAATCGCCGATGCCAATCATATAAAGCAATAACTGTTTTGTACGACCAACAACGGCTGATAGTTCCCTATCGAGGGTCCCGACTGGCCGCTGGCCAAATCAAAATCTATAAAAGCTGTAGCGATCGAGGCTGAAAAATTAGTTGGCCGATTTGGTTTTCGTTGGTAATACGCGTTCGGGACAAGTATTAAATAAAAATAAATCGTCGAAGTCATTGAGTGAACATGAAATTAACGACCGTGGGAGTAGCTGGACTACTTCTGGTGCTCGGTGTCCTCAATCCATGTGGTAGGTCAAAGGATCCACCTGATGTGAAGTGTCAAAAATGAAATGAAAGAAAGCTAATGAACTTGCAACTTGAAATAAAAATGAAAAAAAAAAACATTTATCTAATCACAAAATATTCCCATTAAGATGGAAACTTATAATTAAAACGGAAATGCAAGTCCCACGAGCAGACACAATTATAGCCAATAATGTTTATCGTGATGAAGTAAAAATGTTGCTGGCTGATAAGGACAGTGATTCAAGTGATTGTACAATGTTCCTGACAAAGACATCGAAAATACTGTACCGCAATTTGTATACCCTTTTACCTAATGTTAACAAATCAAATTGAGTTCGAAAATTTCACGGAAAAAAGAAAGTAAAAGTGTTTTTTTTTTGCTACTCACTTGTGGACCAGGACTTTTACATGTTAACCTTAAACTGAACCAAGCTAATATATTTCAAAATTAAGTTTGACAGTTTCAAATTTGTATGTCAAACTTTATATGGAAAATTTATGGGGCGAAGTTTGTATACCCTTGCAGCACGTTCTTCAAACTAAGACTACTTTTCGGAACTTTCTTTTCTTTGGGAGCTTTACCAAATAGGATGTCCAATTGGGACCAAACTTTACGGAATCATGCAAAATGCGAACAAACTAGCCTATAATAATTTTGGAATCGATTGCATTGAAAACAAAAAAGTTTTTCTCAATAGAACTTCTTTTTCGACCAATCACTTGTACTGCAGCTATTTGCTATAGTCATCCGATTTTGACAAAACTTTGTAGAACTGTTTGAAAGCATGTCAAATATATATATGCCAATTTTGAGGACATTTGCATTGAAAACATAAAAGTTTTCCTCACTAAGACTACTTTTGAGACTCTACTTTTCTATGACAGCTATACCATACAGTTCTCCGATTTTGACCAAACTTAGTAAAATCATTGAAAAGCATAGCAAACTAAGAAATACAAAGTTTTTTGGCTTTGCCATGGAAACCAAAAAAGTTTTTCTGTATAAAACTGGATTTTCGAACGATCGCTTGTACTGCAGCTATATGCTATAGTCATCTGATTTTGACAAAACTTTGTAGAATTGTGTGAAAGCATATCAAATAAATAAATGACAATTTTAGGGACATTTTCATGGAAAACATAAAAGTTTTCCTGACTAGGACTACTTTTCAGACTCTACTTTTCTATGAGAGCTATGCTATATAAATGTCCGATTTCTACCAAACTTAGTGGAATTAAAGAAAAGCATAGCAAACTTAGAAATAAAAAGATTGGAGGCTCTTCCATTGAAAACAAAAAAGTTTTCTCAATAGAACTTATTTTTCGACCGATCGTTCGTACTGCAGCTATATGCTATAGTCATCCGATTTTGACAAAACATTGTAGAACTATGTGATAGCATATCAGATAACTAAATGCCAATTTTAAGAACATTTCCATTGAAAACAAAAAAGTTTTCCCCACTAAGACTACTTTTGAGACTCTACTTTTCTATGACAGCCGTACTATATAGTTCTCCGATTTCGATCAAATTTGGTAAAATCATGTAAAAGCATAGCAAACTAAGAAATACAAAGTTTGGAGGCGTTTCCATTGAAAACAAAAAAGTTTTTCTCACTAAAACTAGTTTTTCGACCGATCATTCCTATGACAGCTATATGCTATAGTCAACCAATCCGGCCGGTTCCGTGAAATGTGCAGCGTATTTGTACTAAACGACTTTGTGCAAAGATTGGTGAAGGTATCTTTCAAACTGATGGAGGAGATGGCATAGAAACAGACGGATGGCCTAAATCAACTCAGCTTGTAATGCTGATCAAGAATATATATATGTACTTATTGTGGTCGGAAATGCATACTTCTAAGCGTTACAAACATCTCTCTGCAAGGGTTCAAAAGGGATATAAGAAACTATCCACTCCTTTCCATTCCTATTTCTCACATATAGAAAAGCAACAGTGAGGCCTTACTTTTTTGGAGCCAAACTTTCCAGTGCAATCAGTGTGACCCTGCATATTTCACGATAATTAGGCCAAACCATTCCAGTTGTGTTCCCAAAATGCTACTTGCTACCTCACTTCCCCCCCCCAATCAACTGTCTCTACTTCACCTTTGAATCTCCACAAATGTGAATGTTCATTCAGAAGAGCATGAAAACCAATAGCAACATGTAATCAATGAAGGTGAAGTGGACCTTCGAGTGAATTGATATTGATTTATATGGATTATGGTTTAATAATGCTAAGATTAGAAATAAGGTGAAGACTTTGAACCTCCGTACCTTGAAAACGCACAAGTGTGTGGCTCGCTCCACATCAAGATTGAAGGAAATTCACTTATAAATAGAATAGAAAAAGTGAAATAGAAATACTAAAAACTCTGACAATTAATTGCATAACATGCGCCCAGCCATTAAGCTGGCATCATAAATTGTTTATTAATTTTGTTATCTGGCCTTACTTTTTTTTTGTTTTATCAACAGATGCTTGGGTACATACCTGGCACTCAGGACCCATCAATTGTTACACCTGCGATGATTATCTAGAATGTTCAGCCGGTTCGGGTATCCTGCGAAAATGTCTGGATAATGAGGCGCAAAGTTGTGTGGCTGTGTTTGCCAACAATGGTTCGGTGGTGCAACGTGGTTGCAGCGATAATCTGCAAGAGATCTGCTCTGATTCGGCTGAACACTGCTACGAGTGTCGCTCTCATGGCTGTAATACACTAAAGGACAACAAGGAGCTCATCGATTGTGTGCATTGTGATGCGCAGAACGATGAGAATTGTGTGTTTGACATTGAATTGGTTAAGGAGAAGCGTAGCTGCCATCAGCACTGCATCACAGCGTTGTATCCCAGAGAGAAGGTGACCAATTCACCCTGGGAGTTGGTTAGAAGTTGCTTGGACGACTTGAACTATGATGAACGCGAGGCGTGTGCGGAGGGAACCATGGATAATTGTGTGGCCTGTGGTGCAAGCGGTTGCAATACGGTGGAGTTGGGTGCACGCAGCAGTTGTAACCACTGTACCGGTGGCAATTGTGCCAATCCTCAGCCCCACACTTGTCGTGCGGTGGTCACCGAAACCGAACATTGTTACATTCAAGTGGATGAGGCGGGCGACATCTTTGAAATGGGTTGCCTAAGTAAGTTCAATGTGAGCGAAGCCACCCTGCTGGAATCAAACAAACGTCTGTGGTCTTGCTCGGGTGCTGACAATTGTAATGTGGCCTCGGCTCTGCCCAATGCACGTACCTGCAAGCTGTGTAGCTCTCGCACAGATGTGGATTGTGCCCTGGATCCCCAAAAGGTAGACTCGGAAACGGAGTGCCAGAATGCAGTCAATACGGATTGCTATATGCGACTGTTGGATGATGGGCATACGGAACGTGGTTGTCTGACCACGCTGGAGGGCGAGGATTATGTGGAGTGCCTCAGGGAGGGTAACTCTACCAAATGTTTGGCCTGCTCGGGTGAAGACTGCAATAATAAGGTGAGAATTGCGCCAGCATTGACTTGGGAACGAAAATCACAATTCCATTTAATTTACTCCAGCTTCATCCGGACGAGCGTTTGACCTGCCACATTTGTAGCTCCAGTGGTGATGACAAGTGTGAGAGCTTACCGGACGCCTCCTCGCTCTGCCTGCTGTACTTTAAGGATCAGCAGTGTGTGACCACCATTGATATGGAGGGACAAACGCAGCGTGGCTGCAGTGCCTCATTGGAATGTTCCTCGAGCAATCCTCAGAGCTGTCAGCGGTGCTCAGGACCAAATTGTAATACGGACAACTTGAAGCGACGTGCTGATGGTCAGCCTGGCCTTTGGCATCAGACTCTACCCCTTTCCTGTCACACCTGCAAGGACACGGACGAGTGCTCCTCCACGGATGTGGCACAGAAGAAATGCTCCTCCAAGCTGGACTACTGCATGACGGTGTTTAATACCGAAGGTGTTGTCGAAGCACGCGGCTGTAGCAGCTTGGTGGAGACCACTTGGAGTTCCTATTGCGATACGAATATTGGGAACTGCCACAACTGCAACTCCAATGGTTGCAACACAGCTGATTCCCAGGAGGCGTATACCTCCTGCATTTATTGTGATGGCCAGAGTGAGGATTGTGCCCTGAATCCCACGGCGGTGACCACCAGACGTATGTGTAATGGCCACTGCATGACGGCACTACGTCCTCGTTCCAATGAGAGTGATATTTATGTCACCGTACGCTCCTGTCTGGATGACAAAGATGTGACCGATCAAGAGATTTGCATCAGTGGTGATGCAGTGGAATGCTCCGCCTGCAGTGGAGCTGCTTGTAATGTGGACAAGTTGCCAGAGAATCCCTTCACTTGCTTTAGATGCGCGAACACCGATGATTGCGAGGTGCCGGAAGTGCAGGCATGCCCCAACTATCAACCGAATGATCGTTGTTTTATGCACTTTGATGAGAAGGGCAGTGTGGATGTTATGGGCTGTGCATCGGATCTCGAAGCGGACTATGTGGACGATGAGTTTGCCGCGTTGTGGTTCTGCCATGAGGCCGAATGCAACAGCTACATCAATATACCCAAGGAACAGAGCTGCCTGGTGTGTGATTCGGGCGATGATGAAAATTGTGCCGTCGACGCCTCCAAGGTTTCGCAAGTAGATGCCTGCTCGGCCTTGCCACACACGGGTTGCATGACCCGTGTCCTGGCAGCCGGCACCACTCAACGTGGCTGTGTTAACAGTCTGCCCAAGGCTCAACTGAAGGCCTGTCTGCTGGGTGAGGGCAAGTGTGAGGTGTGCGAGGGTAGCTTGTGCAATAAGGAAATATATCCCGAGGATCGTCGTCGCTGTCATCGCTGCAACTCGCTGCAGGATCCCACTTGCCTGGACTCACCCCAAGCCAGCAGCGTGTGTCCCTACTATCTGGAGGGCCAGGGCTGCAGCACCAAGGTGGTGGATGGCGCCACCTATCGTGGCTGTCAGAAGGACTTCTCCTGCGATAACTCGGACAAGCAGTATTGCCGTCTCTGCAACTCCACCGACAGCTGCAATGCGGTTAACCTGGAGAACACCATCATAGGCTATCCCGGCAAATGGGTAACTCCTCCCATCAACTGTTATACCTGCGAGGGATCCGAGTGTGAGGACTCACAGTTGGGTAGCCTGCGTAAGTGCATCAACAATGAGGCACAGAACTGTGCCACGGTCTTTGGCGCCGACGGTGCGGTCCAACTGCGCTCCTGCTCCGACCATTTGTATGCGGATGAAGACATGCTACAGTATTGCGATGAAAAGCCGGAGAATTGCAAGTTCTGCAAGTCCTCGGGCTGCAACAATGCGCACTCCCTGAGCAGCTATCAGGATTGTGTGATTTGTGATGGCAGCGAGCAGGCCCAGTGTGTGCGCGATGTCAGCGGAGTGACCAGAACTGTCTCCTGCCAGGGCTCCTGCTTTACCGGACTCTACAAACAGAACAAAACCGAGAGCAATCCCTCCAAGCATTTGGCACGTGGTTGTCTGGATGACCTGGAGTATGATGAGCGTGAGGCCTGCTCGGCTGGCAATTTGGAACATTGCGTGGCCTGCACGGGTGCCAGTTGCAATGTGGACAAAGTGCCCGAAGAACGACTTAGCTGCAACTTTTGCAAGGATAAGGAATGCTCTGAGATTGAGTCTCGAGTGTGTGTGGCCTATCGGGAGTCGGATCAGTGTTATATACATGTCGGTGATCTGAAAATCGAAAGCATGGGCTGTGCCTCAGATCTGACGTCGGATTTCTTGGTGAAAAATCGTCGGGATTTGTATGTGTGCTCGGAGAAGGACTGTAATACCAAGGATAATCTAAATACGGAGGGCGTTTCATGCGCCATTTGCAATTCCACTGCGGATGCGCGTTGTGTGGCAGGGACGGACGTGACGGAAGTTGTGTGTCAACATTATCTTCATCCTGAGTGTTACACTTATCTAAATGAGGGTAAGTACAGGGTAATCAAAGCATTTAGGTCTATTCCAAACAGTTTGAATACTCGAAGAAGGCTCAAAGGGGATCGAAAATACTGTAAAATGTTGGCTGGGAATCTGTAGCTTGATGAAAACTAACCATTACAACACAGACTTTATTGGGACTATTGTTTTTAGACCCTAGCTCAGCTTCAGAACAAATTTGCTTGGCATTTACTTGGAAACAGCGACTACATAGACATCTCAACGTCTACTTAAAGTCTCAAAGAATTCACAATGAAACCTATTATGAGTTTTTGTGCGAAACCTTTCGTTTTCGGCAGAGTTTCAGAAGGATTTCTTCGAAATCTGTTGTTAACTCAACTTCCTAGAACCGCAAAGAAAACAAAAATCTTCAACTTTCTACTTGAATTAAGTATAAACGTTGTCTTAGTCTATTGAATCATTCAATAAATTTCATGGTGCCCGCAGCTCATACGCATCCAATGCGCTATGCAGCTTGCGCATAGCAAAATTGCAACAACAACTTAGTTTGTATCTCTCTTTTCTTTCTCTCTTTTATGCCTCTTGCTGAATTCAGCACAACTACAAGTTCTCATGAGTTTGTGTATATGTGTAAGTTTTGTTGTTGTGCGTCGAATGATTTAGTTTACCTCAAACAGCCATAAACAAAGCAACACAGCAAGAGGTTTGATTTCTTATGGTTGTGGATGCTTCAGAATTATGTTATCTATTTGTATTGGTGACTACGCAAGCAAAATGAAGCATTTTAGCAAAAATTTCTGTATTTTTAACTGTGATTTTAGGAAAGACTTTAGATCACTTCCAGCACTAGCACTTTAGAAACAACTAACATTCTCTGAAAGTTAAAGCATATTTTGGTATTACTCACTTTTTTCACCACCCCCCCCCCCCCCAGATGGTGTGCTCAACCGTGGTTGCCTCATGGATACCAGTGACGATCTCTTTGACGAATGCTCCAGCGGCGAAAGCTCCAGCTGTGAGATCTGCGACACCAATTCGTGCAATACAGGCATATATCCTTCCGACTGGAAGAGTTGTCTACGCTGTGACTCCCAGCTTGATGGCGATTGCGAACAGAATCCTGCCAAATATGCCAGCTACTGTCCTGTCTACGAGGCCGAGGATGCTTGCGTTACCAGCCTAGAGAAGACGCGTACACGTCGCGGCTGCAGCTCGGAAATCCACTGCGATGTCAACCAGCTGGGTAATTGTCGTGTATGCGATGAGGAGAATTGCAATTCGGTGAATCTGATGCTTCACTACGTCGGCGAGCCGGGCAAGTGGCAAGACTTACCCCTAAGCTGTTTGGTATGCGAAGGTGCTGAGAATTGTGCGGCGGCCAGTGCGCAGACCCAGACCTGTGAGGGTAACAACAAACAGACCTGCTCCACCGTATTCAATGCAGATGGCCAGGTGATGGCGCGTGGTTGCAGTGACTCGGTGCGGACAGCTCATTGGGCATACTGCGATGAGAATGCGGAGCATTGCCTGCAATGCAAATCCAATGTGTGTAACAATGCGGCCAGCCTGGACGCTTATGTGGCCTGTTACTTCTGTGATGCGGAAGAGGAGGCCAGCTGTGCCTGGGAGACACCGAAGCAGCAGAGAAAGTGTCAGGGTCAGTGCATGTCTGGACTGTATCCACGTAGCTCGTCCCCGGACTCGGCTTTGCTGCCCACGCGCGGCTGTCTGGATGATCTCAATGAGGAGGATCGTACTCTGTGCGCTGCCGGAACTCACGGTAGCTGCTCCGCCTGTACGGGTGCCTTGTGCAACAAGGAAGCTGTCATCGAGAATCCCCAAGAGTGCTTTGTTTGCGATGATGAACTGTGTGAAGACATCAGCTCCATCAAGTGTCTGGCCTACAGACCCAAGGATGAGTGTTATCTGGCCTTCGACTCTTCGAGTGTGGTGGGCATGGGCTGTGCCAGTGATTTCGAGACCCTGGTGATACAGGAACTGTTGGCCCAACAGCGTTTCTTGCTGTGTGAAGGCAACAACTGTAACATCCCCAACATCATACCCACTCCCAATAACTGCCTACAGTGCAGTTCGCTGAATGATCCTCGCTGTGCCACAAATCCCAATCAGCTGATGACCACAGACATCTGCTCTCAGCTGCCCTACACACATTGTGTTACCCGCGTGGATGACAAGGGCACCACGAACAGGGGCTGCATGTCCAGCTTGGGTGGCGATGACTTCTACGAGTGCCTGACTGGTGATGGCAAGCATTGTGAAACCTGTCAGGGAGATCGTTGCAATGCGGTGAGCGTCTTCCCGGCGGATCGTCGCCGTTGCCATCAATGTGACTCCCAGACGAACGCAGATTGCGCCTCCACTCCGGCTAGCAGTGCAGTGTGTCCCATCTTCGTGGAGAACGACTCGTGTGTGACCACCCAAGTGAATGGGATAACACATCGCGGCTGCGGTTCCAGTTTGTCTTGCCTAGATCCCAGTGATTCGCGCACCTGCCGCATCTGCAGCAATAAAGATGATTGCAATGTGGTCGATCTGGAGAGGATTAATGCAGATGGTTCGCCCGGTGCCTGGCAAGAGGTACCCATTAAGTGTCTCACCTGCTCGGACAGCGAGCAATGCGCCGCCGGCGGCGGTGAGCTGGAGACCTGTGAAAGCTATGACAATTGTGTGACTGTGTTCGATGCTTCTGGTGTGGTCAACCAGCGTGGTTGCAGCGATCACGTGATCAAAGAGTCGTCCTACTGTGAAGAGCAACCCGAACAGTGTCCGCGCTGTAACTCCAATGGTTGCAACACCGCCAACAGCTTGGACTCCTATGTGGAGTGCTTGGTCTGTGATTCGAGTAAGAATGGAGTTTGTGTCTCAGATCCCACTAAGATCACCACGACGCGTCGTTGCCAGCAGGGTTGTATGTCGGCCTTCTTGCCACGCTTCGGTGAGGAGAGCGATACCAGCTATGCTCTGATACGCAATTGCATTGATGATCTGGAGAAGGAGGATCGTGAGAGCTGCTCGGCGGGTAGCAAACAGTTCTGCGCCAGCTGCGAGAAGGACAAGTGTAACACCGAAGATTTGGTGGCCAGCCGACACAGCTGTTTCAACTGCCAGGGAGATGAGTGCCAAGAAGCAAAGACTACCCCCTGTCCGAATTACAGAGAGAACGACCAGTGTTATTATCAATTCGATGAGAAACGTTCGCTGGTGTCCTTGGGTTGTCTTAGTGCGTTCAGTCTCGAGGATATCCATGTGCTGCAGAAGGCCAAGCAATTGGTGGTCTGTGAGGAGGAGAATTGCAATGATTTGGAGCTGCTGCCAAAGCCACAGACTTGTGTGTTGTGCAGCTCTCGCACGGATGCCACTTGTGCAATGAATCCCGGCAGTGTGACCAGCTCCAGCAGCTGTGACTTGGCCGGCATACCCGAGTGTTATTCGAGAATCTTAAGCGATGGTGCCACCGAACGTGGTTGTCTCTCCAGTCTGCAGAATGATGAATTCCTCACCTGCTACAATGGCACCTCCAGCAGCTGTGACTCCTGTCTGGGTGATAGTTGCAACAACAAGAAGTATCCCAGCGAACGTCGTTCCTGTCACATCTGCAACTCCGATGGCAATGCCAACTGTGAGTCCTCACCCAACAGTCTGTCCGTGTGTCCCATCTATGCCCCAGATGATCAGTGTGTGACGAATCTGCGCAATGGTGTAACCCATCGTGGTTGCGCTTCCTCCATCAGCTGCGAGGCGAATTCCAAGACTTGCGTTTTCTGCGACGGAGATGGCTGCAATCTGGTGGATTTGTCCAGCAGGGCAGATGATAATCATGGCAAATGGCAGGACTTACCCCTGAGCTGTCTCAGCTGTGAGGGAGATGCCTGTCAGGGCGAGAATATACCCAGTCAAAAGTGCAAGAACAACAACGAACAGGATTGTCTGACCGTCTTCAATGCCGAGGGTGTGGTTATCCGACGTGGTTGTGAAGATGAACTGGAACTAGTTGAATCCGTGTCGGCTCATTGTAGTGCCAATCCTGCCAGCTGCCCCTCTTGCAAGTCCAATGACTGCAACAGTGCCAAACAGTTGAGTGAATATGCCAGCTGCATCTACTGCGATTCCCATAAGGATGCCACGTGTCTGGGTGCACCGCTCAGTGAAGCCCACAAGTCCCGCCAATGTCAAGGAGGCTGTATGACGGCCCTCTATGGCAGCTCTGAGAATGGACTGGATCTAATACGCACTTGCCTCAACGACAAGGAGGCCAATGATCGTATGACTTGCGAGGATGGCAAAGATTCGACTTGCTCGGCCTGCTCAGGGGAAGCTTGTAATGTGCAGATACTACCCGAAGATCGTCTGAGTTGCTTCATCTGTGAGGGAGCTCACTGCGAGAGTCCCACATCTCAGCCTTGTCCCGTTTACAAAGCCCAGGACAGCTGCTTCGTGTGGGTGGGTGAGGATAATGATATTCAGGAACTGGGCTGTCTGAGCTCTTTCCGCAATCAGGATTTGGAAAGTGTAATCAAGACGAAACGTATTTCGGTGTGCGACGGTGTAAACTGTAATAGGCCAGAGCTCAAGGTGCCGGTTAAGTGTGCCCAGTGTGACTCCAAGGTGGATCCGTCTTGTGCCACCAATGCTTTGGCTGTGAGCAGCTTTGAGACCTGCCGGCAAATGCCACATCCGGAGTGTGTGACACGTTTGGAGAAGGGTGAGTGAAGGGGAACTCAGAGATGGCAATGGTATAATAACCCCCCTCTCCTTTACAGATGGCTCCACCACACGTGGCTGCCTGTTTGATCTACCACAAGCGGACTTTGCCGCCTGTGTCTTAGGAAAGGATGCCAATTGTCAGGTGTGCGGTGAGGATGGCTGTAATCGAGAGGTAAGTTGGAGCAAACTAAGACAAGGACAGGCTACAACTGACCCACTCACTTTCCCAGATCTTCCCGGCTGATCGTCAGCAGTGCTACACTTGTAGCTCCCAAGATGATAGCCACTGTGAGTCAAATCCCAGCCATAAGCTGGCCTGTCCCTGGGTCAGTGAATGGGAAACCTGCAAGACTTGGCTGTCCCACAATGTGACCACACGTGGCTGCAGCAGCTACTTGGACTGTGATCTCGATGACTATCGCAATTGTCGCAGCTGTGTGGGCAGTGAGTGCAATGCCATTGACTTGGTCAATCGCAAGGACGATGGTCAGCATGGTCTGTTCCAGGAGCTGCCACTGAAGTGTCATACCTGTGCGGGTGAGCACTGTCACAGCTCGCTGGGACCCGAGGTGGAGTGTAGTCGCAACAAGGAACAGGACTGTAAGACGGTGTTTGAGGCCGATGGGGTGACAGTGAGGCGACGTGGCTGCGCGGACGATGTGGATGACTATGAGTATCGCTATTGCAGGGACCATGGAGAGTTCTGCTTCACTTGCAAGTCCAACAGCTGCAATGATGCCTGGCAGACCGAGGAGTACATCAGCTGTGCCTATTGCAATTCGGAAACGGATGAAGGCTGTGTGATTAGCCCGGAGGATGTACAGCACCGACGTCATTGCAAGGGTCAGTGTTTGGTGGCTCTGGCGGAGCATCATCTGGTACGTTCTTGCCTGGATGACAAGGAGACCTTTGATCGTACCGACTGCAGCAGTGATGAGAGCGGTGTCATTTGTGCCAGCTGTGAGAAGGGTGACTGCAATACCTTCAACTATCCGGCAGATCGCTTGAAGTGCCATGTCTGTACCGGTGACAAGTGCTCGAGCAGCGAGGCCCAATACTGTCGCAACTACAGTGACAAGGACTTTTGCTTTGCCAAGTACCAGGACGGCAAGCCCGAACTCTTGGGCTGTGCCAGTGGTCAGAACAGTAGCGATCTGGAATCGTGGAGGGATGAGAATAAACTTTATGAGTGCACAGGACCCGAATGCAATGAATGGAATCGTTTGCCCAAAGATGATGAGTGCATTGCCTGTGACTCCAGCAAGAATCTGGCTTGTGCTCAGCAGCCGGAGAGTGTGACCACTACCATCCATTGTTATGCACCGCAGTCGGATTGTGTTACCCGTTTGGAGAATGGACACACCATCAGAGGCTGCCTCAGCGCGCTCTCTAATGACGAGGGCAAATCTTGTGTGGCCAATGGCACCTGTTCGTCCTGTGCCGGCTCCAAGTGTAACACCCAAGTCTTCCCCAACGATCGTCGCAAGTGTCACATTTGTAACTCTAGCAGCGATTCGGAGTGTGCCAAGAATCCAAATGCCCTGGCCATATGTCCTGTGTATGCGGCCAATGATCATTGTGTGGCCTCCTTGGATCAGAATGGTTATCTAGAACGTGGCTGTGCCAGCGAGATTCAGTGTGAGATTGATAATGAGGATCATTGCCAGACCTGTGCCACAGATGGTTGCAACACGGCGCAGCTGACCGGTGCAGCCGGACAACTGGCCTCTGGTATAGGCCTGGCCTTGACCCTGCTATTGGCCTGGGCTGTTAGTCAGCTGGGAGTGTAGAGATTTAGCTTGTTATTAAGTAGATTTATCTAGGATACCACAGCGTCTGTTGTGAGTGCGTGTAAATAAACGAAAAACGAAACCATGTACAAACCAACCTGTGTGCCTCTTCCTGTTTGTTTGTTTGTTTGTTTAATCGTCTGTCTAGCCTTTGCCCCCCAGGGGTGGTCGGGTGGTTGCCCAAAAAATCAAGCAAACACGCGCAGACAGACACATAACCCACCAATTTTGCGCTCGAACAAAGTTGAAAAGTGAAATTGCCTGCCTGCTTGAAAAGTTTTGAAGAAATTGCAAAACGCAGCCATTGGAAATAAAATGCAAATGCAAGGCTCGAAAACAAATTGAAATTGCAAAAATGGAGGGTGGTGGAGGGGGAATAGGGGTTCAGCCAGCCGACGTCGCCTAATCGTCGACATGGCCATCAAGATTGGAATCAACCATTGGACAATTTTCTGTGGTCAACAAAAGAAACCATTTGATTTGCTTTTAATTGCGATAAGAAATTGCGTTTTAGATTTATGGAAGGCAATTAAATGGACAACAATTTGATGGCCAAATTGGTGGCTAGGAAAAATCCCCAAAATGATGACTAATGCGTGAGGGGATTTTGTGGCGAAATAATACAAATTTCGATTGCAACACTCAAAAAATGTATTTTCTAGTTTTTAGAAATGCACCCTAAATCATTTTTCTTTCTTGTTTTTAGACAGTTTTTTCATAAACTTAGAAAAAACCACCCTAAAAAAGAATTTTTAGAAAATAATTTCTTAAATTTAGAATTTCGATTTATTTTTTCTTAAATTTAGAGTAATTTTTCTAAATTTTTTCCTCAATACTTTCTTAAATTAAGGGCGAATTCGCTCTTGAATTTAGAAAAAAAAATACATTGCAAATAAAGCGAATTTAGAAAAACGCCCTAAATTTTAGAAAGCACATTTCTTAAATTTAGACAAGCTATTTAGAAATTTGCCCAAAAATATAGACAAAAAAGTCTAGAAAATCGCCCTAAAGAATAGAAAACGAGAGCGTAAGTTAAAGTCGGCCCTGCCCGACTTCGAAATACCCGTTACTCAAGGCAATTAGTGTTTAATAACCTCAAGCGGTTGAGATAAGTATGCAACGTTTTTTTAACTCTGCCATTTATTATCCGATCATTATGAAAAGAAGATGTGAGATTGTACATATTGGCCACATGCACTACACTGCAAAATCTGAGCTCGATAGCTTACAAATTGTAGGAGATATTCAACAGTTTTTATTGCGGGGGCGGGAGGGGGCGTGGCGAAAATTTGAAACAAACTTGTTCTGCCTACAGACAATACTAGCTTACATCTAAAATTTGGTTGCTCTAGCTCTTCTAGTCTCCGAGATCTAGGTGTTCATACAGACGGACGGACGGACGGATGGACAGACGGACATGGCTATATCGACTCGGCTATTGATCCTGATGAAGAATATATTATATATACTTTATGATATCGGAGATGCTTCCTTCTGCCTGTTACATACATTTGCACGACTTTAGTATACCCTTTTTACTCTACGAGTAACGGGTATAAATATTAAAAAGACACCCCTTGTAATTCTCAAGTACGAATTCCGTGCAATCGAAATATAAAAGGGGCAACTAATATTCGGCATGCTGAGAAAATCGCCCTAAAATATAGAAAAATAGTTTAGAAAACCGCCCTTGAATTTAGAAAAATATAAAAAGACACCCCTTGTAATTCTCAAGTACGAATTCACTGCTTTTGGAATATAAATGAGGCAGCTGAGTGCTTAGCATATTTGACTGCGTTATTTACTGTCCCCACTCGCGAGCTTGGCAGTCGAGTGCGATAAGATGCATTTCGTGTTGAAGTTTCCCCGAGGTCCCGAGTTCGAGTCCCAGGCAAGGTAAAGTCAATTACTAAAATAACGATTACTAGTAGTGAACCAACAGAAAGAAAATATCCTATAAAAATAATATGTAAGGGGTTTATACGGTTCTCTCAGTATGGCAAGTCTCCTTCCTTTTCTGTCTCCAGTCCCGTATCTGTCTGTCCGTATGAACGCACAGATCTCAGAGATGGTAAGAGATAAGAGGTTTGACATGTATGGGACATTTGCTTCTTAAGTCTGCAGGCAGATCAAGTTTATTTTCAATTTTGGCCACGCCCCCTCCCGCCCCCGCAATTTAGAAAAAACGTCATATCTCCCACAGTTTTGAAGATAGATGGCTTGTTCCTTCTGGACATATTTAGTTATTAGGATAACTTATCGATCCGCCAAAGGAATGAAGAAGATCGGATGAACGGTTTTCGAGTAATGATCAAAAGACAAATTTTCTTGGTACAGAGTATGTTATAGTCGGGCTTGACCGACTTTCTTTCTTGTTTTTAGAAATAATTTTTCTAAAATATATGGCGAATCGCCGCCTTTGACCCCTTTTTTAGGGCAAATTTCTAAATTTTAGGGCGATTTTGGCTGTTTATTATTTTCAGTGTACTTCAATGAAACGAGGTTCAGATTATTTTGAGGGTTTAAGGGGCTTCCTATTGCCCGTTGTTCTGCACAATCGCCATCTCAGTTGACATCTTCATGCCCAGCTGTCACAACAAACTGCCCATGTTTAACCAAAACTGCAGTTGACCAATTTATTTAGCCGCGTCCACCGCCCTGTTTGCTGACAGCGACAGCCACATTTAAAATCTATTAGTTGACCAACTGTGGAACTGCCGACTGTTAACTGGGCGAATAAGCCCGTCTCTGTGTCTGCGCCCAGAAAGAGACAGACAGAGAGAGAGCGAGCAAACAAATTTAATAAAGAGCCTGCAGCCTGCTGCCTGCAACCAACGGCAACTGACAAACGGTTCGTTCGCTGTAAATTTATGTGCAACAAATAAATTATTTTCGGTTTTGTCATTTGATTAAAATGTTTGAGTTGCGAGGCAATGGGAAATTAATTGCAATGAACGAGGGAACACGAGGGCGGGCCAATCTGTTTGGTATCGAAATACATGTTGGCACTTGCATCGTTGAAGTGAATCGATTTCTATTGATTTAGTGCTGATTTTTATATACTCTGTACCGTAGGTACATAGAGTATTATAAGTTTGTGCAAAGGTATGTAACATCGAGAGGGAAGCATCTGAGACCCTATAAAGTATATATATTCTTGATCAGCATCAACAGCCGAGTCCTGTCCGTCTGTCTGCCCGTATAAACGCACAGATCTCAGAGATGGTAAGAGATAGAGGTTTGACATATGCTTCTTATGTCTGCAGGCAGATCAAGTTTATTTTCAATTTTGGACACGCCCCCTGCCGCCACCGCAATTTAGAAAAAACGTCATATCTCCCACAGTTTTAAAGATAAATGGTTCGTTCCCTCTGGACATATTTAGTTATAAGAATAACTTATCGATTAGCCAAAGGAATGGTGAAGATTGGATGAACGGTTGTCGAGTTATGATCAAATGGTTGTTCGCTACTGCAGCGCAGTAGCAGCGCTGCGGTCAGCTGATAGTGCAGCATCAACATTTATGCTGAGCGTATACTATCGCTGGTACAGAGTATGCTATAGTCGGGCTTGACCGACTTTCAGTCTTGTTTTGAATCTGTCATCGCTTAAATCTTAAAAAAAATACACTTTTTTAAGTAAATAAGGCAGTTTTTCTAGCTAGAAATTAATTATTTCATTTAAGTAGTTGAACTTTACAATGACCTTTAAGTCCTGTTGAAATTTGTTGACTTATTAGCTCAACTATTTTTATACCCTTGCGAAGGGTATTATAATTTTGCGTAAAAGTTGGCAACGCATAGAAATATTAATTTCCGACATCATAAACTCTATATATATTCTTGATCAGGGTGACGAGCTGAGTCGATTGAGTCTGTCTGTCTGTTTCTACGAGAACTAGTCTCTCAGTTTTAAGGCTATCGAGTTGAAATTTTGCACAGAATCTTCTTTTTGCTGCACACTACTAATATGTGGGAACCGACCGGATCGGATGACTATATCTCATAGTTCCCATAGGAACAATCGGTCGGAAAACTAGTTTTAGTTTGAAAAACATTTTTCTTTTCAATGATAACGTCTCCAAATTTTGTAATCGTACGATTTCTATGTCTTTTTATAATTATACCAAGTTTTATCAAAATCGGACAACGATATGGTATAGCTGTCATACAAAAGATAGGTCTGAAAACAAGTCTTAGTTGGAAAAACTTGTTTGTTTTTAATGGTAGCGTCCTGCAATTTTGTATTTGTTTGTTTCACAAAAATTTTCGAAAAAATACTCTTTTCTCCATTGTCCGACCGATCGTTCGTCTGATATAGTCATCCGATTTGGCCAAAAATTTTCAAAATTATTTGAAAGCATGTAAAACAAACAAATACAAAACTGCAGGAAGCTACCATTAAAAAAAAAGGTTTTTCTAACTATAACTGTTTTTCAGACCTATCTTTTGTTTGACAGCTATACCATCTAGTAGTCCGATTTTAATAAAACTTGGTAAAATTATAAAAAACCATAGAAAACTTACGACTACAAAGTTTTAAGACGTTTCCATGGAAAAGAAAAAAGTTTTTCACACTAAAATTAGTATTCTGACCGATTGTTCCTATGGGAGCTACGAGATATAGTCATCAATAAAAACACCACACGTTTAAAATCAAATTTCTTTAATCAAACAACACACTTGGAGTCAACAAGCTCCATTCCACCCCACTGTGCGATGTCGCCCAAATTATAGAAAACGCATAATTTTTATGACATGTAGCTCACACAAAAACCTTCACATGACAACCATCCTCCCAAACACTATTCGATCCTAGGCCTTGGTGTGAACCTTGCGCAAGCCAGCCTTCTTGGACGGCTTCAGCACATAGAACGAGCACATGAGCGTCTCATCCACGGACATCATGGCGCCGGCATTGTCAAACTCCCCACAGTAGTTGGGTGCCGAGAATATGGTGATCAGCTGGCGCTTGGCAAAGAACTCGTACCCATCCTCCACCACCTGGTGGGCGCGACAGATCAAATCGAACTTGTGACGGTGCACAAACTTGCCCACAATGTCCGCGCCAAAGGTGACGCTCACTCCCCGATCATTGTCGCTCCAGCCCATGATTTTGGGATCGGGATCGGACCACAGTAGGTCGCACAGCAGACCCTTGTCGGGCACATCGCAGGGTCGGCCCAGTTGCATGATCTGTGACATGTTCAGCAGGTCGGGACTCAGCCCCCCGTGACAGCAGAAGATCTTCTCATCCACAATGGCCGCCACCGGCATACAGTTGTAGCAGTCGACGAAGGTGCGCCACACCTTGATCGTGTAGCGCCGCTTGCACTCGTCGTAGAAGCCGTAGATGCGATTGATGCCCGCGCTCTCGTGGTTACCCCGCAGCAGAAAGAAGTTCTCCGGAAACTTGATCTTGTAGGCCAGCAGCAGGCACAGCGTCTCAATCGACTGCTTGCCCCGGTCCACGTAGTCGCCCAGGAACAGATAGTTAGATGACGGCGGATAGCCGCCGTAGTCAAAGAGCCGCAACAGGTCCAGGAACTGGCCGTGTATGTCGCCGCAGATCTTCACCGGCGCCGACAGCTCCAGCAGCATGGGCTGTGACAAGAACACCTCCCGCGAGCGCATGCACAGGGCGCGTATGTCCGCCTCGGACAGATTGAGCTGCTTGAGGCGGCGCACCTCGATGATGCGCAGAATGATCTGGTCAATGTTGGTCACATCCGCCACGCTCGATATGCGCTGCGACATTTCCCGGGCCAATTGTGTGGCTTACAAAGCAATTTGAAGAAGGCACAGAGCAGCATACAGTTGGGCAGTTCGAAACAAATGAAACGGGCTAGAAAACTCACATTGACAGACGCGCGCCGGGTAACCCAGGTTCACTTTGTGGAGTCGGCTGAGGCCGAGGTGGTCTCTCGCTTCTGAACCTTGCGCAGATCCACCGGCCGCAGCACATCGAAGGTGATCACCAGCTCCTTGTCCACGCCCATGGAGGCGCCCGCGTTGTCGTACATGCCGCAGTAGTTGGGTGCCGAGAAGACGGTCACCAGCTGCCGCTTGGCGAAGAACTCGTAGCCATCCTCCACCACCTGGTGGGCCCGGCACACCAAATCAAAGTCATACTTCTGCAGGAACTTCTCCAGCACATCGCGCCCGTAAAGGTAACTGACGCCACGATCACTCGGCGTCCAGCCGAAGCCATAGCGATCCGGGTCACTCCACAGAATGTCGCAGAGTAGACCCGCCTCGGGGACTTCAGTTGGACGCGGAATGGTGCGTATGTCGCTCAGGTCCTTCAGCTGCGGACTCAGTCCGCCGTGACAGCAGAAGATCCGGCGCGATATGACGGCAGCCACCGGCATGCAGTTGTAGCAGTCCACGAAGGTCTTCCACAGCTTTACGGTGTACCGTCGCTTGCACTCGTCGAAGAAGCCGTAGACCCGATTAACCGCCTGCGACTCGTGGTTGCCGCGCAACAGATGCACATGCTTGGGATGGCGAACCTTCAGCGCCAGCAGCAGCGTAATGGTCTCCACCGAGTTCTTGCCCCGATCCACATAGTCGCCCAGGAACAGGTAGCTCGTCTGCGGCGGGTAGCCACAGTGCTCCAGTATCCGGAGCAGATCGTGAAACTGGCCGTGTATGTCGCCCACCACACGGACAGGTGCCTGCACCTCCAGCAGCATCGGCTGCTCCAGGAAAATCGTGCGCGCCACCGAACACAGCTTACCGATGTCCTCCTCCAGCATGGGCAGACGCTGCTGCTTGGACCGTCCGAAGGTCTTCAGTTTGTTAATCAATTCGTTGAGGTTGACACGAGCAATTTGGGGCGAACCACTGCCGCTTAGGTTCTCACTCACCGTTTCATCCATCGAGCTTTGGACGTTCGATTTGGTGGTGTCACTAGTTACGGGGGCCGTTTTATATTTGCCCTTGACCCAAAAGTTGGTGTTCATGGGTTTGAGGCATGTTGACATGTGAGGGGGTGTAGCGTGTAGCGTGTAGCGTATACGCGTCTGTGTGTGTGTGTGTGTGTGTGTGTGTGTGTGACGGTGTGTGTAAGCGTGTGTGACCGAATGAATGAGCAGTGTTGTGCCGCTTTCAACTTTGCAATGACAGACTAAGGAAATGTAACACGCCGAGCAGAAACTGACAGAATGCACTAGCTGTGGGCGGAAGAAAGGGCCAATCCGGGTGTGTCTCTGCCGATCCCTGTTGCTAGAGAGGCGGGAGCGATGACAGGAGACCGTTGCACCACTAACGGAATAGACTCTTCCTTTGGTTGGCTAGGTTTTCCCTTAGAAACTCAGATGCCTGAGCTAGCACTGTTTGTTGTCATTCGTATTGTACACTCAGAGAAAAATATCAACTAAAATTGGTTAAAAATTCACTAAAAATTCGAAGAAAGTTAACTTGGCCGAAGTTTTTCTAACTTCGGACCTTACATTTCTATGGGACATATACGATATAGATGTCCGATTGCGACCAAACTTTGTGGAATCATGGGAAAGCATGGCAAACTAAGAAATACTTAGTTTGAAGGCGTTTCCATTGAAACCAAAAAAGTTTTTCTCACTAAGACTGCTTTTCAGACTCTACTTTTCTATGATAGCTATACTATATAGATGTCCGATTACAATCAAACTGTGTGAAATCATGGGAAAGCATAGAAAACTAAGAAGTACAAAGTTTGAAGGCGTTTCCATTGAATACAAAAAAGTTTTTCTCACTAAGATTACTTTTCAGACTTTACTTTTCTATGACAGCTATACTATATAGATGTGCGATTTCGACCAAACTTGGTAAAATCATTGAAAAGCATAAAAAACTAAGAAATACATAGTTTGAAGGCGTTTCCATTGTAAACAAAAAAGTCTTTCTCACTGAGACTAGTTTTCAGACTATACTTTTCTATGACAGCTATACGATATAGATGTCCGACTACGATCAAACTGTGTGAAATCATGGGAAAGCATAGAAAACTAAGAATTACAAAGTTTGGAGGAGTTTGCATTGAATACAAAAAAGATTTTCTCACTGAGACTAGTTTTTAGACTATACTTTTCTATGACAGCTATACGATATAGATGTCCGATTGCGATCAAGCTGTGTGAAATCATGGGAAAGCATAGAAAACTAGGAAGTGCAAAGTTTGGAGGCTTTGCCATTGAAAACAAAAAGTATTTTCTCATTAGAACTATTTTTTTGGTAAATCGTTCCTATGACAGCTATATGCTATAGTCATCCGATTCAGCCGGTTCCGACAAATGTGCAGCCTTTTTCTACTAAAAGACTTTATGAAAAGTTTGACGTTTTCCTTTCGTTGGGGACTCGAACTCAGAGAATCAAAGAATGAACACGGATGGCATGACCACTTAGCTCACAGTACCATCGACCACTCGCATGACGTTGCGGCAAATCATAGCAGAGAATGCACTCATATGTTAAGCTTTGCTTACAACATCTAAATTTTTTTTTCATATTCACCTAAAAGTGAATCTGAATGTTAAGATTTATAAACTTAAGCTACTTTTTCTCAATTTTCCGCTGGACTCATACAGAAAACGTTAAAAGGAAGGTGATAAGTCCGGTTTAAGAAATTGTTGGCCCTATTTCAAGGAATTTAAATTGATTTTTCTACATGTCAAACTTCTTGGAAAAAAGCTTTACAAACTGGATTTTAGTTTGATGTTTTTTTCTCAGTGTATTCACTTTACTTCTAAGTTTATACATATGTCATATGTATTTTGTTTTGTAAATGTTTGAAATAAATATGCCAGAATAGGAAGGCAAAAGATTTCTGAAAAGTTAAGGCCCAGGTAAAATGTCACTTAAATACTCATTGGCTGGAAAAGCCACACTCTCTTCCCCCCTCCCAGCCGCCCTCCCATCTCTGTATAAATGCCCCTGAGTTGCCTTAGTTGTCATCAAACTTCACCCAGTTCTTTTTATACGTTTCACATTGACACACTTTTTCGTTGTACGTTGAGTTTAAGTTCTCGGACCCCCAAATGCTACCGAAACAATTGGACGAGATGATTGAATCCCTGCTCAACTGGAGGACGGAGAAGAAAATGAACGTGCCAGAGCCGGACATCAATGCCCTGCTCAGTGGTGCCCGCAACGTTTTGCTGACGGAACCCATGCTCCTCGATATCCATGCACCGATCAATGTACTGGGCGATATACACGGCCAGTTCAGTGATCTGTTAAGGTACTTCGAGACGTCAGGGTATCCGCCCGAGCAGAGCTATCTGATGCTGGGCGACTATGTGGATCGTGGCAAGTATTCGGTGGAGACCCTTACGTTGCTCTTGGCCTTGAAGTTGAAGTATCCGAATTCCATGTACCTGCTGAGGGGCAATCACGAGTCGGCCGCCATCAATCAATTCTATGGCTTCTATGACGAGTGTAAGCGCCGCTTCACGGTGCGGCTGTGGAAGAATTTTGTGGACACGTACAACTGCCTGCCGGTGGCGGCCATCATCGACTCCAAAATCTTTTGCTGCCACGGCGGGCTGAGTCCCACGCTCCACCATATGTCCGATATAAACAAAATCTCTCGGCCGACTGAGGTGAAAAACACTGGTCTGCTTTGCGATCTGCTGTGGTCCGACCCGGATGCCGCCGTCACGGGCTGGGACAGGAACTCGCGGGGTGTGAGCGTTACCTTTGGCACTGACATTGTGATTCAGTTTCTGGCACGCTTCAAATTCGACCTGATCTGTCGCGCCCACCAGGTGGTGGAGGATGGATACGAGTTTTTTGCCAAGCGCCAGCTGATCACCATATTCTCGGCGGTCAACTACTGCGGGGAGTATGACAATGCGGGCGCCATGATGTGTGTGGATGAAAGCCTGAATATCACGCTGGTTGTGATGAAGCCGCGCAAGCGGGACAACGAGGCCAAGGCGAAGCCCGTGGTGGAGAAGCTGACGGCCGAGATGGCCAAATTTTAAGAGTCCCAAATAAAATTGTACTTGTAAACCATCCAGATAGATAACAGTGTAGCCAGTTTGTTTTAACTCGTTGACAAAATGAAAGTACAACTAACACCGACTCGGCTGTTCACGCTGATCAAGAATATATATATATATACTTTATGGGGTCGGAAATGTTGCCTTCTCACTGTTACATACATTCGCCCAACTTCATGATCCCCCTTATCCCCCATTTTCAATGGGAACAGGGTATAATAAACTATATCACACAGCTTTATAAGCGATTCACTTTTTTCAAGAACTTAAGATAATGTCATCCGGCTCGAAGGACCAACATGCTTGTTAGTTGTTGGGCCATCAAGTAAGGCATAAAATTCAAACCAAATCATATCATATGGACGCAAAGTCGTCTTACCTACTTGAGATGCTTTTTGATCAGGTATGTAAACCACTCGAAAATAAGAACTGGTTCGGTTCAGTGGTTCGCACAGTTTCTTAACCGCCGGTTCGGTTCATAACATGGTTTTTGAAGTTAAATGAACCGCGGTTGAAGTTGAAGTTAAATGAACCGCGGTTTCGGTTCGGTTCAGTGGTTCACAAAGGCACATTATAAAATATGATTTCGGTGAAGTGGCTATTCGTCCATTTTTGAAATTTGATTCCTATAATCCATTCGAATATCTTTAAAATCCTTAGAGCAATCTACAAAGATTATTATGTCGGATTCCCAGGACTCGTCTATCAGTTCCTGGAGGTATGCCCTTATATATTGGCAGATTAAGATTGAAATTTGAAAATTGAAAATATTGTCTAATGCAAAGACAAATTTAGATTGATGACAGGTAAATTAAGAGATCGGCGGGAAATTGCAGAAGACTTGTAAAATTCTATTCAGGTCATCCTTAAAAGCTATATCAATCCGACAACGCTAAATATGTAGAGGGTCGAACGAAATGTTTGAAAACAAGAAAGAAAGTCGGTCAAGCCCGACTATGGCATACTCTGTACCAACGAAATTATACGCTCAGCATAAATTTTGATGCTGCAGTAGCAGCTGAAAGCAGCGCTGCTACTGCGCTGCAGCAGCGAACAGTCTTTTGATCATAACTCGAAAACCGTTCATCCAATCTTCACCATTCCTTTGGCTGATCGATAAGTTATCTTTATAACTAAATATATCTAGAAGGAACAACCCACCTATCTTTAAAACTGTGGCAGATATGACGATTTTTCTAAATTGCGGGGGCGGCAGGGGGCGTGGCCAAAATTGAAAATAAACTTGATCAGCCTGCAGACATAAGAAGCATATGTCCCATACATGTCAAACCTCTATCTCTTACCATCTCTGAGATCTGTGCGTTCATATGGACAGACAGACGGACAGACGGAAATGACGGACATGACTCAGCTGTTGATGCTGATCAAGAATATGTATACACTATATGTATACACATCCTTCTTGATGTTACATACTTTTGCACAAACTTAAAATACTGTGTACCTACGGTACAGAGTATAATTATCTTCGGGAAACGATTCAAATTTCGTAATTAATCAAAATCATTGGCTAGAGGAAAGCAATTCCCGTTAAAACTCGTCAGGGAACCCAACTGAACCGAACCGTTTTTATTTGTGGTTTTCGGTTCGGTTGAGAAATTCTGAAAGGAAGCCGGTTCGGTTAGCGGTTCGGTTCACCAGCGGGAATAAGCTGTTCGGTTCGGTTCAGCTCAGAACCGGTTTGCAGCCCTGTTTTTAATACGACATATCTATTTATTTTCAGAAAAACCTTGGCTTAAGTTCAAAAACCAAAACTAACAAGTAAGGGCGCTGCAGTCGAGTTTCCCGACCACAAAATACCCTGTTCATTTGTTTTCATTTAATTGTTTTTGAATTTAACAAAATTATCCCAAATGTAGGCAACACTTTTTTCTAGTCCTGACCAACAACTGGGGGGTGCTCTTATCAGCTCAACTGTTTCGCTTATAACTCCGGTGTTTTTTGTCCGATCTGATTGTACTTTTCAGAATAGATAGATATTGGGCCTAGCTTGATGTATACTAAACCACGAGGCTCTAACTTGAAAATTGTGGATCTGACGGCTATTTAGGTCTAGGATTTCTAGAGGAGGTCTAGGTTTTTTGGGGATAAAAGGGGGACGGGGTGGAATTTTTCAAATCTGAAACAAACTTGATCTGCGTACAGCATAAATCTACCTTCGTGCAAAAATTTGTGGCTCTATCTCTTATAGTCTCTGAGATCGACGCGTTCATACAGACAGACAGACGGACAGACGGACGGACGGACAGACGGACAGTCGGACAGACGGACAGACGGACATGGCTATATCGACTCGGCTGCTCATGCTGATCAAGAATATATATACTTTATGGGGTCGGAAAATTTTCCTTCTCCCTGTTACATACATTCGCACAACTTCATGATCCCCCTTTTCCCATTTTCAATGGGAACAGGGTATAAAAACAGTCAAACTGGTTCAGAACAAAGAGATGACCGTTTTCAAAATGTTTTAAAGACTCTTACTGAAAATATTTAAACAATGTTTAAGTTTCCAATTCCACATTAAATTCATTTCAAGAAAAGTATTAAAATATTAAACTAAAAAATACGATTTTCCTCTCACGCTCTCTCCGTGTTTGTAATTTCCGTGTTTCCTCTCACCCGCCCGCCAACTGTCACTTCAATTTGCAACAAGATTGCAACACATGTGTGTTGCAGCATCAGCAGGAGCAGAACGGAACTGTACGGCAACAGAATGGAATCCTCTTCGTCATCGTCATTCTCGTCTCCATCGTCCCCATCGTCTGAGGTGCGTACGTGTCGTTTGTCGTTTATTAGTCGTTGCTGGACTCGCTTCATGTCCAAAGGAAATTAAAATAATTCATGCAGTAAATTCAATTTAATTTTAGCCTCCCGCAGGGCCCACCACAGACAAACTTCAATCGCAGCTCCATTTTTTAACCCATTTATGGCTAAAATGCAGACCTAAAAAAAAAAAAAAAAAAAACCAAACACCCAAACAGCTGGGCACTTAACTAAAGCCAGACAATTGAGTTTTATTTCTTTCTTTTTATTTAAATTGAATTTGCAAATTAAGTTTATTGTGTTACACACACCGAGGATGGTGGAGGGAGAGTTTGCCATTTTTTTTTGTTTTTCAGCTGGTCTGGGCTTATGCGATATTTATTTATGGCCGCCAACTTGTTTGTTGTCCCTGCTGCCTCAAACCCTTGCTGATCCCCGACTATATTTTATTGTATTTGGCTTTGGCTTCAATAGAAAACAATTGAACAATTGAACAATTGATTCGCATGCATCCGAAATTTGTTACAGGGATTTAAGCTGAATGATTTATGGTTACGCGGAATGGCTTTAAAATGCAAGCAGAAAATCACGCATACGCACAGTCGTCCGTGGCATGCAATTTACATGGCAGTTGGCAAACGTTAACTGATGCATCTCTTCTGCTCCTTTTTTTTGGCTCTGAGTCTAGTTGGCACCATTTGGTCAGCCCCAAACAAAATAAATACAAATAAATTAAGAATCATATAAAAACGGGGACGCAATGCGGAGAGTACTTTTAGTTGGCGCCAGGGTTGCCGCCGCCGAAGCGACGCCTAAAACGGCCACACACACACACACACACACAGGGGCAACAACCCTGAGCCCAATCATTTTCCATTAAAATTCATTTCTTGCACAGAATAAAAAAAAAAAAAGGCGAGAGATAAATGTAAATAGGAAGCGTAATGCATGACTGGTCCAGAATTTTTGCATCGTTTGCTAAAAAATTGTCGCAACAAATTGCCAACGAAAAACCCGGTCAATGGTCAGCCAAAAATGTAACACAATGTGTATTAAGCAGGAGGTAGGTCGGAAAGTGGGTTAACAGCACCAGGACAGGCCACCCCAGTGGCACATATTGACAGGGCACCCCAGGGGCCGTGGCTGCAGAAGTGAGAGCTTAAGTGAAAGAAAGTATGTTTGCTTAAATAAATTGAAAATTTAAGTCCCGCAACCCGAAACTGTTCCAGCTTCCAATTGCCATTATCCAACAGCTGTGCTGTCACACCTGGCGGCCCAGGCAGCCATAACTAATATCACTTAGGACATGTAATGCATTTGCATGGCTACTTAATTTAGTCACTGGTGTACACGGAAAGAAACGAAGTTGCAGTTGTCAACATGAAATTGGATTTAAAGGCATTTGAAGTACAATCTACTTTTCCAGACCCATTTGAAATGGGCGATTACCTCTCAATCTCTGGGCTTGTGTGTTTCTAATATTCGCTGAAGAAATTAGGACCTACAGCTTAAAGCATAATCTAAATGGCAATGTTTGTTTTTTACAGAATACTACCCATTACCCGCTGCACCATAATATAATAAATAGATATGGTATAATATATACTTTTCCGATTTTGATCAAACTTGGTGAAACTAAAACAAGGCAAAGAAAGCTTCAAGACGTTTCCTTTGAAAATAAAAAGGTTTCTCTCACTTAGGGCCGATTTCTAATCTACTACATAGAGCTATCTGTCACATAAACCTACAAATAACAGAGCAAAATCTTAGCTTATCTGACACATGGCAGCTATTAAGGAGATGAGAAGTCGGCCCTTAAACTAGTTTTTCGAACGATATTTCCTACTATATAGTCTTCACATTTTGATCAAACTTTGCAGAATTGTGAGAGGGCATCTAAAGCAACGATGTTCAAGAAGAGAGGCTCTCTGTAGCTGTCTGTCTCTCTCTGACACTCACTGAAGCATTACGTCGGCAAGCATTCGGCAAAAATTGCCTAAAGTGTTCGGCCCCTGGGGGCTATGGGCGAACATCGCTGATGTAAAGCAAATGTATGCCAAATTTGTAGAAGTTGCCATTGAAAAACATAAAGTTTTTCTTCACAAAAACTATTTTTTACAACAAAATGTTCTATGCCAGGTATTCTTTAAAGATTTTCGATCCTGATAAGTCTTAGTGGAATCTTTAAAAAAACATAGAACACTCGTAAATACATAGTTTGAGAAAGTTCCTTTGTACATTTGATTACATTTTCTTCCAAGAACAAGTTTATGGTCCGATCATTTCTATAACAGCTGTATTATATAGTCAGTCGATTTTAATTCAGCTGTGTAGAAATGTGTAAACGCACATAAAATAAGTCTTGACCAAATTTAAGGAAGTTACCATTGAAAGCATAAGAGTTTTTCTGAAAAATAACATATTCTAGTGCAATTTTTTGTGCGGCAATTATGCTATATAGTTGAGCGATTTTGATCAAATTTAATGGAATAATGGATGTGCATAGATACCTCATTTAGACTAAGTTTGGAGGCTTTTCCGTAGAAAACAAAAACGTTTTTCTCTCTAAAACTAGATTTTCGACCCATGGTTCCTATGGCAGCTATATGCTATGGTCAGTCGATATTAAGAAAACTTCGAATCGTATGAAATTACATAAAATAAATAAATGAATAAATTAAACACGCTTCCATTGAAAACAACAAAGTTTTTCTTACTAAGAGTAGTTTGCCACCCATTTCTACTAAGGCAGCTATACCATATATTTGTCCGATTTCGACCAAACTTAGTGAAGTTCTGGAAAAGCAAAGCAAACTAATAAATACGAAGTTAGGAGGCGTTTTCGTCGAAAACAAAAAGGGGGTTTTCACTAAAACTAGTTTTACCGTACGATTGTTCCCATGCTTTGGTCATTCGATACGAGAAATGAGCAATTTAATTTGATAATGATAATAAAAATAGAGGAAACAGTGCTCTGTTTCATTTCAGTCGCAGGCCAGTGGTCGGTGATGGCAGGTCAGAGCTAGTTTAAGGGCGACTTCTTTGTAACTTTAACTTTTTGGCCTCGCTCTTCCTGACAAACGCTGCTTTAAGGTATTCTACGTTTGTGTATGCTATGAATTTGTTAACCCACGTAATTATTCCTTTCAAAAACGGATCGTGTTCAGTACACTTGATCAATAAATAACCGATATTAGTACGCTTAGACCGAAATGCAGACAAGGTAAAGCTAAAATAATTACTACTAATTGGTATATGATTTCAGAGACAAATGGAAATATGTAAGGACTATTTCATTTAACAGAGGAGTAGGTTACTAAGCATCTTCCACTTCTCCATCTACTGCCCTCACTTCGTTGTCTCTCTTTGACACCTATAAAATAGTTTTAACCTTCTAAAATCTTCCAAAACAATTCTTTCTAAAATTATGAAAATATTTACTGGCTTATAGGAAATGTTTTCTTAATTATATTGATATTCTTAAACGTATTTTAAGGCGTATTTCTTAATTTTAGGGTGATTTCTATATTTTTTTTCACATTGCTATCTCGAAATTTCTCAAAGTGCATGCCAGCACAGACCACTCGATGGTAAGCCTTGCCTTGTATGTAAATAGCCAATATTTGTCGAATGACTTCAAACGCCATGCACTTGCACTTAATTAGCATTACTCTGCTCATAATTTTAATTGAAACGCAAAGCACGTGCAAAATTGCACACTAAAATGCACTTGCCGCAGTTCTAGTTCCATTTCTTGCCTCAAATGAGAAAGGTTCGCACTTCTCTGCTAGTCGCAAGTCAAAGCTCTTAATTTATGGGGCAAGATGATAAAATAAATGGGGGGACAGCGATTACATGGGGTCATATGTTTGGATTGTGTAATAGAGGCCACGTTTCAACGATAATGGCAGAGGAAAATTAGTCGTAACGCCTAAAACTATGCAGCAACTATGAGAGGAACGATTTATTGAACTACCCGAAAAAGACTTATCAGCAGCGGTCCAAGCAAGCAAACAACCCTCGAACTAAGTCAGTTGGTCATCAAAAAAAAAAAGTGGAGGAAACGGAAGTGCCATCGACACAGATACCAGCAAAACAGAATTGGGGGGGGGGGGGAGCTGGTGGCAATTTTCTGTTGATTACAGCCACCCTCCCCCCCCCCGCTGGGCGTTGAAAAGAAGGGGGTGGGCGAATGACAAGGGTCAAGCGAAAGTTTTACTAAATCTTTGTTTGCTGTTGTTGTTTTTCCTTTTCAGTTTATTTATATTAAGTTTAATTTGTTTGGCAAAAAAGCGAGAGGAAATTGGTTTAAGTGGACGAGACACAGGACACAGGACCAAAATTGTAGATTTATCTAGTGAAAGTTGTTCACCTGCAAATGGTGGAAAAAAGAAGTGGGAAACTTAAATGCTGCAAGTGATGGGTAGGAGGAAAGTGTGAAAGGAAGGGTGAACTGTCAATGCAATGACCCAAAGCTGGACATAGATAAAAGGGGAAGAATGGAAATTGAACCAATTTAGCAAAGGGAAATCGAAGGGATGGTCTTAATTACAAAACAGAGAGTTTTGTACTTTAAAGTCGATCAACTTCTTTCAGAACTTTCCCTGAATTTTAAGTCCCTTCAACTTGTCCCACAAATTTCACCAAAACTGCATTCATCTGCCTACCAAATAAATCTTCACCATATCTGACAGACTCGGCCTGTTGTTTGTCTAACTGACATTACCCGCTTCCCGCTACCCCATTCCCAACCCACCCAGAAAAATGCATTCAGGTTTGTCTGCCAAAATCATACATCAATTTAGAGACATTCGTCAGCGAAATGCCACAGAACTGACACAGAATGGGTGGAGCAGGATCGGTGGGAATTGCGGCTGGAGTTTTTGCATGTTTTATGTGCATTTTCGTTGGGGGCAAAATTTCACCAGACATGAACGCGTCGCGTCGCGTCGCGTCGGTTGGCTGTCCAAACAATTAATCATTGATGAAGAAAATGTACATGGTACCGGAAAACACTCGCCTGACTGCTTAATTGTGCCAAATGTCATTAGATTTGCGTCACACACACAAATGTCGATGGAGTCGTGCGAAAATTGAATGAATTTTTAATACAAATTAAGTGGGATGCAATCAGTTGCTAAAAAGGCTGTGTGATCTTTGATGATATGTTTGCCATAAAACCGACAACGTACAAAACCGCAATTAGCCATGCAAAAAGATTACACGTTTAACCACTTTGAGCCGCTTGTCCCGGCCAAGAGAAATGGTTAACATTGTTTCCATAAAAATCCAAATCTAAATCAATTTCCATGCTGGCGACAGGTGACCTGTTCCATTTCCAACGATTCGATACGGTTTGATATTTTATGCCCCATAAAGACTCATTAATTTCATGGAAATGCTGGCTCGTAAACAAGACAACCAACTGACCTGTTATTAGGCAAACGAAAACAAGTAATAAACTGTTATTTTGTGGTTTGAAGTTGGTGGGCCAAATGAAATAGTAAAAAATGCCTCATCAGGGGCATCGATGATGCTGCTGTGAATGGATGATGTGTAGGGAAATTGGGTGTGTGATTAGTTCAAAGTTTATTTTATGGTTGTTGGAAACTTCCATTTTTATGCTCGAAAATTAGCCATTTTATTGAAAGAGTTGTATGACAATGGGATTTAAGCCAAGTTTTCCAAGGTCTTTTAAAAAAATGTCAAGTCTATAAATGTTTCAAAATGCAGCGGGCATAGCTTCTTCCATAATTCTTCAAGCGGTTTAAGAGAGCGAAAAAAGAACCACTTAAACCATCTGGAAAGGAATGTAAAACTGACGCACAGAAATGAATATGGTCGTTGTCTTTGCCTTTAGATGTATCTAAATCAGTAAGGTGGAGTTCTTTTGGGTACTCTGATTTCATTTGTGGTCATATTTTTCTGGGAGGTACGACATTTGGTTACCACAGCCAAATTTCTAAAACATACTTCCTTAGAAATCACAAAATTTTGTTTATAAAATTCAATAATTTGCAAGCGCTGTTGGTTTGCAAGTTGATTTTTAATGGAATGGCAAACCTTACTGAGCTTAATTGGCGTTGCCAATTGTTACAAATCATGCAAGAGCTGTCAACAAATTTTTGGTAAATCAGGACCGCTTTTCAGACTATACTTTTCTGTGACAGCTATGCTATATAAATGTCAGATTTCGACCAAACTTGGTGAAACTAGGGAAAAGATTAGCAAACTGAGAAATTTAAAGTTTGGAAGCGTTCCATTAAAAAGAAAAAAGTTTTTTTCACTAAGACTACTTTCCAGACGCTACTTTTCTATGACAGCTATACTATATAGATGTCCGATTTCGACCAAACTTAGTGAAATCATGGAAAAGCATAGCAAACTAAGAAATACAAAGATTGAAGGCGTTTCCATTGGAAACAAAAAAGTTTTTCTCACTAAAACTAGTTTTCTGAACGATTGTTCCTATGACAGCTATATGCAATAGTACTCCGATTTGAACAAAACTTTGTAGAATTGTGGGAAAGCATTACAAATAAATAATTGCTAATTTTAAGGACATTTACATTGAAAACAAAAAAGTTTTTTCCACTAAGACTACTTTTTAGACCCTACTTGACTATGACAGCTATACTATGTAGATGTCCGATTTCGACCAAACTTAATAAAATCATGGAAAAGCTTAGAAAAATAGGAAATACAAAGTTTGGAGGCAATGTCCCTAAAAACAAAAAAGTTTTTCTTACTCAAACTAGTTTTTCGACCGATCGTTCCTATGACAGCTATACTACATAGATGTCTGATTGCAGCCAAAATTGGTGAAATCATGGGAAAGCAATGCAAAAAGGAAAAATACAAAGTTTAGAGGCGTTTCCATTGTAAACAAAAAAGTTTTTCTCATTAAAAGTAGTTTTACGACCTATCGTTCCTATGGCAGCTATATGCTATAGTCATCCGATCCGGCCGGTTCTGACAAATGTGCAACGTATTTGTATTTAAGGACTTCGTGCAAAGTTTGGTGAAGATAGCTTTCAAATTGACGGAGAAGATAGCATAGAAACAGACGGACATGGCTTACGCAACTCAGCTCGTCGTGCTGATTAAGAATATATATATTTTGCTTCATTCTATGCGTTATATACATCCAGATAATTTTATAATACCCTCAGTAAGAGGGCAAAACTAACTTTCGTCTGTGCCGAAGTTTTAATACACTTAAAAACGATCATTTGCACTAAGAGGTACAAGATACAAAACTAATGTGCAAATTTCTGCTCGAAAGCTTCAAAACTGAGGGACAATTTTGCATAGAAACAGACGGACAGGCGAAGGAACGATACGTAAAACGGACAGACGTAGAACAATAGTTCCACTTAATAGTTATGCATATTTTCTGTATTTGTTTGGCGGACTGTCAGGCATTCTGCCTTAATTTTTTAAACTTTTTCTATTATTTTGTTATTTTTGGTTATTTATTTAAGTGTCAGCTGTTTGTAGTATAATTTGTCAATTTTTGTAGTTTATGGAGTTATTTTTTAAATTATTTTTTATGGTGTTTGGCAGGGGTTTATTTTACAATTTTTAAAATTGAATCCAAGCTGGGATGTGTAATTTTCTTCAATTATCCCAGTTTTGCTTTAGAAAATCCTTAAACTTTTTCCAAATCATTTTATGGATAACAAAATTGAACAGCAGAAAATGTGTGTGTGTGTGTGTCCGTGTGTGTATTTCCCTTGTAATTCTATTTTAAATAATTGATTCGATTTTGCGCTGTACAAATTTCATTAAAAACCAGATTTCCTATGGAATGGCAATATGAAATGAAATAAAAGCAACGAAACCCCCCCACCACCACTCCAACCCGATGGATATAAAAACTGAAAGAGAAACGAAAAAGAGGCGAAAAGTGCAACCGCAATTAATTAAATCTGCAGTTAATTTTATTGCTGGCGGAAGTAAAGCAAATGAAATTATAGGCGACGCACAAAATTTGTCAGAAACAACAACAGCAAAAAATATGCGTAAAGTCTTTGATGGCATGCCGCATACGTCTGTGAATGCCCGGAACAAAATTGTTGAATAATATTAATATAATTTTTATGGGCTTTAAAAATTAATGTCCGCCAACTGACACAGTTACGGGAATATATTATGAATGGGCTGCACTTGAAGTGCAGCAAACAATTGCCATTTTCGCCCCTGCAGCCGCAGCAATAGCTAAATCATTAAAAGCGAAATATGAAAAATGCAAACTGAATATTGAATCAATTTGAGTCCATTAAACTGTCTTCGCAAAGGTTCCGATATAAAATCTTTAAAAGGGTGATGATAATGCGTAGGGATATTATTGGTGCAATAATAAACAGTTCGGTAACAAAAATGTAGAAACCGTTTTCCATGGTCGCCAGGAGATGTACATCAAATGAAAGTCAAAGCAGGAATGACAAAGTCTTGGCAGTGCATTCAATACAGGATTGCTAACGATAATGTCAGCATAGCGACGCAGAGTAAGCGTCGATTTGGAACAGTGGCATGTGAACCAACACACATTTTCAACTGTTTACTTTTATTTTCAATGATTTAATAATGAAATTGAAATGCAGATATATTTAAAATGATTTAAGCAGTAGTTTAAGATGATCTTCAATAAAAAAAATTGGTTTAAAATACATTTTCCTAGTATTTTTATATATTTCAACTCAAAGAAAATGGTCGCACTCTAACGAAATTTAAGCGATATAAGCCTCGTAGCTGATTTTCTTGAAATCAATAAGTGTGACCCAACTTTCCCTACTTTTTCTGCCACATTTTGTACGGAGATGCAAATCAAATCGGAACACTTATGCCAAAAAAGAGCTGTACTACATTATATATATATGCTATAACTTAAGAAGAAGAAGAAGAAGGTAGGGCAGGGCTATTTTAATAGTTAGTCCAAGTACTCAAGAGCTCAACAAGATGAGAAATGGCCAAGCAAGTGAAATCATGAAATCATTTGAGCAAAAATTAACCTTGTGGACCCAAGGTTTTTGAATTGTGTGCTGTGTGTGTCCAAAGTTCGACCAGCAGAGTTCGAAAACATGTTTCAAATTGCATCTTATTGAGTTCTAGAGTCATTGGCCTTGTTCACCAGCACAAATCGATGACAGACAAGAAAGAAAGTCGGTCAAGCCCGACTATAACATAATCTGTACCAAGAAAATTGTCTTTTGATCATAACTCGAAAACCGTTCATCCGATCTTCTTCATTCCTTTGACGGATCGATAAGTTATCCTAATAACTAAATATGTTCAGAAGGAACAAGCCATCTTTCTTCAAAACTGTGGGAGATATGACGTTTTTTCTAAATTGCGGGGGCGGCAGGGGGCGTGGCCAAAATTGATAATAAACTTGATCTGCCTGCAGACATAAGAAGCATATGTCCCATACATGTCAAACCTCCATCTCTTACCATCTCTGAGATCTGTGCGTTCATACGGACAGACAGACGGACATGGCTATATCGACTCGGCTGTTGATGCTGATCAAGAATATATATACTTTATGGGGTCGGAGATGCTTCCTTCTGGATGTTACATACTTTTGCACAAACTTATAATACTCTATGTACATTCGGTACAGAGTATAAAAATTGATGGATCTAGTTCGATTATTGTAATGAACTATTGTAATATGCAATCTGATTGCAAATTTTTGAGATTAGGATGGATAAACAATACACAAGAACTCAAACTATCATTTGATATCAACACGATGACATCACCGCATATTATTTTTTACATATATGATGATTTTTGATGCTTGATTTTTGATGTTTGATGTCAATATTTTGTCAATGTATCGACATTTTGATACATCTAGAGATGGACTATCTTACGAAAGTTGCAAGTGTTGCCCATCGATTTCCAGTGTTACATTACCCAGTAATTAATCCATTACAAAATCTTGCGTGAGACGGTTTCATTGCATGCCACTTCTAAAGTTGCATGCAAATTATTGCCAGCATGCTCAAAAAATCACTTACATTATTATTTGCCATTTTGTTGCTAGTTTTTAGTTTTTTTCTTTGTTTTTTTTTTTTTTGAGTTTTTGTCGAACAACTCGTACAAGTACAAGTCATAATCGACGTTTGCGTGCTGGCTACAAGTTTTCCTGGCAACTTGAAACTTTTGCATGCTGTTCCTTAGGTTTACTTTTTTTTTTGGTTTTTTATCATCATCAGCCAAGCTTGTTGAAGTTGTTACCCGTGTCCCTGGGCCAGACTTGCGTGAGTCAGGTGTAGATGATTCGTTATCATTCTGTTTTCTAGTTTAACCTCCAATTTGTATGAAAAGTGCAAATGGAATAACTAATTAAATTTTGCACTGCAAATGAACAAAAGTCAGCAGCTTCCCCAGCTGGCTAACTGCCCGTTTAATTAACTTGGCACATAAAATTTTACGGTTTACTTTGCAGCAGCGAAGCGTTAGACACAGAAAAGATAAAAATAAAACGAAGCATAATCTATTCAGAGTGTAATCGCTGGTACTCTTGGCCATAAAAGGTTGTCTATGCAAATATGTTGCCATATCGCCCCCATCCACTTCAATTGCTGTTAGCGCATCCCTAATATTTTTCCATTTATTTCGGTTGGTTGGGGGGGAGGCGGACGCATAAATCAAAAGTGAAACTTTTACACGCTCGAAATTGTCTGTGAAAATTTCATTTACATGTGCCGCGGCATGTCCTGGCCAAAAAAAAAAAAGGGAGCACCACAGGGTCGCTGGCAACACCAACACGTTTATAATTGTTGTGTTTTTTTTGCAGGCATTTCAAGGCTGAGGGAGAAATTAAAAATCCTGTCTGCGGTTTTCAACACTTTTTTGAAGGTGTTAATAATATTTTTCAGTTCAGTTCAGATTTACGCCAATCTATACATTTGGGAATGTTTGTTGGTGAGTTTGCTTGTTTGCATGTTTGTAAGTTTGTAGGTTTGTTTGTTTGCATGTTTGCATGTTTGCACGTTTGTAGGTTTGTATATTTCTTACACAATCATTCAGAAATGGCTTCATAAAGGTTAAGCTCTTTAACTTTCATTTAATGTTCAAAAAAACGCGAAAACTACATTATTTTTCAGAGCAGGCGAGCAATCGATGCAGGTTTGTCAGTTTGTAAGTTTGTATGTTTCTTACACAATGATTCAGTAATGGCCTTAAATGGGTTAGGCTATTTAACTTTCGTTTAATGTTCAAACAGTCTCAAAAACTTCCACATTTTTTGAAGCAGGCGAACAATCGATGCCAGCAATTTGTTATGTGCATTGTACAAAGCTGCTGAGACTGCGCAACTAACTCAAACGCGGTGCGATGAACAAGTGGAGAGGTAGGCCAGCCTAGGAGCTCAGAAATCATGGAGCAGGCGAGTCATCGACGGCACATCGCCGTTTAGAAAGCTGCTGAGACTGTTGAACAATCTAAATTGCGATGTGATATACAAGTTAAGCAGCAGACCAGGGTTTGTATGTTGGTATGTTTATATGTTTGTGTGATATTTGTTTTTTAAAATGTTTGTTCAATATGTTTGAATGTTTTGCATATTCCTTTTAAGCGTCTTGAGCGTCTTCCCATTACCTATATGTTCAGGTCTCTCAGGACATAAGCGCTGGCTATGTGTCAAGTCTGTGAACCGGTTCAAAAGCGTTTAAAAACGGTGCAGAACTGGTTCAGAGTCTTATCTCAAAACCTATTTAAGCAATCAACTTGAAATTTGATCTGTAGGTGGGTTACAAAGGTGTTAAACATTTTAGTGGTTCAAAACTGGTTCACAGTCATTTCCCAGAAGTTGTTTAAACTTAAGACTGGAAGTGTGTAGTTTAATACTTTCCCAATTTAAAACTGTTTCCTGACAAGTTTCCAATTTAAGCATCAATTGGCAGCCAGCTCAACGTTAAGTATTCAGCTCGTTTATCAAATAAAAATCAAACAAATGCTAAGCTTGCCAGACTAATCAAGTTAAGGTCTAATTTCGTGTTTTTTTTTCCACCGTCTTTAACAATTAAATTTTATGTTCTCATTATAATTTCCAGCGAAACCCGTGCCCTTGTGCTATTTTCCCATTCTAGTTCTCTTTTTGTTGGTTTTTTCCCGCCCCCCCCCCTCCATTCTTTTGATTTCGTTATTGTTTTTATCGCTTGGTACTTTTGTGTGTCCAAGTGACTGAGTTCAAAGCATTTGGGCGGGCGCATTTTAATTTTTATGATTCGCATAAAAAAAAGGGGCAATTTTTTTGGCAATGACTTTTTTTTATGTATTCTTCTGGCTGTCTTCTTATTAGGAATTAATAATCTGCTTCCATTTTTTTTTTGACATTTTTTATTATTTTTTATGATATTTTTTTTTTCTTTTGGGCTCCGCCTGGCCCATGAATCATGGTTATGTCGGCTATAATTTAGTTTTAATAGCATTTTGGTGACATTTATGCTGTCAGCGGCTTGCCGTTTTATTAATGTGCCGGCGAATGCGAATGAGATATCTAGTTGAGCATTTAATGGGCGGCTTCCCCCGACCTAATCATCTGTGGCTCCTTACTTAGGCAATCAAACAATTTACCTGCTTTCAATATTCTTTAAGCATTTTAACTCTATCCGCCTTAAGGTGGCTGTGGCAGCCAGCCAGCCAGCCAGCCACACCCACACGAATTATTTCCCTTTTTTCTTTCTTCATTTTCAATATTTTACGGCAGCTCCTTTTTCTGCTCTTGGCCAACGGCACACGTTGTTCTTTTTATGTCTTGAGCTTTAGCATTAAGAGCAGAGCCAGAGTCCTGGTTATCCTGGGCCGCCTGCACGTTTTACGCTCGTCGCCTTTGGCATTGGACTAGGGACCGGCTCCTGTAATGATTTTATTACATGATTTTCTATCGAATTTTATTACCTTTGTGCATGACGCTGCGCCAGGACTTGCCTTGTCCTTAGCAGGCAACGGAATTTACGCACTCATAAAATTGGCCATTTGAATTGTGTGGGAATTTCTGTTGGTCAAAGTTGCTCGGCATTGAACTCTATCCAATCATAATTCACAATATCATAAAACGTTTTGGCAATTAATTTCTCTTTTCCAGTATTTATGATCAGTTCGTGGGGGGGAAGGGGAGGAACAAGAGGATTGAACATTCATGGGGATAGAGTGGCTTTTTGCTTAAACTAAGAGTTATTAAACTGTGGTTTTTGGTTTGTCTTGAGTAGCCCACCCGGCGGCATCAGCAGCTCAGCAGCATTTGTGCAGCACTTTTTGAAAAAATAACATGAAATTGATGGTTTCAGCCCTTCCTGCTAAATATTTGATATATTTCAATGTTTTTCCTTGCCCAACAGGCCTTACTTTATATGTTTCCAATTGTCAAACCGATTTTTGTTATTTCCTACAACTTTCTCATTTTCTTTCAATATTTCGAACTAAACACAGTAAAATTTGGGAGCAGTTGGTAAAAAGAAGCTGTGGTGCGTAAAGATATTTATATTTTTTAATTTAAGTAAATGTTTTCTATCTTTAACCCTCAACAGTTGATATGCAGCCTAACAACTTCCCTCATGCACCGCCTGGCTTGGGGTCTGCTGTGCCACCCAAGATGGAAGAATGCCCTGGTGGTGTGTGTTCCCTGCCCAGGCGAAAGTCTCCAGGAATACCTTCAGTGAAAATCTCGGACCAGCAGAGCATGCCAAATACAGCGCCGCCTGGCCCTCGACCAGGGTGACCTAAAAGTGTCTTTCGATTTCGAGAGATTCCACCTTTTCGCCATCGCCTCCCAAGTTTTCCAAATTTTCAGTGCAGCATTTACCTTACATTTACATATTGAACACAACAGAATGGATATGCTGAAAGCATAAACTTGAATTGAACATAAACCAGATATTACAGAATAAACACATGTTCTTTTTCTAACTAAGACCTTACTTTTCTATGGGAGCTATACTATAGAAAAGTCCGATTTCCACCAAACTTAGTGGAATCGTGCAAAAGCCTAACAAACAAGCATGTTAAAAATTTGGAGTCGATTTCACTTAAAACAAAAAAGTTTTTCTCAGTGGAGCTTCGTTTTCGACCGATGATTCGTACTACAGCTATATGCTATAGTCAACCGATTTGGACAAGACTTTGTAGAATTGTGTAAAAGCATGTCAAATAAATAAATTCCAATTTAAGGGACATTATCATAGAAAACAAAAAAGTTTTTCCCACTAAGACTACTTTTGACGCTCTACTTTGCTATGACAGCTATGCTATATAGATGTACGATTTCGACCAACCTTAGTAAAACCATTTAAGAGCAGAGTAAACTAAGAAATACAAAGTTTGAAGGCTTTTCCATTGAAAACAAAAATGTTTTTCTCACTAAAACTAGCCATTCGACCGATCGTTCGTATGCAAGCCATACGATATAGATGTCCGATTTCAACCAAACTTGGTGAAATCATGGAAAAGCACAGCAAACTAAGAAGTACAAGGTTTGAAGGCGTTTCCTTCGAAAGAAAAAAAGTTTTTCTCACTAATACTACTTTTGACGCTCTACTTTGCTATGACAGCTATGCCATATAGATGTACGATTTCGACCAATCTTGGTATAACTATGGAAAAGCATGGCAAAAAAAGAAATACAAAGATTGAAAGCATTTCCATTGGAAACAAAAAAGTTTTTCCCACTAAAACTAGTCATTCAACCGATCGTTCCTATGACAGCTATATTATATAGATGTCTGATTTCGACCAAACTTAGTGGAGTCATGAGAAAGCAAAGCAAACTATGATATACAATGTTTGGTGGCGTTTCCATTGAAAACAAAAAAGTTTTTCTCACTAGAACTAGTTGTTCAACTGATCGTTCCTATGACAGCTATATGCTATAGTCTTCCGATTCGGCCGGTTCCGACAAATGTGCAGCGTATTCGTACCAAAAGACTTGGTACAAAGTTTGGTGAAGATAGCTTTCAAACTGACGGAGGAGACAGCATAGAAATCAACTCAGCTCGTCATGCTGATCAAGAATATTTATACTTTATGTGGTCGGAGATGCTTCCTTCTATGAGTTACAAACATGCGGAATTTATTATAATATCCTCTGCAAGGGTACACAAATTGTAAATATATATAGATATATCGTGGCCACGCTAGCGCACTTCAATCAGGCACTCTTCAATCAGGTCGTTATGACTTTTGGTGGAGCTCAGCCCTTTAAGTTGTCTGTATTTGTTGTTTCGTTACACTAAGTCGACCCCTTAAAGTACCTATAATCAGCAGATCTTTAGCCAAAAATGTTGTTTTGTGTACATTCTTAAATTCAGTTCTCTGGCGTCGCCAGTCTCGGCGTTGTAAAACTGATTTATTGAAGCGTTTAAATGCGGATGAACTTCCTGACAGACGGGCAGGCCAGGCCAGCATTCAGCCAATATCTCCATAAACGAATATACTGAGATATTGTTATACAAATAACAGGTGGCATTTCCGGTTTTTGCACCAATGGCCACACAATTTCAATGTTGGCAAATATTTCTTTAACAATTTCCATTTTAATTCCATCTTCTTGACTCCTGTTGATGGCTGGGCAGGATTTGCGACGGAAACTTTCCGCTTATTTGGCTTGCGCGCTGTCTGGCTCCAGCAGACATGGGCAAATATTTGCTTTGGGAAGGCACTTTTGTTGCCTGCAAAATCAATTAATTTGTTGTAATTGAAAAAAAATATGTATAAATCCTAATGATACTCATATCTGGGAATTGGTCCGCGTGCAGACTAAATGAATTATGTAACATGTCTAGCCATTTAGTGCCATAATTCACAACAATCTCTATACACACAATTGCATCTCTGTGGTGGCACAGGGACACCACGGAGAGCCGAACCGGACAAATTGCATTTGCATGACATAATTGGAAAATGTTGAATGATATACAAAAACTATGCCACGATTTTGCTGTCATCAGCGTTTGCATCATTCGAAATCAAAATTTTTTAGTTAACAGTCGAATTTTAAAACATTTAAAATAGGAGATGCCCGTTGCTGTACGCCTGGTGGAGGCCCTGGCCCTGATCACACTCATGGGCCTCATCACTTGTGTGTCCCTCAGTGTGATTCTGGCCCAAAGCACCTTGAGTATGACCATAACATTTCTGGGGGTAAATATTTTGGAATGCATTTGGTAAATAATTATTGAAATCAAATTTTTTTTTCGTTTAGCCAGCAGCCAACATAGCCAACGTGGCGTTAATTATGACCGAGAAAGTGTTGGTGGGTGCCCTTTTGTGCACAGTGGGCCTGATCAATACGGTGGGACATGCCATGCATGTGACTGGTCTGTCCTAAGGAGATGCTTGCAAATATATTTCGGGCTATAAATTGAATGTTAGTAAACAAAAAAAAGAAAATACTTGAACTGCAGTAAACGGATTTCGAACTGAAAGCTTAGGAAAATCAGTTTAGATTGTGTGTTATTTGTTTGGGGGTGAAAGTTATTGCTTAAAGAGGGGAAATAGAAACAATTCCAGCTGTTTTGCAACTTTAATTGTGACTTGGAAAGAAGATTATTAGATGATTCTTTTAAATTTTAATTACTTGTCCAATTACTTGAATACTTATACTTCTAATGGGGCATTACTGAGTAATTGTGCTTGAAAAGTTGAATTATTCATTTAATTGCAGGTAAATTTTGGTACATTGTGGAGGATTCAGAATAATGAAACAAGACAGACGGTCAAGCCCGACTATAGCATACTCTGTACCAACGAAATTATACGCTCAGCATAAATTTTGATGCTGCAGTAGCAGCTGAAAGCAGCGCTGCTTCTGCGCTGCAGCAGCGAACAGTCTTTTGACCATAACTCGAAAACCGTTCATCTAATCTTCACCATTCCTTTGGCTGATCGATAAGTTATCTTTATAACTAAATATATCTAGAAGGAACAACCCACCTATCTTTAAAACTGTAGGAGATATGACGTTTTATCTAAATTGCGGGGGCGAAAATAAACTTGATCTGCCTGCAGACATAAGAAGCAAATGTCCCATACATGTCAAACCTCTATCTCTTAACATCTTTGAGATCTGTGCGTTCATACGGACAGACAGACATGGCTATATCGACTCGGCTGTTGATGCTGATCAAGAATATATATACTTTATGGGGTCGGAGATGCTTTCTTCTGGATGTTACATACTTTTGCACAAACTTATTATACTCTATGTACCTTTGGTACAGAGTATAAAAACCAATACCTAATTATGGTGGTTTTTTGGATTCGAAATTGTGCGATTAATCAATGATTATTTTAAATCGTCATTACTTTTACAATTACTTGAGTAATTATACCTGTAAAGGGGGATTATTGAGTTATTCTGCTGAAGAAATTGAATTATTAATGTAGGTGTAGTTAAATTATGAAGAATTAAGATAATGAAAAATCAATTCCTGGCTACGATTTTGCTTTTTAACCTTAATTGTAACATGGAATTACGATTATTAGATGAATATGTCAAATTTTGATTACTTTTACAATTACTTGAATACTTATACCTGTAAAGGGGGAATTATTGAGTAATTGTGCTTGCAAAGTTCAGTTATTCGTGCATTTGTAGGTAAATGATGGTTTATTATGGAGGTCTCATTGCGGCTTGGACTACCCTGGCATTAATATTAAAGTCTCAAGAGAACACATAATCCTCAAACATGATTTCTATGATTCTGACGAAACCGCTAGGGTAAATAATTCCTTAGTAATTCATCATTTCAAGCACAAGTACTCAGTAATTCCCCTTTACAGGTACAATTATTCAAAGTAATTATAAAAGTAATTACATTCTGAAATAATGTCTAATATTCGTAATTTCAAGTTACAATTACGATTAGAACCCGTTTTTAATTATGTAAAACAATGTAATGGTAACTGTTAACAGTTTACAGCTCTGTCGAATGGTACATTATAGATAGGACCAACTCCAGCCTCTCCTTCGTTATTTCGAGTTGTATTCATAAGTTGCCCTGCATTTCTTTGCACCTCCCTTCCACCATTCTCCCACGCCATTGTAAAATATTTTACTTTAACGACTTTGGCCGTGCCTCTTTTTAACAAGGCACCCAAAAACGATACGAAACGAAAGCGAACGTTAAAAAAAAAAAGGCACCGACACCGGCACTAATATTCAATCAAACAATTTAACGCCCCAATAAACTTTTCTAACCTGAGGCTGGCAAAAGCAAACTGCGCCCAATTGCAGCAAATTTGCGCCAGCCGCAAAACGAGCAACGAAAATAAATATTTTTTACCACAAAAGCCAATTTCGCTGTAAAGAGAGAGAAGGCAAAAAAAAAACAACAACAAAATCCAGCAACTGCCCTCCAGGATGAGGCATAATTTGTGTACGAGTTTTTTTTTTTGTATTTTTATTATTCGCTTAGCCCTCGCAGCCGCCGCCTTTAAAGTTTTAGCACCTTTTGTCTGCTGGTTATTCTATTATTTAGTTATTTATCAATGCGGCCCCTCGAGAGTGTGTAGGAGTTGTCTGCGGTGGTGTTTTTTGATTTAGTGGCAATTTGGTGCAGAAAAATTGCTGCTAGCCCCGAGGGGGTTAACTTCAAAACAAGCAGATTACGAGCGGATATTGGTTAAGATCTTCATGGAAGGGCTCGGCGTGTTTATTAAAGCGTTGCAGCAGCAGCATCATTCTTTATCCTCCATATTGTAGCGATACCAACTGGAGACGAAACTTGGTCGAGATTCGCCACCCGTCTTGTTGAGACACAGCAAGCCACTCTCTGCCACATAATCAAACTCATAAATTGTCCAAGGATTGTTGACCTTTGCCATCGAATTCTGAATGGCCCTCAATATATCGAGCAGGAAGCTCTCACACAACTTCGGGGTCCAGTGTTCAGCCTAGAGAGATGGTTACAGATACTAATTACACATTTCGCTTGACGATGGTTCATTGACCGCTTACATTCTCTTGATGCAACATGTTCATATTATACGGTCTAAGAGATTCGACGTGCCTGTTGGGTTGGGCACAGGCCATATATAAACTTTCCACGTCCATCAGACAGCATTCTGACCACCATTGGAGAGCCTGATCCGGTTCATAGTTAACGGGAACACCACGAGGATCTGTAGCCCCGTTCGATAAGCCTAATTTGCATTCAGAAAACTTGCGTTGACCATTTAACTGACGCTGAAGGTTTCTGAAGAGAAGGCATAAACATTCAAGTAACACAGAACTTGGAAGCGATTTCACATTATCTTATAGCAGAGTAAATTGTGGGTATAGCTATCTAGGTTCTAAAAGATGTAAAATCGGCGCTTAGATATGTAAAATATATAATGATTTAAAGCTGAAGAAAACGAAAAACAAAGCAAAAATGGTTAAGGATTTCAAATATTACCTTACTGACGAGTCTTTAAAAATATAAAATAAAATTAACTATTAAGTTTTATTGTAAAACAAATGAAAAATCGTTTAAAAATAAAATCGAAGTGCAAATACCTATCATTTACCTAAAACCAAAAAAACCGTGACTGATAAATCTTTAAATCGCGAAATATAAACGAGATAAGCGAAATATAAACGAGAAACCGCAAGACTTTTTGGACAACCTTATAGTAGCTGATAAAGCAAAATAACCAAGCTAGCTCCCATGCATATGCATAAGGAGATCTGCAAATCCCAATAAAGTTGTTGTTTCTAGGTCCCAGGATATTTGGGAAGTTAGAAATATAGACAGGGGCAAGAAGTATACTTTAAGGCACTTGTGTGACTGACGAATCAGCAAAAAAAATGAGCAAAAAATAAACTAACAAATATTATCTGCTGATGAAAAATCTCAATTAAAAATTTAATTGATGTGAAATCTACCAATTAAATATTTACTTCTGGCAAAAGTATCAATTGATATATAAGAGAGAGGATGGATATTTTCGAATTTAAAATTTGAAGAAAGGGAAAAATCCCTTGCCATATTTAAATGGAAGGGATATAAGTAAAGAGTTATCAGCTGGCACTTAAACTTGTCATTAACAATTGACTTAAAGCTTCAATTAAAAATTTAATTGAATTGAAATATCCCAATTAAAAATTTCATTGAGGTGAAATATCCCAATTAAATATTGACTGGTTGTGTTTCCTAACTAAAAATTGACTGGTGTTAAAAATACCAATTTAGTATTTAATGATAGCGAAATATTCCAAGATAAATTGACTTAAAGCTGATTTGTTCAACTATTTCTAAATCTTAATAGAAAACTGCAATTAAAATTTAATTTACTTAAAAAAAAAGTTGACCTGGAACTAAAACTAAACTAAACAGGGATTAATGGCAATTAAGAAGCTCAACTATTTTAATCAAGTCATTGATTAAAGACTGAAAAACTCAGTTTTAATAAATATAATATATTTATTTTCATAAAGCGACGATTGATTTTAAAAACCAATCAGCATTGCACTGGCTGTTTACAGCTTTTGATACAAGTTAACTTGACAGTTCGATATACAATTTCGATTACGACTTTGAATTATCGTACTGTTAAAATGGACACGGCAAAAATGGAAACGCATCTCTATGTTGAGAGCTGCTTTACTCGAAACTGCGGTGGTTAGAGGGAGACGGACACAGTCCAAAATTTACTCAGAGAGCGAACAGCTGACTACGGTTTTGACAGTGAGAAACGGTGAGCACAGAGAAGTAAGTAATCGCAGTTGTTGGTTCTCTCCAACACAAGCACGTGTTGCCTTACACACACTGCTTTACGGTCTCTCATTCTGCTGTCCGTGAATATCGTAAAAAGCGTGTGTGTGTTTGTGTGTGTGCGTGTGTGTTGTATCGTACGTCAAAAAGCAATTATTCTAGAAATATTGTACTTACAAAACGCCACCCATGGGTGAGGAATAGACCACCAATACACTTCCTATCATACAACGATAAACACAATTGAATTCAGCCTTTGGATGATGCGGCGTTACGCTTCGGCGACTGGGGTCATCTGTAAAAAATTGTTACTCTCTCTCTCTCTCTCTCGCTGTCTTTTCTCCCTGTCCAACTCTCTTACCGGAGTATGCATAGTCCCTTAGCTTGGCTTCCATCAATTTGTGATACTGTAGCCTCTCCGTCTCCTCCGCGGACATCGCGTTGGCCGTACGGGCCATGCACATGTATATGGTATTGCGATAGTTGGTGGCCAACATCTTCCAATTGGTTTTCATATTATATGGCGTGCACATCAATGTCTGCAGCAATTCTCGTTGACACACTAAATCTGCCTTCACCTCAAACCCATCCGAGGTCTGCAGCAGCATTTCAGGGTGTTGGCTGATGAAATTCAACATATTGTCCAATGCTTCCTCGTAACCAAAGGAGTCCAATGGTGGCAGATTAGTTGTCTCCTGGCTGATTGTTAGATTCAGGGGAAAATGCTCGGGCCGGGGTGCTATCAGGTACCTCAGCTGGCTTTCATCGGAACGATAGAAGCGCTCCTTGGTGACGCTGAAATGCCCAATGACGGTGGGCTTCACTGGGCAGGCTGGAATTTGTTCCTGCTGGTCCTTATATTTATAATACTGTGCATACTTTTGCATATTCATTATCACTTTGGAGGTACTCATGACGATGCGTTGTGCTGGCGAAACACATGTGAAAAGAGTCGAAGCGAAAGGGACGGCGAGTAGTGCAAGTCATGGCAGTGCTGGAAAACGCCAGCTGAAGGGAATACTTAGCGGTACAATAAGGTGACACTGAAATTTAAAAGTTTTGCGGCCCAACGGACTTTATTTGAAAATGCAAATGAAAAAAAAAGAGTGACATTTCATATCAACTTGTTGGCCTCCTCCACCTCGGGAGTAGAACCGACTGCTTCTTGATTCTCGTTGGTGGTCTCCGCCTGCTGTTCCGTGGTAGAACCCACAATGGCCGACTGCTCTGTCTGCCTACAGGGGCAAGCATCACGGGTATTCGCCTCAATCCACTCATTAAAGTTACCCACTCGCGTGTACACGCCCGGATTGTTGGGCTTGGCACAACCCTCACCCCAGGAGACTATGCCAGCCAGCTGATACGTCTGTTGCCCATCCAAAACATGCATGGGTCCACCGCTATCACCTTGACACGAATCCTTGCCACCCTCTTCCACATAACCAGCACAGATCATGTTGTCCGTTATCTTACCAGCACCATAATTGCTGTTCCTGCACTCCTGCTGCGACAATATGGGCACTTCCACCTCCTGCAGTGTGTCCGATATGGGTCCACCCTCGCTGAGTGCCCCCCAACCCGTGACCACGGCCGTCTGACCGGCGAAATGCTCCTGAGGCGGCGGCAAACACACCGGATGCATATCTATGCCCAGACGCACTGGCTCATTGAAGCGTATCAGCGCTATATCGCTATCGAATGTGCGTGTACTGTAATTGGGATGCACCATTACACGACCCACACGCCTGTCCACAATCTTCACATTGCTATCCTGACGATTGTGCTCCAGCAGACGCACTGTGATCAGGCGATGGTAGAAACCATTCACGCAATGGGCCGCAGTCAAGGCATACTGATCGTTGACCAGCGAGGCGCCGCAATAGAAACTGCCGAACCACATCAACATGGCCATCCAGGGATACTCATGTACCTCGGTCTCTTGTCCGCCCACAATGCGGTGACGGGTATTGATGTTGCCGCAGGAACAGGCCGTACATTCCCTCTTGGTGGGTGCAGCACTTGTATCGGCATACTCTGGTCCCAGTATGGTAACAATCCAGTCAAGGAAACTATTCTGACGCAACGTGCTTAGTGATTCCAATATTTTCGCCGGCTCTGAGGGCTTGGCTAGCCCAGTGTCCATCACCAGCAACCAGAGGCAACCACAGATGACACCAAGATTTCTCATTTTTGTACTAGAACTTTTCTGGCCAACCGACAATTGGCAACTGAGGAACCAAGGATGCGCCAGCTCAACGAAGACTGCCAGCATTTAGAAAAACCAGAACCTGGACACAGAACTGGCTAGACCGGCTCCACTTGGGAGCAAAAAGGTTAATGGCTTTACTCCCCACCCCAGGAAAGGCGATGATTTTGTGGCAAACTTCTTTCTTTTATTCAATAAATACGTAAAGCACATTTTGATCTGGCAGCAAAGCCGAAGTGGTGGTACCCTGGCAGAGGGGGGGAACACATGTCACAGAAAGATTACCTTTTACCGAAGCAAAACGGATCTTTCAATTATGTTTGCAGTGGTTTTTTTTATTTTTTTAACGCTGAAAACCATATGCTTTTGTCTTGTAAAACTTAGGTTTCATTCAAGCTGAGAGTCTTAAAGCAATTCAGAAGGCAAGCTAAAATTGAAAAACCACTCCTACTTACACTTAATAATGGGCGGATAATGAAAAGAAGTGACCAAGGATGAAAACAAGACTCAAATAATACACATTTTGCCTCTTCCAGTCAAAACTTTAAAAAATGCTGATGAAAACTTTGATTTTTTGAATATGCAAAGTAAAATTTGTTCAAGCTGTTGTAGTTACCTGATCTGGCAGCGCACTCGCCATATTAAGAACCGATTTTAGATCTCCTACATATCACTATCTCTGTAACAGTAACTCCCCCTAAGTTTGTATGCCTTTGCAGCACGTTTTTCTAACTAAGGCTACTTTTCGGACCTTACTTTTCTATAGGAGCTATACTATATAGATGTCCGATTTCGACCAAACTTAGTGGTATTATGCAAAAGCCTAACAAACCAGCATGTACAAAATTTGGAGTCGATTTCATTTAAAACAAAAAAGTTTTTCTTAATAGAACTTCTTTTTCGACCGATCATTCGTACTACAGCTATATGTTATGGTCATCCGATTTTGACAAAACTTTGTAGAGTGGGGTGAAAGCATAAAAAATAAATAAATGCCAATTTTAAGGACGTTTCCATTAAAAACAAAAAAGTTTTCCTCTATAAGACTACTTTTCTTAGTCTAGTTTTGTATGTGAGCTATACCATATAGATGTCCGATTTCGACCAAACTTGGTGAAATTATAGAAAAGCATGGCAAACTAAGAAAAACAAAGTTTGGGACCGTTTCCATTGAAAACAAAGAAGTTTTTCTCACTAAAACTAGTTTTTCGAACTATGGTTCCTATGACAGCTATATGCAAAGGTCATCCGATTTTAACAAAACTGAGAAGAACTGTGTGAAAGCATATTGAAAAAATAAATAACAATTTTAAGGACGTTTCCGTAGCAAACAAAAAAGTTTTCCTTACTAAGACTACTTTTCAGTCTACTTTTGTATGGGAGCTATACTCTATAGATGTCCGATTTCGACCAGACTAAGTAAAATCATGGGAAAGCATAGCAAACTAAGAAATACAAAGTTTGGGACCGTTTCCATGGAAAACAAAAAAGTTTTCCTCACTAAAACTAGTTTTACCACCGATCGTTCCTATGGCAGCTATATGCTATGGTCATCCGATTCGGCTAATTCCGACAAATGTGCAGCGTGTTTGCACAAAAAGGCTTCGTGCAAAGTTTGGTTGAGAAAGCCCTAAAACTGACGGAGAAGGTAGCATAGAAACAGAAGAATATATATACCCTATGTTTCCTAGCGCTTCAAACATCTGAACAATTTTAATATAATGATTAAAGTTTCAGTCAGTTTTTTAAAGGAAATAGTCCCTTAAATAGATGGTTACTTTTCCCAAAGGTTCGTAACGACTTTTGAGTTCTACAGTTCCCCCCATCCTCGGGGAGTAAATGTGTGGACGGTTATTTTAGAAGTTCAGTACCAGATCTAGATCAAATATAAACACTTTATCACTTTTCTCAAACGTAACTTCTGCTGAATTTCGAAATGTCACTTCACTCAGGCCAAAAAATTGCATCCTTGGTCACTTTTACCCAATCATTTCCTCTGCTTCCTTTCTTTAAATCCCACTTTGCTTGCTCTCCCACTTTACCCACTCTGCCAGAGTATACCAAGCGGCGACTCTTATTTGATTTTCTTCGTCTCCTGCTGGCACAGGCAAGCCTGTTTGGTGAGATTCTTAATCCAAGTGCCATAGCGATTGACTCGCGCATAGACACCCGGATAACCGGCCTTGGCACAGCCCTCACCCCAGGAAACAACGCCGGCAATTTGATGCTCCCGCGTTCCACTGGCCACAATATGCAGCGGACCACCGCTATCACCTTGACAGGAATCCTTGCCGCCCTCATCGTAGCCACCGCACAGCATGTTATCCGTAATCTTGTTACCATAACGACTCTTGCGGCATTCCTCTTGCGAGAGTATGGGCACCAGCACCTCCTTTTTTTAAAGGTGGGAAGAGAATGTTAGCAAAGACAATTTTAGTTGAATTTCCGGAGATAAGCCCGCACCTGTAGTGTATCCGAGGTGGGACCACCCACTTTGAGTGCACCCCAGCCCGTGACGATGCCACTTTCACCCTTGAAACTACGTCCTGGTGTGGGCATACACACCGGATGGAGTAGTGCATTGAACTCCACCGGTTCGTCCAGCTGGATGATGGCTATATCGTTGTCATAATTCCTTGCATTATATTTCGGATGTGTTATGACTTCCGAGACCTTTCGATCAATCTTCTGGTTATGCGACATCTTTCGGTCATGCTCCAGCAGGCGCACCGAAATCCTCTCCTTGCGAAAACCGTACACACAATGGGAGGCGGTCAACAGAAATTGGTCGTTAAGCAGGGTGGCTGCACAGTAGAAACGTCCGCCATACAGCAGCATGGCCACCCAGGGATATTGATGCACCTCTGTCTCCTGGCCACCCACTATACGCTTCTGTATGTTGGCTATGCCGCAAACACAATCAGTGCAATTCCGTGCCGGACTTAGGGTGGGAGGGGCCGGTGTGGTGGCCTTTCTGGTGGTGGTAGTGCTGGAGACAGGTGCCGGGGTGGTGACAGTTGTCGATGAACTGCTTAAGGTGGCCAAAGTGGCGGCCTCTGTGTCTGTCTGTCCCGGACGCTGTGGCAGCAGCGATAATACCCATTGGATGAACGTGTTCTGTGATTGTTTAAGCAATGGCGAGGCAGTTGCTTCTGTGGAGGATTCTGTGCTGGCTACGATCTGTTGCAGCCCCAGCAGCAGGCAGATCAGCAAACACATCCAATTTCTTCCACACATTTCACTGGCTTTCACTCTAACAACTGGCGACCACACCACCGACTCCCGCGGCTCGTGGCAAACTGAATAGCCAACTTACAATATTTGAAAGCCAAGCTCAAAGCAAACATTTCACCCAAATTCCCACAAAAGTGGTTCTGGCCACCAGCACGTCCACTTTGCCAATCCACAAAAGTTGTTGGTGGTGTTGTTGTTGCTGTTGTTTTTGCATTTCGTATTCTGCGCATGCGTGGGTGCCGCCGGCCACTTGACCATGATACTTCACACACACACACACACACACAACGCGGAATGAAAAAATCGCTCCAACTCAATAGCCCCTGAAGTAGCGAAAGTTTTCGATTTTATTGAAATGAATTTCGGGTCGTAATTTTACTTTCTTTTGATTTGTTTATCAAGATTTTGTGTGTCGACCGTTTACACTGTTTACGTGTTGATGGACTTGGCCAATTTCGATAAGAAGCTGCTAAAATTTCCATATCTATGAATGATTAATTAAGGCGTGAGAGATGATTGAGTTATGCTCAGTCAGTTGTTTGACACAGCGGAGCTAGTTTACAGTTTGTTAAATGAATCTACATTTTGTAAAAAAAAAAAAAGATTTCGTTAATTCATGTTTTAGGCACAACACAGAGTATACGATATTAGGATTACGGAAAAGCATGATATTTTTATACTCTGTACCAAAGGTACATAGAGTATAATAAGTTTGTGCAAAAGTATGTAACATCCAGAAGAAAGCATCTCCGACCCCATAAAGTATATATATTCTTGATCAGCATCAAAAGCCGAGTCGATATACTCATGTCCGTCAGTCCGTCCGTCCGTCTGTCTGTCCGTATGAACGCACAGATCTCAGAGATGGTAAGAGATAGAGGTTTGATAAACGTGCTGCAAGGGTATACATACTTCGGCCGAGCCGAAGTTAATTTCCTCTATTTTCTACATTAATTTTTCTGTATTTTAAGGGAAATTTCAAAAATATTTTTCTAAATGTAAGAAATTATTTTCTAAATAATTATTTTTTTGTGTTATGCCTTCTAATTTTAGGAAAAATCTGTCTAAATAATCTAGAAATTTTCTATAAATATAGAAAATAAATGTATTTTAAGGGGAATTTCTAAAAACCAGAAAATACATTTTAATCTCTAGCAGTTCTTGGTTCCATAACTTGCTTGAAATGTCTTCATATGTCTTCACCCGGTTCTATATTACTTCGTTAAGTAGCCTGTTTTACGGCAGTCCATAAATACAAATAATGAGTAGGTAGTTCTCCTCCCCCATTGCCATGATGCTGTCTGTAGACATTTCTGCTCTTTGTGCTTGAAGATTAATGGTTGGACACAAAGTATGAGTCATATTGACCAGGGCTTTAAGTAGCTAGTCCACGAGACCATTAAACAACAACTTGTACCTATGCTGCGCCTGCGCTCTGGAGTAAGAACTTCAACTCGAACTGCAGGTCATTAGTATGCGCACACATAACACTTGGCATATTAATTGTCCGCGTAATGCTCTAGGGAGTTGCTGACGACGACGATGCTGCTGCTGCCCAGCGCAGATGCTGATGATGATGACGAACTAATGCCAACTGCCAGAGTGCCATTTGCATAATGCCATTCTAGACAAAAAGCCAAAAAGCATGCACACATTCACGTCTGCACATATCGCATGTGTGAGTGTATTTAAATGGGCCGAGACAGAGGTGGACCTGCACTTGGCGTCGCAATTATGCAAGGCCAGGCAACGTGACCACCAACAAAGTTTTTACCTGCAACTGATTGGGAGTTGTTGGCCGAACGAGTCGTGAGGGTAAAATATGTTAAAAGGTTTTGTAATATGCACATTAGAGGCTACTAACTGCCGAACAGTCATTAAAGATAGTTTCCGTCCACTGCAATTAGTGGCGAGAGGATGTTTAATATTTAGAAGAAAAAAAGAAGGATTTTGTTATTTGGCTTTGGGAAGAAAATTGTTATTTTTGTGAACGTTTCAGTCGAAAATGATTGACAAGAGTTCTACATCGATTTATACGGTTTTATACTTAAAATTTTAAGTATGTTTTGAGGTGGAAAGTTCGAGGTAGAACCATACAAGTGATTGACAGAGAAATTCGAAGGGAAATATGCCATGTGAACCTTCGATTATACATATGTATGCTGTCTGTGTGCGAAGTTAGTTCGTCAGACTTTTCACACTTATGTAAAACCGAAGGTCCACTGCCTTTTTCTTGTATGACTTTTACTCATCTTGTTGTTCTATATGTTTGCTCAACTAAGCACGAAACGTTCTAAAATCTACGAAAGATCAACAAAATAGATAAAAGCAAATGCTATTTTCCTTCACTCAAGTACAATATATGTAAAATTGAGCACACAATGGACTTAGAAAGGAAGCTCCTAAAAGTGTCTAACACTTAAAAAATGATTGTTAAAGCTTCCAACTGATTCTAACTTATTTTAATTAAAGTAATGGTATATTTTTAACCCACAGTAATACCATCTTGATCTCTTTGAGCCTTTTTTGATTCAAGGTCTTTGTCAAATGAAGACTAAATGGGGTAAAGTTTTGGTATTTGATGAGCTTAAACAAAGCAAACTTTGCTCTTAATTTGTTTTAAGAATGAATGGTGCTTGAGTTTAGAATTTATAAGACTTATTTTAAGAGTGGAATGGAATTTAAATCAATTATTACTTAGTATACTCAATATTATAAGCTTCAAATAAAAGATTATACTTAATATATGCCGGAACAGACTTAAGCCAAGTGTTTGGGTATTTAAGGAGGCGTACTTGCTATAAGAATTTTATACTTAAACTAAGTATGTTCGTTCTTTTCAACCTTTTGACACCATTTGTGCTTAATTCAAGAATAAAGTTCTGGAAATTCTCTTTGTTAAAGTCTAATAAAGTCAAGTAAGGACAGTAATCTCAATTAAAGAAGCATTAAAGCTTAAGAGCTTTTCTGTCTACGCAAAGCTTTTTCATTTAAATATTAGTATATTATATTAGTATATTAGTATTTCTACTGAAAACAAACAAGTTTCGCTCACTAAAACAATAAATTTGACTCTACTTTTCTATGACAGCTATACTATATGGATGGCCGATTTCGACCAAACTTAGTGGGATCATGGAAAAGCATAGCAAACTGAGAAATACAAAGTTTTGAGACGTTTTCATTGCAAACAAAAAAGTTTTTCCCACTAAAACTAGTTTCTCGACCGATCATGCCTATGGAAGCTATAACCTATAGTTATCCGATCTGGACAAAACTTTAAAGAACTGTGTGAAAGCTTATAAAACAAATATATGCCAATTTTAAAGAGGTTTTCATTGAAAACAAAAAAGTTGTTCTTACAAAAACTATTTTTTTAACCTTACTTTTCTATGGCAGCTATACTACATAGATGTCCGATATTGACCGAATTTGACAATATTATGAAGAAGCATTAAAAACTAGTAATTACGAAGTTAGGAGACGTTTGCATTGAAAACAAAAAAGTTTTTCTCACTAGAACTAGTTTTTCGACCGATCGTTCCTATGGCAGCTATATGTTATAGTCATCCGATCCGGCCGGCTCCGACAGCTGCGCAGCGTATTTGGACCAGAAGACTTCGTGTAAAGTTTGGTAGCGATAGCTTTAAAACTGACAGAGGACATCGCATAGAAACAGACGGACAATGTGGCATCAACTCAGTTCGTCATGCTAATCAAGAATATATATACTTTATATGCGTTACAAACTTCTGGACAGTTTCAATACACCCAATAAACAAACGCCGCTTGTAATTCCCAAGTTCGAATTTTCTGCTTTCGGAATATAAAAGGAGCAACTGATATTCGGCTTGCTGAGAAAATCACCTAAAAATATCGATAAATTTTTGTGGCAAATCGCCCTAAAATTTAGAATTTAGAATAGTATTATTCATCTTAAACCTGGACGGTCATCGTTCGTAGTTTCAACGACTTTCCCTTAAGCTAAACACTTTTCCATACCCAACAGGCTTTGCTTTATTAGCTTTCAGTTCTCAAATTGATGTTTGTTTATCCTACAACTTTGTAGCTCATTCCCTTTCAAAATTTCGAGCTAAACACAACAAAATTTGGGAGTAGGTGGAAAAAAAACTCTGGTGAGTAAAGCTATTTTTATAAAGTAAAATTTCTAAGAAGAATCTTCTGTTTTCTTTCCTCACCCCTCATCAGTTGATATGCAGCCTAACAACTTCCCTCATGCACCGCCTGGCTTGGGGTCTGCTGTGCCACCCAAGATGGAAGAATGCCCTGGTGGTGTGTGTTCCCTGCCCAGGCGAAAGTCTCCAGGAATACCTTCTGTGAAAATCTCGGACCAGCAGAGCATGCCAAATACAGCGCCGCCTGGCCCTCGACCAGGGTGACCTAAAAGTGTCTTTCGATTTCGAGAGATGCCACCTTTTCTATCGCCTCCCAAGTTTTCCAAATTTTCAGTGCAGCATTTACCTTACATTTACATATTGAACACAACAGAATGGATATGCTGAAAGCATAAACTTGAATTGAACATAAACCAGAATATTACAGAAGAATAAACAGACATCAAAACGAACGAATGGTAAACGATAGTAATCTCTTTGTTAGTTGGGTGGAGCCTGCGGTCTTTCAACGGCATCTACCTGGTTACTCTTATAACCTTTGCAAACATTCAACATCATCCAGGAAATGTGATGTTATCTTGTGCCACTGACGGATGAGCATTACGATCGCACTAACCTAAGTAAAGTACAGCTGGTAAGATTGCCTAAGATTCGCCTTTCACATCGCAAATAGCATGCTCTTATGGTTGTCCCTTCGTAATGCTGCTAGTTTTTGTTAGATTGTGATGTGGGTTTTGTTAATAAAAGTTAAGGATTTTAAATGCTAATTGCTATGTATAGAGAATCTACACGAAACTTTGTCTCTACTATGTTAAAATAAATGTCAGCATTTCAGCTCATATGACTACTAAGCGCTCGCGTGGCATAGTCGCAAATCGTAGTAATAAAGGGAATCTACAAACTCGCGAGTGTTTGGTGGTCGTATGGGCTGAGATGCTGACATTTATTTTAACATTGCAGAGACATGGTGAGTTCTAAGTTCGAACCCCAGACCTTTGAAGTTGTAGGCTTATCAGAAAGAAGACTTCCCCCCTCCCGTGACCCTTCCTCCCCTCATCCCACTCACCGCACTTCCTTGTGTAAATAGTGTAGTTACTTTAACCTATCTACCTACATTTTCATGCAGTTTTTACATAATTTGTTTGATATGCAGACGAATCTGACGATGAAAATGATTCTAAATCATAGTTGCTTATTTAAAAAATTTACAAAATTGATATTCCATTTACTTGCTAAGAAAAGTTGGTAATTTATTTCAGTTATGCATTCCATAAAATGTGAAAATGATTTTTCTATAATAGAATATGGAGAAAAACCTTTGGACCGGAAATAATTATTTGATGCAATTTTTGGACCTGCTATTCATATTGAATAATTAGTAATTTTCTTTGACTCAACTCTTTTGATTGGACTTGGAGATGTGTAGAACAGCTGTTTGGGTTAACGCTTGAATGGATTACTACTACTACTTCTCCCACATGCTCTTGCTCTCTCTCTCTCTCTCTCTCTCTCTGTCTCTCTCACTGCCCCGCTGTCTGTCTCTGATCTGATCTGTTCAAGTTAGATTTCCAATTACGATTGTGCTAATGAGGCCAACCCACATTCAAATCAACAAACTAAACTTGATTACCACGTGTGTTTTTGTTTTCCGTTTTCCGTTGTCTGTTTTTCCATTTCGTGTTCAGTGTCAAGTTCAGATTTTCAATGTTGCATGCAATGTTACAAATGGCTGCATGCCAAACACAACTAATGGGTTTCCCTTGATGTGTTTGCCAGTTGCAAACTACCTAGTTTTGGCGAGTCACAAAATTATGGCTTAGTTTTCCATATATTTTTTTTAACGTTTTTGGCTTGTGCAATGCTACGTGTGTGTGTGTGGGAGGCACACTCATTCAGTGTGAGAAATAGTTTTTAATGTATTATTGTTGCTTCCATTTAATATGGTCTATGACAGAAACTTAGCTTAGCTTGGCCCAGACCAAGGTGCAGCCATGTCGCTGTCGGAATTGCCTCAATATGCCCAGAGACATGCATCGACTCAAAATCTAATTTGGATTCGGAAAACATGCGAATCATCTGGTGGTGCTCGCTCGGCTGACGTCAGTTGAGCAAGCTTCTGAACCGCAACAGATCGTCGAAACAGACACCTTTTTGTACTATGCTCGGAGCGCACAAGTTCATAGTTAAATGATTTTCATTTTGAACTTTTCTGACAATTTTTTAGTGTTGTGGTTCAGTTCTCGAGCGTACGTCGAGGCGGGCAAAAGTGTGCACCCAAAAGATCGCTAAAAAAAAATACAATGTGGATCTACTTAAGAATCTTGTGCCTAACTGTACTGGGCAGTCGATTGGGCTCGGCGGTGGTTTTGCAGGAGCGACAGCAACTGATACAGAGATATATCAAGACATTGAATAAGGAGGAGGGAGCCATAAGATTGGTGGGCGGCGAAACGGAGTATGAAGGTTGGTTAAGGAAGAAGTCTTTTTGTTTGATGCTTCTACACTTTCCCCACTTTCCCCAGGCAACATCGAGGTGCTGCATAATCAGAAATGGGGTGCAGTTTGCGACGATGAATGGGATGCTACCGAAGGTGAAATTGTTTGCCGTCAACTGGGATTTCCCGGAATGCTACGGTTTACGCGTAGCGGTTACTTTGGACCCGCCCGACGTCGCTTCTGGATGGATAATCTGTTTTGTCAGGGTCATGAGCAAGAGCTTACCGATTGCCACTTCGAGGGTTGGGGCGAAAATGATTGTGAACCGGGGGAGGCAGCTGGTGTCATATGCCTGGCACCCTTGGGCGCTGTGGTACCCTCTCCTGCCGCACTTTTGAGTGAGGATCTAAACAAATATCCCATACATCCCAGCTCTCGTCTGTATGTACGTTTGCGTGGCGGTAGATCCAGAAATGAGGGACGTGTAGAGGTGAGATTAAATGGCGGACACTGGGGTAGCATCTGTGCGGACGGTTGGTCGCTGCTCGAGGCAAATGTGGTGTGTCGTCAACTGGGTCTGGGCTATGCACACGAGGCCTTCCAAACGGATTACTTTGGTGGTGCCAATGTGTCTCGCCCCATCCTGAGTGGCAGTGAATGTTATGGCAATGAAACAGAACTCTCCGACTGTCTGCATCATGATCATCTTAAGGGTATAGTCAATTGTCATGGCACTAGACAACATGTGGCTGCTGTTATCTGTGACCATTTCACACCCGATTTGGTTATTGACTACTATGAGATAGAACAGACAGCGCATCTAGAGGATCGTCCCATGATTTTGATGCAATGCGCCATGGAGGAGAATTGTGTATCGAATGAGGCTTATCAGATACAAAGAGATCAATCCAATTGGAGATATCATTCGAGAAGATTGCTCAAGTTCACGGCGGCAGCTATCAATGCGGGAAATGCGGATTTCAGACCGTTTAAGCAGAAAAGCCAGTGGGAATGGCATATGTGTCATATGTGAGTGATTCTAATTACACTTCTTAACTTGAGTTTATATATATTTTTGCAATTTTGTAGGCACTATCACAGCATGGAGGTATTTGCCACCTTTGATATATTTGATCTTAGCGGTCGTAAAGTGGCCCAAGGACATAAAGCCTCGTTTTGTCTGGAGGATAGCACCTGTTTGCCTGGTGTGGCCAAAAAATATAATTGTGCCAATTTTGGGGATCAAGGTAAGGTTTGATATAAATATAGATAAAAACTTTAGTTAACTTATCAAGGGATTGAGAGTAACTCGACCCTTTGGAGCTTTTATGATCAGAAACCAGGCAGATTTTGAGTTAAAGATACGCAATTTCAATTGGTGGCCAGATGTGGTGCAGCGGGTAGTGTGTGAGCCTGCTGTTCAAGACATAGTGGGTTCTAATAAAGAATCTTCAAAGGGGTGTTCCTTTTTGAAAGTGAGTCTGGCGTCTACTTAACGGCTTTAAGATACCCTGCGGGATAGCGTAGTTATGGAAAGAACGTCATAACGTAACGTAGTCAACTACGAATTGGTTGAGCCAAAAACCAATTTCCTCTTGTCTGAGAAGGCCATTAAGCACTGAGTAGATTGTTTTAGTATGAGAAATACCAAGATACAATAGGTACTTAGAGTATTATGAGTTTGTGCAAAAGTATGTAACATCCAGAAGAAAGCATATCCGACCGCATAAAGTATATATGTCAGTCATGTCCGTCTGTCTGTCCGTATGAACGCATAGATCTCAGAGATGGTAAGAGATAGAGGTTTGACATGTATGGGACATATGCTTCTTATGTTTGCAGACAGGTTAAGTTTATTTTCAATTTTGGCCATGCCCCCTCCCGCCCCCGCAATTTGCAAAAAACGTCATATCTCCTACAGTTTTAAAGATAGATGGTTCGTACCTTCTAGACATATTTAGTAATCAGGATTACTTATTGATCCGCCAAAGGAATGATGAAGATCAGATGAACGGTTGTCGAGTTATGATCAAAAGACTGTTCGCTGCTGCAGCGCTGCCTTCAGCTGCTACTGCAGCATCAAAATTTATGCTGAGCATATAATTTCGTTGGTACAGAGTATGTTAGTCGGGCTTAACCAACTTTCCATCTTGTTTGAATAGATTTAAGGAACTGAGGTGACTTATCTCCCCTTTTTTTTTTAAATGGGTGTCCAAACCTTCTTAGATATCTTTCTCCCAAAAAAGCTTAGCTGAAAGGCCATGTGATTCTTCAGCTGGCTTTTGGCTAAACAAACTTCAGTTAAGGGTGGTGTTAAGCCCCTTCTTTGTGGTTCGGAGCTGGGTAAACCTAGTTTTAATGCTGTGATTCGGTCATCTTTGAAGAATTCTCTCCATTGGGAGGCTGGATCAGGGCTACTGATAATACTAATTTCATCCGGTACCCAATAGGCGGTATATTGGCTAACGTTTTGATGGCTTTTCATGAACGATTTCACAGCTTCTACATAGCTGCCATGTGTCAGATAAACATAGATTTTGCTCTGTTATTTGTAGGTTTATGTGACAGATAGCTCTATGTAGAAGATTAGAAATCGGCCCTTAATCTATTCAATTTAATGTATACATAATTTTGCAGGCATTTCAATCAACTGCTCGGATGTTTATCTCTTCAACTTGGACTGCCAATGGGTGGACATTACGGAAATGCAACCCGGCTCTTATATCCTCAAAATAGCCATCAATCCTGAGTTCAAAGTGGCCGAGATGAGCTTTGATAATAATGCTGCCATTTGTGATTTGATTTATACCGAAAATTTCGCCCATGTGGAGAACTGTCGTTTGGCCAGGCCATGAATGGAAGCCACAGAGGCGACATGATGGAAGTCTTACACCAAAAAAGTGCCAAATATATGTAGATTAACCAAAGTTTGTACATTTATCTATTCATTTTGTATCCAAATAAAACTGCACATTGCAAAGGTCGCTTGTGTTTTGTATGCTGCCAACTACTATGATGAACTTGAAACTCAGTCGAGTGTGAATATAGAGATTTTCAGAAATCAACGAAGCATTCATCGAGTGTCAATAGCTGAGGGGACATGCCAGTGAAAGAGCTATCAATGTCACGTTGAAGAGGGTGTTGAAGTGGAACTAAGGGCAGGCGAGAGGGGAAAGCGTTTTAGGAACATCTTTCGCCAGCCAGCTTTCACCATCTCAGCATCTGTCTTAGTCAAATGGTTTTGTTATTGATTAGACAACCCTTTCCCCGTTGCCACAAATGACTTAAGTAGACCAAAAATGCAAATACATTTCCCACTTAAACTTAACATCAACAACAACAACAACGAGCCCCAAGATTGATTGATTGCCAGTCACAGGCAAAGCGGTTAACTTTACCCCTAAAATTTAATTAACATAAGCGGTTTAAGTCGTCCCCTAAAAAAGTAAGAAGCTTTTAATTTGTACTCCAATGTTCTGCAGGCGGAGCTTAGCAAATCAATCAAAGTTCCCAACCCACAGAGGTGTCGGAATTAAGCAATAACTAAGCCCGAACGCACTCAACTATCAACAAATCAGTCAAAGTCCAAGAAAAAATAATGATAACTGGAAGTTCAGTCAAGTGTTATAGCCTCGTCCTGGTCTCTGGCTCGTATCAGACACGTGCACACACGAGTTTTGGCCCGGAGAGAGCAACCAAGAGAGAACGAGACAAACAAGCATATAAATAATTGAAATGTTCAACCATCTAATCCTCCCCCTCCCATGAGACTGGCACTTTAGCAAAATTGCTGCAATGCTGCTCCTGCTGCTCCCGGTGCTAGCTGCTGCTGCTGCTGCTGCTGGACTGGCTGGATATGGTGACCCTTGGCCAACGCATTAAGCAATCAAACGTTTGATTTCCATTTATCGTGTAATCAAGCGTAAAAATAGCTTCGTGACCAAAGCGACTCATCATCCTCGTGCTCCTTCGACCACTCGTTCCACTCATGTGTGTGTGTGTGTGTGTGTGTGTTAGTGTGTGAGCTCCTGTCCACTTACGGCTGGGTGTTGATGACATTACGACCATTTGATTGCTTCACATTTTTCTCCCCTTTGGCCCACATGCATCCATCAAGTCAGGTTACAAAAAAAAAAACGAAACTATTCCGATTAGAGAAGATGCAATCTTTGTTGACCATTAATTGAGGATTTTCGGTAGGCTTTGGATTGGAATTCCCAAATTGATGACTTGCTCTGATGTGCTCGTCAAGAGACAACAGCTAAAAAGTATGAGAAATTAGTCGGAAATTGCCAGAGAACAACCTTTAGGACTGGAAGAAAAGCTGCGTGTTTGAACACAATTGAAAGACAACACAGCTTAAGCCCTGGCTGCGCAATTGTTTGTGTAAAACGAGCATCTCTAACCTGACTTTCTGTATCTCTTTCCAGGGATTGAGAGAGAGAGAATCACTGAACAAAGAGTCTTTAAACAAAAATCACTTATGAGCTGCTAAGGATGAGTCCATGAACAAGAGACACAATAAGATGCACAGCAAGAAGTGGGTCAATTTAAGATACTGAGCAAGAGTTGCTGCACAAAAGTTACTGAATAAAAGTCACTGAATAGGGCTGACTGATCAAGAGTAGCAGTTGCTAGTTGCGTTTGAACAAGAGTCACTGAACAAGAGTCACCATACAAAAATCACTAAGCAAGACTCATTAAATAAGAGTCACTGAACATAAATCCCTGAACAAAAGTCACTGAACAAGAGTAACTGAAGAAGAGTCACTAAACAAGAGGTTCTAAACAAGAGTACCTGCACAAGAGTAACTGGGCAAGAGTTACTGAACAAGAGTACCTGGACAAGAGTCACTGAGCAAGGGTCATCGAACAACCAACAACTAAAGCAGAGTGACTAAGCAGTAGGCACTGAAAAAGGAATGCAAGTAGAGTCACTGAACATTGGTCTCATAACAAGAGCCACCAAAACAGTGTTCATGAAGAAGAGTCACTGAACAAGAGGTACTGAGCGAGAGTCAGTGAATAAGACTTATTAAATAGGTGTTACTGTACAATAGTGCCAAACAAAAGTCACTGAATTAGAGCGGTTGAACAAAAGTAACTGCCAATATATTTAATAATAAGATTCACTGAACAAAAAACCGCAACTGAAGAAGAGTTTACTTGTACAGTTTGGGGAATAAATGCATCGGTGGGTCTACTTTGTGTACTTTAAAAGGCAGGACTAGCTCTGAAACTATCCCATTTCAATTGCCAATACCATTCCCGTCTTGGGCCAATAATTAACGCCCTTGGGCTTTGTAGGACATGGCCTTTTTACTTATTTTCATCTCATTTTCATCAGCAGCAAAAATAAAAGAACTTTATATGTGAAGTACCAATCGCTGGGGGCGCATATGTGCCAAAAGGGAAGCGGCTTCACACTGCCGGAACTGTGGCGCAATATCCTTTGCAAGTCCTGGCTGGTTATTTTTCTTTGTGTGCAATGTCTATGTCTCTTGTTTTTTCCATTTTTTTTTTTTGTTTAATTTTTGTTGTTTTTCGTTGGCGCAGCAATGCGTGTATAATTGCTCAGACAATGAGCAATTGTTTTTCATTTTTCCAATTTTTTTCTGTTTGCTGTTTGCCCAGCTTCCATGCCTGAATTTTGCACATTGTTTGCATACGCGTATTTGTTATGCAAAGAGGCCTCAAAGCGCTCCCTTCAATTCTTTTTTTTTTCAATATGGGCATTTGTTTGCCATTTTGCCAGCAAATTAGTTTACCCCCAAAAAGGGACCGTCGCTTCCAGCCGCTTTTACAAAATTGAAAATGCATTTTAAAGCAGGCCAGGCCAGGCCAGGCCGCTGGCTAGAAATCATTTCACATATTGTTTGCCCAGACATTGGGGGGGCGTGGCAAGCGGCTGGTTTATTTGGCCATAATTAAGTGCGGGGACCACCCGACCAGCAACCACAGACTGTCCATTAAAACAGTTTCCAGATAAACTACAGAAGTAATGAAACGCATATCTCAAATTAGTTGCACTTATCCGGAACGTCTACCTCGCCATCGCCCACGTCTTGAGCCAATCAAGCGCCATTTTTATGACTCAATACGTAGCACGGAGTTGGTTTTGGAGCTGGGAGCACAATTCTGCACTAATTTCGAGGCTATAAAAATTCAAGTTGCCCGCCATAAATGTCAACGACAGAAGTCGCGTGTTTCATTAGTTGCGAATTATGACAACGATCTCTCCCTCAGTTGGCCTGATGGTCCATGGAGGAGTCTATATGTGAGTCGTCTGGGGGATGGGGGCATTGTGACAAATTTGCTTTTATTTCCGACGCAGACAGATGAAGAAAACAGAAATTGCAAAATGGGCATGGCAAGTTTAATTATGTTTGCGTTTTGTATGTTATGCACAGAGACATTAATACTGTTCCGTGTTTAGAAGAGAAGGCACTGAAAGAAATATTTAATGATCGCTTTATGACAAGTAGTTAATTTGGAAGGCATTAAAAATTATATATGTATATATATAAAAAAAGTTTTCTTGTTAAGAATGATGGCTTATCAGTCGAGCAGGGGGTCATTTGATTTGGTAAGGCATTGAGATGTATGAAAAGGCACCATTCCTGCATCTCTTTCCAGTGGGTTGCTGTTTTTAGGCCAATTATTTTCCTCTTTGGACTTTCAGTTTCTTCCATCTCTTTTTATTGGGCTGTTGCTGTTTGACCAAAGTTATTCATCTACCGATTTTCCTTTAACTTCATCCATTTCTGTTGGGTTGTTGCTGTTTAACAAAAGATGTTCTTCTAGGGATTTTCATTTTCTTTTATCTTCTCCTGAAAGATTGTTGTTGTTTGACCAAAGATTTTCTTTTAGTGGTTTTTCATCTCTTTATCTTTCGTAAATGGGTTGTTGTTGATTGACAAAAGATTTTCTTTTAGTTGTTTTCATTTAACTTAATCTTCTCCGAACGGGTTGTTGTTGTTTGACCAAAGATTTTCTTTTAGTGTTATTCATTTCCCTTTATATTTTTTAAATGGGTTGTTGTTGTTTGACTAAAGGTTTTATTCTAGGGATTTTCACTTCCCTTTATTTTTTTCTTAAATGGATTGCTGTTGTTTGACAAAAGATTTTCATCTGGTGACTTTTATTTAGCTTTATCTATTTATAATAAGTTGTTGTTATTTGACAAAAGATTTTCTTCCTGTGATTTTCATTTCCCTTTATCTTTTTCTAGATTTACCAAATATTTTCTTTTAGGGTTTTTCCTTTGAATTTATCTTTCTTAAATGGGTTGTTGTTGTTTGACAAAAGATATTCATCTAGTGATTTTCAATTTCCCTTTATCTTTTTCTAGTGGTTGTTGTTGTTTGACAAAAATTTCTTTCTGGGATTTTTATTTAACCTTATCTTCTCCTAATAGGTTGTTGTTGTTTGACGAAATATTTTCTTTTAGGGTTTTTCCTTTCAATTTATCTTTCTTAAAAGGATTGTTGGGCTTTGACAAAAGATTTTCTTCTAGGGATTTTCATTTATCTTTAGCTTCTTCTAATGGGTTGTTGTTGTATGACAAAAAAAATTTTCTTCAGATTTTCCTTCCTTTTTTTCTCTCTCAAATGGGTTGTTGTTGTTTGACAAAAGGTTTTCTTATGGGAATTTTTTTTTTCCTTTATCTTCTTCTAATGGGTTGTTGTTATTTGACAATATATTGTCTTCTAATGTATTTTCTTTCTTTGTATCCTGCTCAAATGGGTTGTTGTTGTTTGACAAAAGATTTTTCCTGTTGATTTTCATTTTTCTTCTTCTCTTTTTCGATTTGTTGTTTGACATAAAAGTTCCTATAGAGATTTATTTTCCATAAAAATTCTCCCAATTTCTTTAGGTGCAGTTTTGTGAAAACTTTTTTGATGCAACAAAGTCTATGCTGTGCCTCAATAAATCCTAGTGTCTTAGATGCTGCCCAACACCAAAAGAAATTGCTTCCCAGTAGCTACGTCTCGGTCTTCCTTCAGTTCTTTGCTGGCGCATCAAATGTGACAGCTTGGCAAAAAGTCAGAGCAAATCGCAGACTCGTCTGGTTTTTGCTTTTTTTTTTTTTGCTTGAGCACACAGACAATCAAAATTCAAATGGAATAAAGTACGAGGTATGTCCAAATATTTCCACCGTTCTGGTTGCATTTACTTCCCTCTGTCTGACTTTGTGCTGTTTAAAACTGACGACAACTATATCCACACATGAGTCATTCGCTGGCAGCGGGGAAGCAGTCTTCGTGTTGATGTTTCTTTGTTAATTTCCATGCTGATGTTGAGTTTAATGCGCTTTTTTTTTCGTCTTTCATTCTTGTGTAAATGTTTTGTACGTGTGACAAATGTTGAACTTGTACAATTGTCTCCATGGCAAAAGTTTGCCCCTGTCCCAGCCCCAGCCCCAACCCAGGCTGTCTGCTGCGCGCAGGTATGGCACAAGTGTGAGGATTTTTGAGAAACGTTTATCTTTGAGCGACTACACACGACATTTTGCAGTCTGCAATTAATTTGAAAAGGCTTTGGCACTGAAACAAGAACAAAAAAAAGAGTGGAAAACAAACAAACAAACCATGTGAAGTGATATGTATATGAAGTGTCGAGAGGGGGAGATGATGTCAAAAACTTTAGCAGGATTTATTTTCTGGAAAATTATTCAAGGGGCCATTAAGAACGAAGCTGAAAAACAAATGTACGTAGAATAAAACATGATTTATAAAAGGACTTTAATTGACTCCCATTATACAAGGCAATGGCCATGCATTTTCATTTGCTTATACCTCTTCTTGGTAGAAGAAATACTTACTCCAATTTAAATTAACCCAGAAATATAACCAAGTGCTTGGTTTGCGTTTGACATGACTTCTCCCCGCCCACCTTAAGGCGAATATCAACCGTGAAATCGGATATCAGATATCCTATAACAAAATACCCAACATATAAAAGTTACACGCGCTTAAGATACAATTTACGCATTGTTACCAAGAAAAAAAAAATAAAAATAAAAAGGATGCGGGCAAAATGTGACAAAAATGTTGAAACGGGGGGCAGCAGCAAAGCCAAACAAACCCACAAAACGTTTGCTAAAAATGACAAACTCTCTGGCTGTAAACCGCCCAATCCAACTTTGCGCGCTGACACAAAACTTTTTAACACGCATACGCCGCGTTGCCAGCGACGCCAACTTTGCCGCATTTTGCTTGCATACTTTTCGGCGTTTGGCACTGCGGTGTGCGTGTGTGTGTGTGTGTGTGTGTGTGAAGGGAGGTTTGGAGCTTGCGGGTTGCTTGTTATTTTTGCGCTCTTATGAATTATTCGAATTTTATGCGACAAATCACCTGCGAAATATAAATTCCTAGCAACGTCGCAACCAACCACCGAGCACGTGCCGGCTGCCAGAGCCACGTTACACCGTTAATCGTTCGTTAATCTCTGGTAAAATTTTACGTTAGAAATCCTGCCACTCAGTTAAGTGGATGTCTCTGACAATTCCTTAAACTTTTTAATCGAAAAAAGATGTGACTCGGCGGGGGGAGCCTCCCCCTCGTTGGCTTACCCACTGTTATTTGTAATTAAGTAAGGGGCGTGCTGTGCCAGCGGGACTTTTGAGTTCTCCAAGTAAAATCTTAAGCGTAAATGTTTTTAATCTTTTATACAAAAAATAAATAAACAAGAGTCCAAGCTTGATTAATTGAAAGTTTGAAGTGAAAAAACTTAAAGGATTTAACACTTTTGTATGCCATTCTTTATATTTGACACCAATAATGCTTAAAAGAATTTCACCAGAAAGGATCTGAGCACATGTTGGCAGCGAATCAATACTCAAATCAAAAGGGAAAACATCTTAAACGACATCTTTAAGATCTTTTGTATCACAAAGATACCAATATATACCCTCTAGAAGGGTATAAAAAGGTTGAAAGCTTCAAGAAAGTCTCAAAAGGTACACCAAACTTTCATTATACTCTGTACCGAAGGGACATAGAGTATAATAAGTTTGTGCAAAAGTATGTAACATCCAGAAGGAAGCATCTCCGACCCCATAAAGTATATATATTCTTGATCAGCATCAACAGCCGAGTCGATATAGCCATGTCCGTCTGTCTGTCCGTATGAACGCACAGATCTCAGAGATGGTAAGAGATAAAGGTTGCCATGTATGGGACATATGCTTCTAATGTCTGCAGGCAGATCAAGTTTATTTTCAATTTTGGCCACGCCCCCTCCCGCCCTCGCAATTTAGAAAAATCGTCATATCTCCCACAGTTTTGAAGATAGATGGCTTGTCCCTTCTGGACATATTTAGTTATTAGGACAACTTATCGATCCGCCAAAGGAATGAAGAAGATCGGATGAACGGTTTTCGAGTTATGATCAGTTCTTGGTTTCGAGTTCTTGGTACAGAGTATGTTATAGTCGGGCTTGACTGACTTTCTTTCTTGTTTTTCTTTATCATGGCAAAATTCTGACTGTAGTTGTACCTCAAATCTTTAGTAGTATAAATGTGCCGAAGTTTTTTAGAAGTTTTTTATACCCTTGCAAGTGCTCGCTATTTCAAACATCATTTTTTCCCACAACGACCCATTTTTCGACCAATCGTTCGTATGGGAGCTATATGATATAGTCATCCGATTTGGACAAAAATTTGTAGAATTCGGTGAAAGCGTGTAAAACAAGCAAATACTAAGTTGCAGAAAGCTGCCATTAAAAACAAAAAAGTTTTTCTAACTGAGACTGTTTTTCAGACCTATCTTTTGTATGGCAGCTATACCATATAGTTGACCGATGTTAATAAATCTTGGTAGAATTATAAAAGAGCATTGAAAACTTATGAATACAACGTTTGGAGACGTTTCCATTGAAAAGAAAAAAGTTTTTCATACTAAAATTAGTTTTCCGACTGATTGTTCCTAAGGGAGCTATGAGATATAGTCATCCGATCCGGTCAGTTCCAATATATTAGTAGTGTGCAGCAAAAATAATACTCTGTGTAAAATTTCAGTTCGATGAATTCAAAACTGAGAGACTAGTTTGCGTAGAAGCAGACAGACAGACAGACAGACGGACGGAGAAAGCTCAATCGACTCAGCTCGTCACCCTGATCAAGAATATATATTATATATAGTTTATGGGTTCGGAAATTAATATTTCTATACATTGCAAACTTCTGGGAAAAATTATAATACCCTTTGCAAGGGTATAAAAAGCTGCAATAATTTGAAGTTCTTGTCACGAACTTGTAACACAGCGTCTATCTATGTACCAGGACATCTCTATAGACAAGACACAGCCCACCGCCGCACCTCATCTAAGAGGACAAGGGCACAATAAGCAGTACATAGCAGATCTTGTTACGATCTTGTCATACAACGTCTGCTTGAAGTCACAGAACAACTCTCCAATCATGGAGCCCACCGCCGCACCTCATCAAAGAGGACTTAGGCACCATAAGCAATACATCGCCGATCTTGTTACGATCTTGTCACACAACGTCTACTTAAAGTCACAGAACAACTCTCTAATCATGGAGCCCACCGCCGCACCTCATCAGTACATAAAATATCATCACTGACCTTGTTAGTCAGTTGCAGTCTCACATATTTAGGAATTCACTCTGAAAATCACTTTAAATCTTTATTTAACCGATTTGAATTCGTTTGAATTTGTATTCCTCTATTTATTCTAATTTAAAAATTTCTACCTCAACCAATTTCAACTCACTCCGAATGTTTCTCTTTGCTTTTCTAGTATTTTGCGTTTTGTTTTTGTGCCAAGATTGAGAACTCAATTTCCATTTGGTCGTGTAAAACATTTTTCTTTTGCTCGCTTGCCCTTTGACCCGCAATTAAGATTGTTGGCTCAGTCCCTGCCAACCGTATCCATATCCACCAGTCAGCTCGCTCGCCCCCCGGGGGTAAATGGTGAGCTGTTTCTGCCTGCTCTGCTGTCATTTCATTTGCATTCTTATCGGCTCCTGTGCCATGTTTTAATGTCGCCAGCATGAAAGTTTTTTCACTCGTTTTTTTTTTTTTGTCGATTTTAGAATGTTGCTTCCTTGTGTTTATCTTTTGTCACATGTGGGCATGGGTATTTCCCGGTTTTTTTTTCTCTCTCTCTCCTCTTTTTTTTGCCATTTCTGTTGATTTTTGATATATGGGTCCCTGCGGTGCTGTTTGTGAACTGTGACTGGAACGCGTTTCAATGCGTTTGACTTCTGTCGCGGTTTTTAAGTGGCTGTGAGAGCAGGGGACAGGAAATATGTGTGTGTTTTGTTGCCAGCAGGCAAAGGAATCAGAGTCTAGGAATGATGGCGGTTGAGGAGTGTCACAACTGATACGAAAGAAAACGTATAAATATGGCTTTGAGTGAGAAATTTGATACTTGACAAGTGAAAAGTGAATTTGCTTATCACAATATATCCGCTTTGCCTTCCAGGCCTCAGTATGTTTACAAAATGTTGGCCAAACTTGTAGCAGTTATTTCGATTGTTGACAGCCCTGTAGAGTGCTAGGGCAAGCAGTTAATTTTGTGCTTGTGAATGCAATAAATTTTAAATGCACATTTTCAATGAAGAAGTCCCATTCGAACGACGAAACCAAATGAAACGAAACGGAAAACAATTTTGTGCAATTTTACTAAAACGACATAGGAGAAGTGGGTAGCAGGAGTGACACACATATGGGCAACTCAACTGCTGCTGCATCGACAATCGATGGTGGTGTCCTGGGCTGCCCAACCCAACCCCCAAAAGCGTACTACCAACTGACGACAAATGAAATTGTTGACCAAAGTGCAACGTTTAAGGCATGCACAGAGAAGCACAATACACTGGAAGAAAAGTGAAAAAGTACAGGGTTTGTGGCAAAACAAGTCTGCATCGGCAATGCCTAGAGAAGCTTTTAAGAAAATCTTCTTGTAAAATAACTTGTTCAGATGATAAAGAAAGCATTTTTGAATCCGTAAGAGGAATATATTCTTGATCATGTCTTATCGGCGATCAGGTTCGAATGTATCTCAGTCAGAATTTATATTATTGGAAGACTTCGTCGAATTTTTTTCTATAACGTGGCGACCGTGCTCTAAAAGTGGCGACCGTGATGAAAAAAGTTGTTCCTAGCTCTACCAAAATACCATAACTCTGCTAATGGCTCCTGCTGCATTAATACTTTGCCTTAAATAGAAGCTGATGTCACAAAAATCCTCTAAAAAACTGTTTCTATTCCGTTTTCAAATAAACTATCTTTCGGAAGAAACAATTTCATACAAAATCGTCTGAAAACTGCCACCATCTGAACGATGTCTGCTTAATACTGAACATTTTCTTTCTCAGTGTATAAATTTTACGTATAGCCAACCCATTGAACAGATTTCCATTTTTATGACAGCTTTTAAAGCCATTTTTATGTGTGTAAATTTGGTTTAAGTTTTATTTGCCTGGGCTCTTAAAAGATTGCTGATAGCCGCATTGAAAGCATGGGAAACAACAATTTGCAATTGTCATGGAAATTGTGTGAGCAAAACTTTAATAAGTCGTTGCTGATGTGGTGCAGATTAGAGTTAGTGTTGATTCGGCTGGGAATAGGATTATTTATTGTTGAATGCTTAAACAATTGAGCTTACATTTCATTCAATATGATAAAGGTGAAATGTGCATTTAATATGCTTTTGTTGTTATTATCCGAAAGCATTTGCATTTAAACCGCCAGCTAATTGCGTATAAACTCATTAGATGACGACGAACCCCTTTCCAACCCGCACACAAATTAGGCGACATTCGGTGGCAGTTCCACTTCTCACTCTCCCTCCTCGCACACTCCATCCCCACCACCTTGGCTCCTGGCAAATTTTGGCGCACATTTGGCTTGTTATCATTTTCATGGTTGAGGCGACACACATTCTCGTACAACTACATGGGTTCCAGTATGTAGAAAAGTGGGCAAAGAGCGAACAGAACAGCCATACTGTTGTTGTTGGCTCATTTCGTGTGCGTTTTGGCATTTTGTTTGCCAAGCGGCAGTCAGCCAAACATTTGTTTTAATTATTATGAAAGCAAATTGCATAATTAAAAATGTTGAATTCATTTTAATTTTTAATTACAATTAATTGGAATGTGCAGGGCGAATGTAAGGGACAGGGAGAGGGAGAGGGAGAGGGAGTGTTAGATATTCATGCCAAAAGATTCGGTAATGACTGCTAAAATGGTTTGAATGGAAACTAATGGCTTAATTGTTAAGACTTTAAGGGAGGAGCTTGAATATTGCCAAAATAAGTTTAATAAATTTTTTTCTAACAAGTGGTGGCCATTCGGAAAGATAGTTGGGGTATTTAGCCATGGCGCAACAGTAGGAGTATCTTATTATTAGGTTTATTAAATATACATTTGAGAGTAAACATTTCTAGTGTCAACAAATGGTAATTTTTTAAGAGTTTTCCTAAAATTTCTCTTAAATAAAGATTTGCGCTTGAATCAAGAAAAAGAATATAGAGGAAAGTTAAGTACGGCTCTACCGAAGTTTGTGTACTCTTGCAGCACGTTTTTCTAACTAAGACTACTTTTGGAAGCTTACTTATCTATGGCAGCTATACTATATAGTTTTCCAATTTTGACCAAACTTGGCGGAATCATGTAAAAGCCTGATAAACGAACATGTAAGGAATTTGGTTCCGATTTAATTTAAAACAAAAAAGTTTTTCTCAGTGGAACTTCATTTTCGACCAATCATTTGTACTGCAGCTATAGGCTATAGTCAACCGATTTTGACAAAACTTTGTAGAATTGTGTAAAAGCATTTCTGATAAATAAGATCCAATTTTAAGGACATTTCCATTGAAAACAAAAAAGTTTTTCTCACCAAGACTACTTTTCAAACCTTACTTTTCTAAGACAGCTATACTATATAGATGTCTGATTTCGACCAAACTTAGTAAAAATCATCTCAAAGCATAGCAAACTAAGAAATACAAAGTTTGGAGGCGTTTCCATTTAAAACCAAAAAGTTTTTCTCACTATGACTAGTTTTCTGACTACACTTTTCTATGACAGCGATACTATATAGATGTCTGATTTCAACCACACTTTGTAGAATCATGGGAAAGCATAGCAAACTAAGAAATACAAAGTTTGGTGCCGTTTCAATTGATGACAAAAAAGTTTTTCTCAATAGAACTTCTTTTTCAACCGATTATTCGTACTACAGCTATAAGCTATGGTCATCCGATTTTAACAAAACTTTGTAGAATTGTGTAAAAGCATTTCTGATAAATATTCTTCAATTTTAAGGGCATTTCCATTGCAAACAAAAAAGTTTTTCTCACTACGACTACTTTTCGGACCTTACTTTTCTATGGGAGCTATACTTTATAGATGTCCGATTTCGAGCAAACTTAGTTAAATCGTGTAAAAGCATAGCGTACTAAGAAAAACAAAGTTTGGAGGCGTTTCCATTTAAAACAAAAAAGTTTTTCTCACTAAAACTAGTTTTTCGACCGAACTTTACTATGACAGCTGTATGTTATAGTCAACCGATCCGGCCGGTTTCGACAAATGTGCTGCGTATTTGTACTTAAAGACTTCGTGCTAAGTTTGGTGAAGATAGCTTGCAAACTGACGGAGTAGATAGCATAGAAACAGACGGACGGACAGACTGGCTTGGCTAAATCACCTTAGCTCGTCGTGCATATATACATACATACTTACATATACATATACATACATATACATATACATACTTTATGTTCATAATGACAGACAGGAAGGCATATCTATAACCACTCTTTATAGCTTTCGAGAATCTTTCTCCTGGCCAAGAAATACAATCGCACAAACTAAATACACTCTGTATACAACTGCTTCAGAGTATCAAAAATAAGCTAAATCAATTTATATCTGCCTGCCTGTATTTCCACTTCCAACCGATTAAATTTTATTGATTCATCCCTCTTAAAGTTTTCGCCCCCACCCTGAAAAAAACAACAGCAACTTAAAGTCCCAAGCAGAGAAGTGAAAGATTGATGGACATATTAATGGTTACATAGGGGCGGCGGGCGCTCCCTTCTTGGCGTCCGAAAGTCTTTCTCCATTGAAGCGGAAATCACACACAAAGATTTCCCTCCCACACATAAATGTCTACTTTTGGCTCCACTGACCACATTAACCGGAAGCGCCTGGCCGGGCAAACTTATGCAAACTAAGAGAGCCCCGGCCAAGACAAAAACTTGACCATAGAAAAGCAACTAAGAAGCCAATACACAGCGGCCGCCGCCGCCGGATGATGAACCGAGGACCACACAACACAAAGTTTTTATGCCAGCGGCTGACAAAAAAAAAAAAAAAGAAGAAAACCAGACCGAGAAAAATGAGAAAAAATAAAAAGAAGGCGTTGAAAATGTGCAAAGCTCCTCTCCTCCGGGGGCCGCCTTATTGTACAAAGTGTTGACTTTATATCCTTCATTTAGTGGACATAAAAGGGATATTATTAAAAGCTTAGAAAAGTAGCCGTTTCCTTGCTGCTGCTGCTGCTGTCGCCCCCCGCCACCTATACATAAAATATTAGATGGCTACAAAAAGGAATACAATACAAACTGATTTGGGGGCCAGTTGACCAAAGAGCAGACAATGCTTTCTCGTTTCGTCTTCTGGCTGGCTGCGGCTCATTTGTCTCTGGGTTTTTTTTTGTTATTAGAAATATTCGTAAAAAGTCCATTATAATTATAAATGAGTTGAGTGCCCATCGTTCTTTTCATTCTTTCCTCTGTTTTTTTTTTTGCGAGGAAAGTTTATTACGAGGCTCTTTTGTCAAATTGACTGCCACAATTTAATGAGCTCGCCTGGGCCAGTAAAAAATATTTGGGCCAGTTATGAAACGAAAAGAGATAAAACGAAATTGACATGGAAATCTAATTTGATGTCTTTTTTTGTTGTCAAATATTTGTTTGGCCTGGGGAATCATTCTTTTTCTAGTCCTTGATGAAAAGCAAGTAAGTTATTTAGGACAATGGTTCAATGAACCATTTTGCAGCATTTGCATATGGCTTTAAATAAATGTAAAAAAAATATATATAATAATAAAACATTATAACCATCAACTTTAGACACTTTGCAGCCATTTTTACCCCCCCAAATGATGTCATTAAAGGCACATGTTTATGGCATTTTGAAGGCATTACGCATACGCAGTGTAAACACGCAACAGCTGTTGAGTGGCAAAAGGCATGCCTATGCGTGTGTGTCTGCGTGTGTGTGTGAGCGGATGTGTCCGTTGAGATTTGCCGGCAAAACATGTTACGTGAAAATATTTTAAGCCTTTATGAAGGAGTCGGAAATCTTCCTTTGGCCTTATTAGGCGCATATTTGTAGAGAGAGAGAGAAAGCATTTATATGAATATATGATATTTGTCTCCCCTCCCATCTGCCACAGCACGCTTCCTTGTTGCCAGAACGAAAGAAAAAACGTGACTGCGTCATCTTTGGGAATTTAATAAATTTCCGCTCAGACACAAAATATGTGTTAGATGTGGTTTTGACAATTTGTGTCGTATTTTCTTTCGCCAGCAACTTTAACTCCCATTTAATTGCCACAACTTTTTAGTCAGACTTTCTTTAATTAATTAAAAAACTTTGTTTGGTTAAGCAAAAATGTCAATTCACCTAGAAACTGGCAACCGCAAAGCAAAAAGCCTTTCGCATTGACAAAAATTGTTTGCTGTCATTCTACAGAATCCTGCTCAGTAAAAGTAAAAAGTCATGCCAAGTTAAAGTTGCCAAAGTCAAATAAAAGATTTGCGGTGGCCCCCCAAATGAGTGAGCAGCTCATTCGGCTTTCCATTTTTGTAGGCCAAGCCATAAAGGTGACTTTGATTGGTCGAAGCTCGTTTTCCGATTTTGTGCTTCCCTTGTGGTTAAACGAGAACATTTTATAGACACAATTTTACAAAAAGATCATGTGGTTAGCTGAATGCCGCAACCAGGAAGTGAATTAAAGTTTGGTTTTTGGTGCGCGTTTGTCTCGAAATCAAGGAGTAATGAGCTTTAAGGTCTTTGGTGTTTTTAAGGTTCTGAACAAAATTTAAGGCACAAGTGGAAGTTTCTTACTTGATAAATGTTGGAAGGGCTAATGGCATCCTTCTATGTTAACGATTGAGTTTGAATGGAAAGGTATGGAGAAAATGCCAGGGGAGTTAGGGGTCCTTGAAGGTGTCACACTGTTTATGTAAACAACCATCTGTGGTGTTGACTTTTTGGCATATTGAATCACTTAATTTGTGCTTGTCAAAGTTGAATCACTTACCTAAAGCCTCAGCGGATTTAGGCAGTACTGCACACTGTTCGTGTGGCTCCCCAACTAAAGCTTCTGAACATGTATAGACAGTGTTATAATAGGACAGGTTTATTTCTTTTATAACCTTGCAAATGATATGATTATTTTGTTTAAAAGCTTGCTACGCATCGAAATGTTCATTTCCTACCCCATTAATTATATATATTCTTAATCAGGACCATGAAATGACCCAATTGAGCTGTTTCTACGCAAACTAGTCTCTCAATATAAAAGCTATAGCGCCAAATTTGACTTGTACCCAGGCATTGTTTACTTTTCTTTACTGTAAATATGAAGAAACTGTCCAAATCAAATATCTATATATTATATCTGCCTAGGATCGATCGGTCGAATACTGGGTTTTAGGGAGAAAAACTTAATTTTTGTTCAATTTTAACGCTCCTAAACTTTGTCTTTATTAGTAATATTTTCTTAAAGGCGAATATTTCTTTTAGCTGCCTTAGAATGGAAGGTACGAAAATGGGATTTAGCATGAAAAACTTTTTTGTTTTCATCTGTAACGTTCCAAAAGCTAGTTTTTATTAGTATTGTATACTTTTAAACAGATAAACAAAGTTTGGTAAAAATCGGTTGGCTATATCATATTGTTGCTTGAGAATGTAAGGTGGGAATGGGTTTTCGTGAGAAAAACTTTTTTGTTTTAAATTTTAACGCTCTTTAACTTGGTTATTATTTATATTATTTACTAAAAAACAGTTTTGCAGTTTTTTGCCATAGGATGGATGGTTGGAAAATGAGTATTAGTGAGAAATACTTTTTTGTTTTTGATTATAGCGCTCCTTAACTTGGTAATTAATAATATTATAAGCTTTCAAACAGATTAGCAAACTTTGGTCCAAATCGTTTGATTATATCTGATAGCTGCCATAGGATCGATCGGTCGGAAAATGGGTTTTAGAGGGAAAAACTTTTTTGTTTTCAATTTTAGCGTACCAAAAGTTGGTTATTATTAATATTGTTAACTTGCAAACAGTTTCGCAAGGTTTGGTTCAAATCGGTTGACTATATCTTATAGCTGTCTTAGGATCCATCGATTTAAAATGGTATTTTAGTGAGAAAAACTTTTTTGTTTTCCACCTTAGCGATACTAAACTTGGTCACTGTTTATATTTTGTACATTCAAACAGAATTGCAAAGTTTGGTAAGTATCCGATGAATATATAAGGTTGTCCAAAAAGTCTTGCGGTATTTCCGCAAGCTTGTCTTTGCAAGCGCGTAGTTCTAGTTGTATTCGTCGCATCGGTTCACGCTAGAGCTTTTTGGAAAGCTCTTCTCACGCGCTAACACGTGTTTGATTTATTGTTGTTTGTTTTTAGTCGTTCGTGAGTTATAGCGTCGCAAACATGGAGCAAAATAAAGAGAAAATACGGCATATTTTACAGTACTACTACGATAAAGGCAAAAATGCATCTCATGCTGCCAATAAAATTTGTGCAGTTTATGGACCCGATACAGTTTCCATTTCCACCGCACAGAGGTGATCGAAGATGCGCCACGGTCCGGAAGGCCTGTCGTCGAAAATTGCGATAAAATCGCTGAATTGATCGAAAGAGACCGGCATAGTAGCAGCCGTAGCATCGGCCAAGAGCTGGGCATGAGTCATCAAACCGTTATAAACCATTTGAAGAAGCTTGGATTCAAAAAGAAGCTCGATGTATGGGTGCCACACGACTTGACGCAAAAAAACATTTTGGCCCGTATGGATGCATGCGAATCGCTTCTGAATCGCAACAAAATCGACCCGTTTTTGAAGCGGATGGTGACTGGCGATGAAAAGTGGGTCACTTACGACAACGTGAAGCGCAAACGGTCGTGGTCGAAAAGCGGTGAAGCTGCCCAGACGGTGGCCAAGCCTGGATTGACGGCCAGGAAGGTTCTTCTGTGTGTTTGGTGGGATTGGCAGGGAATCATCCACTATGGCCAAACGCTCAAATCGGACCTGTACTGCCAACAACTGGACCGCTTGAATGCAGCACTCATGCAGAAGAGGCCATCTTTGATCAATAGAGGCCGAATTGTCTTCCATCAGGACAACGCCAGGCCACACACATCTTTGGTGACGCGCCAGTAGCTCCGGGTGCTCGGATGGGAGGTTCTTTTGCATCCACCGTATAGTCCGGATCTCGCACCAAGTGATTACCACCTATTTCTGTCCATGGCGAACGAGCTTGGTAGTCGGAAGTTGGCCACAAGAGAGTCCTGTGAAAATTGGCTCTCCGAGTTTTTTGACAATAGGGAAGAGAGGGGCATTATGAAGTTGGCATCTCGTTGGGAACTCGTCATCGAACAAAACGGCGCATATTTGACTTAAATCGCATTATTATAACCAATTTTATGAACAATTGAAAATTCAATAAAAAAATACCGCAAGACTTTTTGGACAACCTTATATGTTAAATTATTATGTTCCAAATTCTAAAATTCTAAATATTTTAAGTTTTCAATGTAAGCGTTCTTAGACTCAGCCATTAGATTTGTGAAATGTTTTTGGTTCATTACTTTTGAAACAGTTCTGAATCTTCTTCAGATAAAAGAATAAACTTAGACACAAATTTCGTTGGTTTAAGTGATTAAGGAAATAAAACATAAGATATAATGCCGACTTATGTGAAAAGGTATTATTATTTTTGATCAGATATTTCGAAACGAGCACTTACAAGGGCATAAGAATTGCGGAACTTATATCAAGCCTAAATTTTTGAACGAAGTCTTGCTTTAATTCCTAAAACCCATACTAATAGAATGCATTTTAGCGTTTAACCTTATCAAATACTGATAAGCCTATGTAATTAGTTTAATACAGAAAAACGGCATAAAAGGTGCCTCTTTCCCCAGCCACTATATTCACCTGAGTCAATTAACTATGGTTTGCATTTTTAATTAAAATCTCAGAAAAAAAGTAAAAGAGGGCAAAAAAAAAACTAACAACTGAAGCAGCTGCCTCACCTTGGCAAATAAACTCGTTGTGAAGGCGCCCTTTAAGTTCTTCCTCTAAATGTATCATCTTTTATTTCATGTTCCTTTCGACGTGCCTCATTAGTATGCAACATTGTGGTAGCTTACATTAATTGGGCGTTGCAACTGATTTGAATACGAACGAAAAAACAGAAGAGGCCGCAAAGGAAAGAACAGAGATATTTGCTAAATGAAAGTGGCTTTGGCTAACCAACTAGGACCATGATGAACATGGCTTTTAATTGCCGACTCCACTCCGTGTTGACTTATGGAAATTGCCGTACAGCCAACTACTAAGTAGATCGGTTAATGCCAAACACGTTGCCTGCATAATAATAACGTGAAGCGATTTCAAGGACATGCGGAGGGAGAGACCAGTGTGTGCCATGTGTCTATTTATTTTAATTAAGCTGAGGTAAATGTTACCTTAACGTGGGCATAATTAAAATGCGACACTATGTTGTGGTGTGTTGTGTTTTTGCTGATATTTTTGGCCCCACGGGTGTGGCAACTGGAAACGGTGCAAAAATTAAACGAATCACAAATTAATAATTGAAGTTGCTGTGCTGCTGCTGCTGCTCGGCATAATTAGACTGATTAGTTTTAGGTAAAGCCCCTTATGATTCCCTCACACAATTGCAATTAAAGTTGTAGCCATTTAAGCCGCATTATCTTTACAAAAATACTGCCACAACACATGATAAACTAATGTCAACTCATATATCACATACACAACGCACAGCTCAATTACGGAAACTTTTGTGAAAGAAATAAACCAGAAGAGACGACTTAGCGAAGTAAAAGCGGGTGAGGCAGTACAACAGATTTACACATACTAATGAAACTTAAAGATGGCGCCGCCGGAAAAGTACAAGCCCAAACTTACCCCTCAGCCGTATCCCCGCAAATACTTATACAACATGAGTAGTGCAAACGAAGTTCTTGTGAAACAAGCAAAGATTATGCTTGGGAAGTTTTTTTTTTTTTTTTGTTTCGTCCTGTTTCTTGTGGGCACATGAAGGCAAATGGGGCGACAAACACAAAAGATTCTGGGGTTGGAATCGCTTTCGAGTGTGTTCTTACATTTGTCGAAATTAAACAATGTAAAGTTTGGCACAAAAAAAAAATATCAAGTATTACATATAAGTATATAACGAAAAAGAAACTTTGTCCCCATGTCAGTGGCAAATATGTAACTCAATTAGTTTTTCGTGCCCCACTGTGGGAAACTTTGCGGAAGTGCACGGAGAAAAAATACTACTTAAGATACATCAAATGGTTGATTGTATGGCACAAGAAAATAATTGGTTGTTGTGAACTTTGTACTTAGATCGTTCAAAATAAAAGGTTTACCCGAAGCAAAGTTGTTATATTAAGATCTAGATCTGGAGAGATTATCCATACTTTCATGCTGAAATACTATCTTGACATCGAACCTTATTCATCCAATTTTGAAACTGTCTACTTTCTTTCTGCATGTAGAACTATGCACTCAAGGAAAAATCAAGAAATTTGTACTTAAATTAAATATAAACGGTGTCAAGAGTACGGTAGGTATGAGAATACTTGATTCAAGTACAATATTCCTATCCGTATACGATACGATACGTATATGATACGTCTACGATACAATACGAAACGATACGTATACGCTTTATATGATACGTATACGATTTATACGATACATATACGCTTTATACGATACGTATACGCTTTATACGATACGTATACGCTATTTACGATACGTATGCGCTATATATGATACGTATACGCTATATACGATACGTATACGCTATATACGATACGAAGTACGATATTCAAAATTCCAAAACACTTGATTTAAGATTGTTTCCTGATATTTATACCCTTGCAGGGTATATAAGGGTATTAAAATTTTGCCCAGAAGTTTGTAACGCATAGAAATATTAATTTCCGACCCCATAAACTATATATATATTATATTATATATTCTTAATCAGGGTGACGAGCTGAGTCAGTTGAGCTTTGCCGGCCCTCTGACCGTCTGTCTGTCTGTTTCTACGCAAACTAGTCTCTCAGTTTTGAAGCTTTCGAGCTGAAATTTAGCACAGAGTCTTTTTTTTTTGCTGCACACTACTAATATGTCGGAACCAACCGAATCGGATGACTATATCTCATAGCTCCCATAGGAACAATCGATCGGAAATCTAGTTTTAGTATGAAAAACTTTTTTATTTTCAATGAAAACGTCTCCAAAGTTTGTAGTCGTAGGTTTTCTATGTTTTTATATAATTCTACCAAGTTTGATGAAAATCGGATGGCTATATGGTATAGCTGCCATACAAAAGATAGGTCTGAAAAACAGTCTTAGTTAGAAAAACTTTTTTGTTTTTTATGGAAGGAAACTGCAATTTTGTATTTGTTTGTTTTACATCCCTTCACCCAATTCTACAAATTTTTGTCCAAGTCGGATGACTATATCATATAGCTCCCATACGAACGATCGGTCGGAAAATGGAAAAAAAAATATTTTTGAAAATATTTAAGCGAGCAATTGTAAGTGTATACAATTTTCGGCACAGTTAAGGTAGACTTCGAACTATTTTAAAATCTTTTTGATTAAACTTCTAGATTAGTTTACTGTGAGTTCTTAATTCAGGATATTTGCGTATTATTTCTATATAATAAACGGTTGTTTCTAGAATTCAACACATTTTGGCTACAATTATACTCTGCACAGAGTTTATATTTAGTTTCAACGTGAGTGCTCCTCTTTTTTTCCAGTGCATACACAATTTAGTTTCTGCGGTTACCAAATCGCAACCCCAAATCGCCAAGTACTCAAGTGCCTTTCAATTATGTGATTCGGTTTGCCGGCCACTTCAGGAGCTCCACTTCATGTCATATATGTATAAATTTCAAGTAATTGCTTTGCTTTTGCCCCAACTCAAGCAAAGCTCATGGACCAAAAGTCCAGACAAAGTTGTTGTAAGTAATTGCCATCTAATTGCTTATTGAAATTTCTACTTATTTTTGTGGATTATCGAAGCTCTTTTTTTTGTCGTGGGTTTTTATGATTTCTGAGGGGCAATCGCATGGAAAATGTGCAGGAAAAACAGAAATGAAAAGTAGTTAAGTTGCTTTAAGGATGTCTCGAACAGCAGGAGAAGTAAACGAATGGAACTCGAAGTAATAGTGAGCAGTTATCTCTTATGTATTTACTTAAAAAATGTAACCCATTTTTTTTTTTTGACTTTCTTTAAAGCTTTTCAATTGGTTGGCTTTACATTTTGATAATTTTTAGTTACCCAAAAAGTTTTATAAATATGTTTGAGGTGCATTTCTCTTCAAAAAAGTTGTTCAGTTTTGTACTTTTGGCAGGTTGACCAACAAATTTTGCAGGCATACTTTTTGTTTAAAGTTTTGTAATGATTTTAGAAGAGCTCAAATTATGTACTCTAGTTATTGGCAGTTGCAACTTAAGTATATATGTTTTACATATATTCCTAAATGTTTCTTATAGTTCTGAAACTCGCCTTAGTCCTTGCATCTCTCGCATCTCTCTTGCACTATCTCTCTTATTAAACTGAAATCATTCCACCTTTTGACTAAAGCCAACATATGGAGTGTTCCAAACACCTTACACGATTGCACTTGTCTCCCTTTCTTCTCATTTTTTGTCACTAGCTAACACACAAATCGAGTGAGTCTATTTACCCAGTACCCAATGAGCCCTGCAGACCCCCAAACCAGGGGACACCAGAAACAAGTCAAAGTCGTAACCACCATCGACATTTTGCGTTCGACAGCCCATCCAGGAGCAGAATGAGCCGGTTAGTGGGGGGAAGGGGAGGGTGGGACCAGGGTCTAACCACAGACGCGTCTTTTGTTTGCTTTGCCAGAGGGTACAACTCGTTGTTGTTGATGTGTATGTGCCATAGTCTGGTGGTTAGCTTCGTTCGTTCGGGATTGCGGCTACGGATTTGCTCGTTGGGGCACTAATCTTTTATTTTTCTTAAATCTGGAAATCGTTTGTACGCCTCGCACAAAGTCAATATGCGGGTGGTGGGACCAGGCTCAGTTGTCAACGGCAATGTTAGCTGCTGCTGCCGCTGCTTCCTGTTTTGAAAATCGGTTTTTGTTGATGCGCCAATCCCATTCCCATCCCACACACAGTCACAGCCAGGAGTTTCGACCTTCCAACACTCTCCGCTCTTGTCCAGCAAAACTGAAGTGGAGTTTTGTTTGTTGTCCGTTTGTCAATTACAAACTTTTATTGCAATTTACTTTTGTTTCATCCCCATGTAAACACACTCTGAGGTCGTTTCCATTGTTGTTGGCGGAGGCTGACAGTTTGGTTGTTGTATGTTGAAGTATTTAATATTGTTCTCGATTCTCGATGAAGTAATATCTATTCTGGTTGTTTGATGAATTGTAACGGCTGGCCATCAAAATGGCAAAGAGTGGGGGAAGCATTGGAATGCCATTTGGAAGTGGTACTGTGTGGCCAGAGTGTTTGGAAGGTGGGACTTCTTTTTTAATATAAAACTGATTTGTGTTGAATTCAATTTAAGAACAGCCTTACAGAACATTTGGGTATAAGAGATGAGAAAAGTAGAAAGAGAAGTTGTTCAAAAAATAGGTTTTGATGGTCGAAACTGTTTAGTTTTACGAAAATCGGACAATACCATAGTTGAAGTGAAACATAGAATGGGGCTCACTCGAAAATCGAATGTGGCTACCACTGGAAATCACCCGAAACTCTGTGTAAAGTTATTTGAGGATATTGATGGCCAATAGCTCACTTTGCGAATGTCACAAGCCATCAAATCTTTAAAACATCGAACATTCGTCCAAATCCACTGCGCAAGCAGATGAATAAACATGATTTGGGACTCAGTGCATACAAGAGATACACCGGCCACTTGCTAAGAACAGCATTGAAAGAAAAACGCCAGAGAAAACTGAAAGCATTGCATCGCCAGAGCGCGAACAATACCCACAGTGCCACGAATTCACCATAGAGGCATCCTTCAACAAAAAGAACGAATGAGTGTCTACTGTGTCATCAAAACAAGCGGTTCAAACTTAGTCCGAAAGTTCAGAGAGGCTCCATTTTTACTATAAAAAGGAGTTTAAACTTCGGCGAAGGTGTATCAAACCGACGAATGACCAGAAACAAGTTGAAGATCCATGCGTCTGGTAGAATTTGGGTAATATGTTATCCGGAAATTCTCAATTCTTAGTCATTCAATGAGTTCCCGGTGTCAAACAAATTGGTAACCGCAGTCTTTGCATGTGTGTGTGCTTGCATGCTCGTTCCAGCATTTGTTTCACACGACTTGCTCTCTTGGCACATATTGGCTTAACCCCAACTTTCCCAATTGGGGTCAAAGCAGACAGTTGGATGCAGTCAGCTAGAAAAAGGTATGCAAACGTGTTTTTCCTGCTCCCTTACAGAATGTGTAGGACAATTGCAACTTGGCTGGCAATTTTATTGACAGCTTGACATTTAGATTGATTGCAGTTGCAGTTTTACAATTTTTTATCCCCCTTGTTTTTTTGTTTGTTTGGCTGCAGGTCCTTAATTAAAAGTTTTGTTAAAAGAAAGAGCAAGGCAAAAGAATTTTTATATTGTATATCCTGGGCATGCAGTTTGCTTGTTCTTTTGTTGTTGTTGTTGTTGTTGTTTGTTTTCTTATGCAATCGTGCCAAACTATTTCAATTTTGGCTGCACCAAGAAAGTCAGAAAATAGTTTAATGTTAATCCTTGCCCATCATTTGCTTATTATCATCAACTTTGATTACGTATTCCCATTCGAAATTGAGTCATCAATACTTAAGCAGACTTGACGAGCAAAATCCTTGGACCAACACACATGTTGACAATAGGAAATGGTCCTTCCTTTCTAAATTATGCATACAAATTAGAGACTGGCAGTGTCTCGACATTGACGTAAACATGGAAATGTGGAATAATAACATTAATGAAAACACATTCAGAACAAAGCACAAAATTAAACAGAGCAAAGCAAAAGCACAAGCCGAAAGCAGATGGCGACAGGATCAACGAACACTCACACACACACACACGCCCAGACACATACGGAAGCATCAGCAGCAGCAGCAGCTCTGACAACAACAATCACAGTGAACGCTAAAACAAAAACAAATAAATTTCCTTGTTGCCGCTTGGCAACTTTACTTCAAAAAGGACAAAGTCCCCCAAGTCCTCCCCCCATACGTATTTGCCTGTAGAAAAAAAAAAAACAGGCACAAATGAAGTACTTGCATGTGTATCTGTTAGATACAAAACAATGCTCGTTTTCATGTTTACTAATTCCATCTTTTGCTTTTGTCAAAAGATACTTTTGTAAAATATTTTACTTACTCATTTGTTTGGCGATGATGCCAGGCAAAAGCATATAATCTGTCAAGGCAACGTGTGAGGTTCCGGTGAATACTTTTTTTTTGTTCCATATGGAGGACACAGGGAGAGCACCGAAAGTGTATGAATGGGATTATGGAAAAAAAAGCACCTTTAAGCTCTGAAGATTAAACCACAGCTCAAACTGTGCTATTTCTGTAAATTTAATGGCATTACATAACAGACATTTTGACTAAGCCATTCTAGTTCCTAAGACCTCATGAATAGTATCAGCCCACTCGAGAACAGCAACGTATGTCGCAAAACTAAATGCAGAATTCATATACGTATAGAAAATATACAGAAAACGTGTTGTTGATCTATTAGCTCATCACCGCTTGTCTCTTGTCTTTAGTACTGTGATTTGGGGGAATGCCACCGGAGTGCATGATAGTCTTGTATGCTGAGATGACGGCATTTGTGTTTTTACATTACAGAGACAAGGTAAGTGAGTTGTGAGATCGAAACTCAGACCAGGTGAGTGCAAAAAATAAATTTAAGTGGTATGCTTTCCCCCTTCCCGTGGTCCATTCTCCCCTTCTCTACCGATCATTCTCGGGTGTAAATCCCTGTCAAATGTATAGAAAACCTACATTTTCAAATAGTTTTTACGTATTTTGACTTCAGTTCGCATATCTGCGAAATCTAGCGAGCAACCATGGCACACACACAGCACACAAATGTTAAATTGAAGATCCACGTAGACAAAATTTGGCTTGTAAGGTCGTTACCCATCTTCTTGAGTTGCAGATCTTTGGGTGAAACCTACTAAAAATTACAAAGATCCCAAAAAGTAAGTTCCAGGGTACATAAAAGTTCATCTAGACTGACTTTCTACCTTGATTTTCAAAAAAAAACAACAGCATAGAAGCAAAAAGGTAATTGGAAAGCTTACAAAAAATGGTTCAATCGACTTACCATACAGTCTTATCTTAAAAACACCTGGTCAAGGTAATCCTATTTGCCACACGTAACATATATATTATATATATATACCTATAGCAAAACATTTGCATGCCCAAAGGCTTTGCTGAACAACGAATTAGCCCACAAAACTGGAAAATGATTAAACAATAACAACGAGTGGAACTCAAACTGAACATATGTATAGGAAATAAAATATGGCTGCACTTCAGCTGATGCTGACAGCATAATCAGCGTATAATTTGCATAGAATTAAAATGTGAATTTGCAATCAGCTAAAATGCACGAAGGGGACAAAAGCACGCGATGTGTTTTAACATTTGTGGAGTGGAGGACAAGGCAGAACTAGTTCGATTCAATGGCTTTGGGTGATTTTGATAAAGAGCTTTCGAATACGCCGAAACTCCTGCGCAATATAAATAAAAATTTCTTCCACATTTGGCACGCATCAAACGTGTCAAAGTGACAATTCTTTATTTACATATCCCGCCCAGGCCTCTCCCCCTCCCACGGCTGTCTGTGATGAATGACACTCATAGCTGGTCACATTTGCGTGCTGGCCGACGTGAGCTGCATGCGATGTGGATAAGTTGTGGCACAGGTAAAAATGCTTTGACATTTATCAACGACTCTTTCAGTGTGTTGTGCATTTTGTTTATTTATCAACAGATTAGCAGGCAGTTTGAGAGTCAGTTCCAGTTCCACTTCTTGCTCTCACTTGCTCTGTTTAATGGGACATGAAATCGCAATAAACATGACTCGCAGCAGGAACAGTGCGGCATGTAGTTAAGTATACGAGTAACTTGCGCCCAGAGGGCTCATAAGTCAAAATTTTGCTCTCTATGACAACTGGGCGGGGGTGTCTGCGTCTGCTGTGTGACAATCTCGTTGAAGTGGCACAGTTGCTTTGGGCTCCCATGGGTCTGTTTTGTCCTCTTTCGCCTCGAACTGTGAAATATGTTGCATACTTTTGTGGTCACGGGGATGGAGAGGGAGTGGGAGAGCGAGAGAGAGAGAGAGAGTGACAGAGAATTGCGGTTTATTGTAGGCGTGCCGCGTGCCAAACTTAACATACACAATCATTTTTAGCTTTCCTCTCACGTACACACACAGCTCTGGGCTGGGTCCTTTGGGCTCCCGGATAGTTCATAATTCATTTTCATTCTTTCATTATTATTTTCATTTTCACATTTTCCATTCATTCCGCTCCTAGTAGATTTTGTGCGTCCGGTTGTAGTGTCGTTGACAAATTGTTTTAAATTGCCATTTCATAATGTCGGCGTTTTTTTTTTTTGGGGGGGGGGGAGAATCTAGAGAAGGAGATCAGCTGGAGAGTAGGTTCAAGATGTATTTAGGCTAAACTCTTGCTTTCGCTTGGAAGAACTTTAAGACTTCTGGGATATTTGTGATCTGAAAAATGTCTCTAATTTTGATTGAATTTGATGAGCAAGAGATAGTCCTAGCCTAAACTGTGCAAAAAAAGATGAAATTGAATGAAGTAAGTCCGGCATATATGAATCTAGTATTCAAAATTAGAATTGAAATAATTCGAATTGAAATTGATAACTTTTTAATCAGAGGCAGCTGTAAACCAATTCACGAACTCTCAATATTACCTATAAACTATCAAAATCTATACATCAAAAGTAAATATTGATTTATTTTATACCTTATAGACCACTTAACCAATCAGCTGTTCGATGTACTCATACGATATAATAATTAGTGATTTCAAATTTTGTGATTGAAATCAGAAATCAGCTATAAACTTGAAAATTGTTCTGTGGGCTTTTAAAATACACTTAAAATATATGACAGTTTACGAATCAGTGAAAAAACGAGAAAGCTAAGCTAACTTCGTCTGTGCCGAAGTTTTTATACCCTTGCAAGTGCTCGCTTAAATATTTTCAAAAAATCACTCTTTTTCCCATTTTCCGAACGATAGTTCGTATGGGAGCTATATGATATAGTCATCCGATTTGGCCAAAAATTTGTAAAGTTATGTGAAAGCACGTGAAACAAACCAATACAAAATTGCAGGATACTACCATTTAAAACAAAAAAGTTTTTTTAACTAAGACTGTTTTTCAGACCTATCTTTTGTATGGTAGCTATATAGTTGTCCGATTTTAATAAAACTTGGTAAAATTATAAAAAATCCTAGAAAACCTACGATTACAAAGTTTTAAGACGTTTCCATGGAAAAGAAACAAGTTTTTCTCACTAAAACTAGTTTTTTGACCGATTGTTCGTATGGGAGCTATGGGATATAGTCATCCGATCCGGTCAGTTCCGACATATTAGTAGTGTGCAGCAAAAAGAAGCACCTCTGTGCAAAATTTCAGCTCCATAGCTTTAAAACTGAGAGACTAGTTCGCGTAGAAACAGACAGACAGACGTACGGACGGACGGACAAAGCTCAATCGACTCAGCTCGTCACCCTGATCAAGAATATATATGGTTTATGGGGTCGGAAATGAATATTTCTATACGTTGCAAACTTCTGGGCAAAATTATAATACCTTTTGCAAGGGTATACAAATGGTTTAAAGGGGATTCATACTCATTTCTTAGACATTATTTCAGCTATAAAGGCTGTAGGTTGGTACCCGAGCTGTAGACTACAATTACCATTATCAGATACTTAAAAAGAATTCCAAATTATTATTTTTTGGGATTTTTGTTTTAGACATTATTCAGTGATTATTTCAAAATGTAATTACTCTTACAATTACTTGAATAATTGTACCTGTTTAAGTGGGATTATAGAGTATTTGTGCTTGAAATGATAAATTATTCATGTATTTTTAAGTGTAAGCTATAACTAAATACTAGTTCGTATGATAATACATTCAATGTTTGGAACTGTATATAAATAAGATCCAATAAGGATGATAATTGAATTGAAAAATGTACCTCGCTAGTTCGATTTTATTACCATGATCAGATAACAGTTATATTTTGTGCTTTCCACTATTAATTTAAAAAAAAAAATCATATATTTCATCTACAATTACTTGAGTAATTCTAAATTGCAAGCACAATTACTCAATAATCAAGAATTACTCAACAATCAATAATAATTATAACTATAATTATTAGTTATCATATCATTTTGAAACTATAACAATTAATTTTGACCCGGAAGAGAAAGGAACGAAGGGAAAATGTAAAGATGGAGAGAGACAAATAGAGTTTCATTTCGAAAGCTCAAGCAACATGGCATGATATGGAGGAGACATCCCATTCGTTGTAAGTGAATTTTTTATTTAATTTTTTGTGACAAATTGACATTATAAAATATCAATTTGATCTTAAAATATCAATTTGATCTTAAAATATCAATTTGATCTTAAAATATCCATTTGATCTTAAAATATCAATTTGATCTTAAAATATCAATTTGATCTTAAAATATCAATTTTATTAATTTTATTTTATCAGTTTGATACTTTGAATGGTTTGAATCCTTTAGAAATATTCTACTTTATTGTCAGACATGTAAAAGGAGCAACTTAATCTACTGTTAATACAGATTCTTATAGATGCCCAGCATCAGTATCAAATCAGAACTTCAGCTTGGGTTCGTCCACTAAACGAAAACTCAATTTAAAATGTTCAATTTCGTGTTGATTTTTTCCCACCACAGTTTCGATTTCCACATTGCCGCAATTATCTCTTGAACTTTTTTGCTGCCGCATTTAAGTTGGCCAAGCCAGCTCATTAATAAATGTCACAGAGAACCACCACCACACATATCTGAATTACGGCTGGTTGCAGTGGAAAATTTAAATTCAATTGCATTTCAAACTTAAATTAAAATCCTTGCCAGGCCTTCATTATCAGGCAACAGGCACGGCGCACACACAGTCCACATGCCACATCCCGACAAATGCAATGCGGGAAACAGCAACGCGAAATGGTTTGGATGGGGCAACTAAGGAGGGGGGGAGAGGGGGTGTTCTCTGAATCCCCTCTCTGGCATATCTAACACATAACAGTTGGAAGACAATGCGAAGGCGACCAAATCAACGGCAACAGCTGCCGCCTGCCAACGGATGCGAGAATGTTTATGCACATTATGAACATGCCTCCATGTGGGCGATGGGACGAGCAAGGATCGACATGTGGGTAGGGGGATAGATGGGTAGGTAGGTAGGCCCATAAACGTTTTGTGCACTGCAAATCTGTTTAGCTGCCAAGCCCAGAAAACCCAGAATCCAATTTCGTACCCCCCCCACACACACACACACACACACGAAAATTATGTGTGTGCGAAAGCGAAAATGTTGGCCCAGAATATCAGGAATTGGCTGCAAGGAGGAGCGGTGTGAATACGGCAAGTTTGGGGGAATCCTTTCGAATTTTTGTATTGTCATTAACCCAATTTATAACATATTTTACTCCCGCACAGTCTTCTACAATCATTTATCAAATGAGACTTTGCCCTGCAAGTCTGCTGGCTGGTGGTGCGTCATAAGTAAATCCCAGGAAAAAACATGGAAGAAGAATAGTGGAGAAATGACTAAGAACTGACGCAAAGTTAAAGCTCATATATATATATTTTGGCATTATTACATTGTTCCATAAGACAGCATGCTCCATGGCAGCCAATAAGTTGACAGCAGCCGCTGCCATTGCAGCTGCAAATCCTTGTTGCAGGACTTTTATGTGTGTGTGTGTGTGTGCGAGTACGTGAGTGTGTGTTACAACTTAAAGCTTTTAATAAAAATGTCAACTGCATTGAAGTGCAATGAAGGGAAAGAAATATGAAGGATGACAAAAAAAAAAAAACTAATGGGAATTATCCAAGAAATGAACGAGGTGATGTCACATTTCCAAGGCAATTGCCACCCTTCCCATCTCGAATGGAGAACCCTTTATATTTACTTCTTCTAATTGCTTAATTTGCATTCAAATGCGGCACTTGGCTCTTTTAGTCTGCGAAATTAATGAATTTGTGATTAGTCCAAGAAGCTCAGCCCGCGGCCAGTATCCCAAAAAACTCATTCAAATTCCCCCCCTGCTGTGTGTGATTCGAGTCTGAATCATTTCCAGCCAAGTGGCCAGAAATGGCCAGCGGATTCACTTGACTTAAAAATGAACCAGTTTTATACATATGCAGGAGAGCTAAGGGTCTGGGCGGGGCAGAGAAGAGGTAAACAACAAACGATGCGCTAATTTGACAAAACCCACATGAGGTCCTTATGGCCTTACGTTTTCAATGCGCTCCCCAGGAGTCTGCGGTAATTGCAAGAGTCGAATCCAGACCAAGGTCCAAATCGAAATGAAATTGACCATTAATGTGTGTATGGATGGGTGTGTGTGTGTGGATTAGATTTGGATGCGGATAGCAGTCTATTTGCCTGTCATTGACAGCTATTGTGAAAGATGTTGGCATGTGTAGAGGAGTTTGTTTGTATAGAGAAGAAGCTACAAAGGAGTTTTATTTGTATCCTCCATCTGTCTTCTAACATGTTTAGCAAACAAACAGTTCGAAGGGGATTCGGAGAATTTTATTGATCCTACGTATTCTTACGTCTCGAAAGAAAAGAGAGAAAGATGTAGAAAGCTAAACTGGGATAAGCTCGAGGAAGAATTATGCCTAGACTAGGTAAGCAAGGGAACTTAGGGGACAATTGAAAAAGTGTCTGGTGTCCTGAGGATCAACGCCATATTTGGTGCATTCGAACACTTTAGGGACCTCTCTGCTGTATAGATGAGGGGAGAACTGCATTCCAGAGCGACGTTTATACGGTAAGCGATAGATACAATGGTGGTATAGGCCGTGCTTTTGGTTTTTGAGTAGGCCGACAGAGTAAAGGGGCCAGTTCCCCATAAGTTGATGGACAGGAGTGAGCTCAACGCTGTGATTGGGACCTTTTAGACATGTTGTGTGTGACTCTTTCGGAGCGTTTGCAGTAGATTGTGTACCATTGCAGCACGTCTTTCTAACTAAGACTACTTTTGGGACCTTAATTTTCTATGGGAGCTATACTATATAGATGTCCGATTTTGACCAAACTTAGTGGAATCATGCAAAAGCCTAACAAACTAATATATAAGAAATTTTGAATCGATTCCGTGTAAAACAAAAAAGTTTTTCTCAATAGAACTTAATTTTCGACCAATCATTTGTACTGCAGCTATATGCTATAGTTACCCGATTTTGATAATATTTTGTAGAATTGTGTAAAAGCCTAGCAAATAAGTAAATGCAAATTTTAAGGACATTTCCATGGAAAACAAAAAAGTTTTTGTCACTAAGACTACTTTTCAGACTCTACTTTTCTATGGGAGCTATACTACATAGATGTCCGATTTTAACCAAACTTGGTGGAATCATGGGAAAGCATAGCAAACTGAAAAGTACAAAGTTCAGAGGCGTTTCCATTAGAATCAAAAAAGTTTTTCTCACTAAAACTAGTTTTTCGACCGATCGTTCCTATGACAGCTATATGATAAAGTCATCCGATTTTGACAAAACTTAGAAGAATTGTGTAAAAGCTTATAAAACAAATATAGGCCAATTTTAAAGAGGCTTACATTGATAATAAAAAAGTTTTTCTCATTAAGAGTACGTTTCAAACTCTACTTTTCCATGAAAGCTATGCTGTATAGATGTCCGATTTCGGGCAAACATTGTAAAATTATGAAAAAGCATAGAAAACTGAGAAATACAAAGTTTGGAGGCGTTTTCATTGAAAACAAAAAAGGGTTTTCTCACTAACACTACTCTTCGAACCCTTTTTTTCTATGGGAGCTATACTATCTAGATGTTCGATTTCGGCCAAAATTGGTAGAATCATGGGAAAGCATAGCAAACTAGGATATAACAAGTTTGGAGGCGTTTCTATGGAAAACAAATAAGTTTTTCCTACTAAAACTAGTTTTTCGACCGATCGTTCCTATGTCAGCTATATGCTATAGTCATCCAATCCGGCCGGTTCCGACAAATGTGCAGCGTATTTGTATCAGAAGACATCCTGCAAAGTTTGGTCGAGATAACTTTAAAACTGACGGAGCACATAGCATAGAAACAGACGGACAGACCGACGGAAAAGGCTAAATCAACTCAGCTGATCAAGAATATATATACTTTATGTGGTCGGAAATGCTTTCTTCTATGCGTTAAAAACATCTGCACAATTTCAATATGCCCTCTCCAAGGGCGAAGTCCTTTCTATTAGAACTTAAGGGTCAAGAAAACTACCATACTTATGTAAAAGTACACAGGATTGTAATCGGCTGTCAGATTCTTATAATCATCAAATCTTCTTGAGTAGAGAAATATTTTGAATTTTCTCCAGTAATATAATTAATCGACTCTTGTGGCTTAAATTCGATTTTAACTTGCAGTGACATAACTCAAAAGTTGCTTGCGCATTTGGCAAACTCATTAAAAACTTTTTATCGTGATGGCAGGAAGAAGAATGTCATACACTGCCTTCACCTTCCTGGGCACCAACTACTGCACCATCCAAACACCTGCATATATTTGGGCAAACACTTTTTTTTTTTTTTTGTCTTTTGTATCCCGTTCTCTCTTTGTTCTTTATTGAAAATAATTGTTTTTCTTCACGCTCGATGTTCATTTTTCATGCTAAACTTTCGCTGAACATTTTTATAGAACATTTAATTAATTAGTCAGAAAGTTTTCCCAGGAACTTTCTTTGGGGGAAGCTCAAACTCATTATCCCTTGCTGCTCGTTCTTAAGCATCCTGCTTATTATCTGCGTCAACGGCAGCTCGTCATCATAAGCTCGATTATGTCCCGGATCATAACTCGTTTGCCGGGGAGTTTTCTCCAGCCGACAAACATAACTTTTAGCTTAAAATATTCATGTGCATTGGGGCTAAGTGCCCCGCGAAAGGTAAACTCTCCGCCCGGTCACGGGCCACAATTGTGATGATGCCAATTTCCGCTCAAGTTTGTGGCTAAAATATTCATAAAATACTTAATTAATTGATTAATGGCCTCAAAGTTGAAAGTTTAGGCAAAAGAGGTTGGACCTAGACCGAGGGGAATGTGGCTTTCAGTCTCTGGGCAATTGTTCAGTTTGATTGTGGCTTAAAAGTTATGGGCAAAGTTTTAAGCAACGCTATCAAGATATTGAATCAAAAATTTATGGAAATTGTAGAATGTTGACTTTTCTTCCATTTTTATGTTACGACGCTTTCATGTGTTATACACCTCCAGGTGTAATACTCCAAAAACACATATCCTGTTGCTTTCGTGTGGACAACAGCCAGCAAGCCGAACCACCCAGTCTCGGTTATCCCCTTCCAAGTTACAATGTCACGCACATACACACACACACACATTTCCTGTCATTCTAGCGTTTATTTCCTCACTTCGCTATTTATTTTTTATCGCATCCTTGTTAACACGTGCGTTTTCTTCCTTGGCTGCAGCCCACCACCATGTGACCCGCAGGCATTCATGTTTATCAACAGCAAAAGATCTAAGTCCTATGGCCATGGTCGTGACCGAAGTCGAAGTTGGTTGGGATGGCATGTGTAAAACAAAGAAACTACAACAATAATATAATTATACGTTAGCATGACATGTTACGTGCAAGTGTCGCTAAAGAGTAAAATTTTAACACATTTCTCCCTTGAATCCTGCCTCTCTTCAATTTGAAAACTCTTTGTGTAATTACAGGCAACTCAAAGCCTTCGGAATTTGTAATCAAAAATGCCACAAAAGCCACCGAAACGAGAAAAACTAATAATAAAACGCTTAATAAATCGTCTATCAAGCCAAGAGTAGCTGCATGGGGGCATGATATATGGTCTAGCCGGGGTCTGGCCGCAACGCAGAGAAAGGAAACAAAAAAAAAAGAAAAACTTTTAAATCGCAAAAATTCTAATAAATTTTCGAGTGGCGCTTAATACACATTGTTCGATAAAGCTCCGACTCTGCTCATAAAAACGACAACAAAGTTGCTGAGCAAAAATTTAATTGTACTTCTAATTGAAGGATAGTGGAATCTCTCTAGTCAGATAATATGACCATCAAAAAATGCCAAATGCATTTTTATTGAGTTAGTCCGCCAGTCAGTGGCAATTGCATTCATCATCCTTCAACAAATTAAAACAAAGTTACAGCAAAACGAGGCAAAAAAGAAAAAAAAAAAAACGAAAAGCGAACGCGTTGCGGATCATAAAAAAATTTCCATTCCATTGCAAGTTGTAAATGCCTCGTGTTGGTAGCCGCCATAACGAGTTTTCAGTTTTCATGCTTGATAAGTCAGACAAAAAACAGCAAGGAACACAAAAAACAAAAAAAGAGGGAATAAAAAACCCAAATGGGTAAAAAGTAGCTGGAAATGGTTAAGCAACATTGTAAGCTTAGCCTGAAGGTTAGGAGGTGCTTGAATGAGTGGTTAGTTGTTGCACACAAAGTGTGTCTATTGAGAGGAAGAGTGAAAATATGCAGAGCACTATGCACATTTGTTCGTGTCAGACAACTGGGCGGAGGAAAGCACTTGGAAACGAATTAGTGGGTGGCTTTAGGTGATGGAATTGTGTGTCAGCACATCAAATAGATAAGTGACAAAATTAAGAAGGTTTCCATAAAATAATAAATCAAAATTTACTAAAAAGCGGCCGATTTCCCATCTTTTGAATAGCTGCCCAGTGTCAAATAAGCTTCAATTTTACTCAATTATGTGTTTGATTATGTGACAGATAGATCTCTGTAGAAGATATAAGATAGGCCCTAACTAAAGACTATATGGCAGCTACATTATGAAGCTGTACGATTGGAATATGAAACAAGAAAGAAAGTCGGTCAAGCCCGACTATAACATACTCTGTACCAAGAAAATTTGTCTTTTGATCATAACTCGAAAACCGTTCATCCGATCTTCTTCATTCCTTTGGCGGATCGATAAGTTATCCTAATAACTAAATATGTTCAGAAGGAACAAGCCATCTATCTTCCATCTAACTGTGGGAGATATGACGTTTTTTCTAAATTGCGGGGGCGGGAGGGGGCGTGGCCAAAATTGAAAATAAATTTGATCTGCCTGCAGACATAAGAAGCAAATGTCCCATACATGTCAAACCTCTATCTCTTACCATCTCTGAGATCTGTGCGTTCATACGGACGGACAAACAGACGGACAGACGGACATGGCTATATCGACTCGGCTGTTGATGCTGATCAAGAATATATATACTTTATGGGGTCGGAGATGCTTCCTTCTGGATGTTACATACTTTTGCACAAACTAATAATACTCTACAGAGTATAAAAAAAAATAGGAAGGTAAACTTCGGCTCGGCCAAAGTTTGTATACACTTGCAGCACGTTTTTATACCCTTGCAGGGGGTATATTGATAATGACCACATGTTTGTAACGCATAGAAAGAAGCATTTCCGACAACATAAAGTATACATATTCTTGATCAGCATGACGAGCTGAGTCGATATAGCCTGGTCCATCTGTTTCTATGCTCCTCCTCCGTCAGTTTTAAAGCTATCGCCACCAAACTTTGCACGAAGTCTTTCAGTACAAACACGCTGCACATTTGTCGGAACCGGCCGGATCGGATGACTATAACATATAGCTGCCATAGAAACAATCGGTCGAAAAACAAGTTCTAGTTAGAAAAACTTTTTTGTTTTCAATGCAAACGTTTCCAATCTTCTTATTTACTAGTTTTCAATGCTTCTCCATAGTTCTGCCAAAATTGGTCGAAATCGGATAGCTATTTAGGATAGCTGCCATAGAAAAGTAAGGTTAGAAAAATAGTATTAGTAAGCAAAACTTTTTTATTTTCAATGTAAACCTCTTTAATCTTGGCATATATTTATTTTATAAGCTTTCCCACAATTCTACAAAGTTTTGTCCAAATCGGATGACTATAGGTTATAGCTGCCATATAAATGATCGGTCGGGAAACTAGTTTTAGTGAGAAAAACTTTTTCGTTTTCAAAGAAAACGCCTTCAAAATTGGTATTTCTTATTTTACTATGCTTTTACATGATTTCACTAGGTTTGGTCCAAATCGGACATCTATATAGCATAGCTGTCATACAAAGGTAGAGTCAGAAAAGTAGTCTTTTTGAGAAAAACATGTTTGTTTTCAGTGGATATGTCCTTCAAATTCGTTAGAAAACGTGCTGCAAGGGTATACAAACTTCGCCCGAGCCGAAGTTAACTCTCCTCTAATTACAGACCTTACTTCTATATGGCAGGTATTCTATATAGTTGTACAATTTTGAGCAAACTTAATAGAATCATGCAAAAGCTTAGAAAACTAACAAATAAAAAGTTTGGAGACTTTTCAATAGATAGCAGAAAAGTATTTCTTACTTAAACAAGTTTTCGACCGATCGTTTCTATGACAGCTATAACCTATAGTCATTCAATTTCGATGAAACTTTGTGGGATTGTTTGCGAGCATAGAAAATAACTAAATTACAAATTTCAAGACATTACCATTGAAAAGAAGAAAGTTTTTCTTACTAAGACAACTTTTCAGACCTAAGTTTTCCAAGGCAACTATACTATACACTTGTCCGATTTGCACTTAGCTAATAAATACGAATAAATACAAAGACTTTTCAATTGAAGTTTATCTCACTAGAGTAAGTATATCGTTCGTTCGTGCAGCATGTCATTTCTATCGATTATTCAGTTAAAAATCCACTTTAACTCAACTCAAAAAACCTTTAAAATTGATTTCTTTTTCAATATGCAGTTTTTTATGTTTGCCCATTGAGAATAATCAATTTGTTTGCCTATTCAACTTGTTATTGCTTCCCATTACTCCGATTTCTTCACGTTTAACCCCCCAGTTAGCAATAGATAAGCCAAATTACGCATACGACACGTGTGCCAATTTTGATTTTAACCTGCAGCTGCACAAACAAAACAAAAAAAAAAAAAAAAGATCAACAACAACCACATGGAACAGTTTAATGTGACAGTCAAGCAATTTTGCAAAACAATTTACAAAACGTCAACAAATTACAAGCAATTTGCCGAACACAGAAAAATTCCATTGAATTGTTCATTTTCTTTTAAACTAAGCTGCCCTCATCAAACGGTGCGGAGTGAAGCCCTGACCCGACCCGCTGACGTTGACCTCAACGGCTTGCATATGGAAAAGGAAAAATGTTGAAAAGCGCATTTCCCCCCTTTGTTTTGCCGCCTGGGAGAGCAGGTGTGCGAGTGGAAAGAAAAGACTTTTGTTCGCTGCCTCATTCAGTGCTTAATTGTTATATCTTCTTACCCAGGAAGCGGCGAAACTTAAACTGTTAAAAGCATCTCTTTTGTATGCCATAAATGGGTTTTATAATTTTTGCTCTAACAAAATTTGAATAAACCGCAACTTGGAACTTGTTTTCTTCTACTGGAAGTATTTCTGCAAAATGCCCTGATCGTACAGACGCTTAACATCTGTGCCTCCGCCCACGAATTTGCCATCGATGAAGCAGCGTGGCACTGTCTTTGCCCCCGTCATCTCGCCAAGCACCGCTTGAATCTCATTGCCATCGGGACGTTGATCCAATTCGATAACGGTGGTCTGTACTTTCAATTTGCGGAATTGCTCCTTGGCCATGCTGCAGTAGGGACAGTAGGATTTGCTAAAGATCACCACCTTGTTCTTTTGAATTGTCTCTCGCACGAATTGCGCCTGGGGACTGTCCATGTTCACATAAAGCATCGGTCTCTGCAATGAACTCACAACAGTTCCCATCAAAATGGTATTGGATAAGCGAAACAAAGAAGTTGAAGTTCAGATCCAAAGTGAAAGGAATTGTAGAATTTTTTATGGGATGGTTGAAAAATATGTTGTGCCGGTGAGAATTTTGGGAAGATAGAGAAATTTCTGAGATGTGAGAGATTAAACAAATTTTGACAGCAAAAAAAGTGATGTGTTTTGTTTTGTTATGAAAGAAAAGGCAAAGAATTAACCAAAAAAAAAAGTTTGCCGCAAACAAAGTTAGCCTTCAAAAGCAAAGTGACAAACACGCAAACTTATTTGCGCATGATTGTTTCCACTAGTTAAGCTCTTTTTTTGTAGGCTAATACTATTTGACTTATGTTTGAGCGCAAGTTATTTGGTATTTCCATTTAAGACTAACAAAATGGGCAAACTTTTTAAAAAATTTGTGCAAATGATTTGCAAGTGCGCTTTTTTTTACATTTCTTTTGTTTTAAAAAAGCGTTTTCTAAACATTTGCTGTGTTTGCTCTTACAAATTTGCTGATAAAAGCAAACCGACAAACACGCAAACTTATTTGCGCAGGATTGTTCCCAATAGGAAAACATTTGTTTCTAGTTATTGATGGAAAAGCTTAAATTTGCGGACAAACTAATTGGTATTTCCACTTAAGGCAAACAAAATGGGCAAACTTTTGCTTATCAATCAGCTGAAATTAAATGGATTCCCCTAAAACACCTCACTATTTGTCTTTCATAATCTGTCATCGACTTCCACTCACCCTTCACTTTGTCTTTAACAGCCTTTGAGGCTTTATGACACTTTCACCGCAGAAACGGAAACCCTTTTTATGCGCTCTCCTAATGAACTGCCGGGGCGTTTATTTATGCAAAAGTTTCAACCTGAACTAATGGCTGGAAGACATCAAAGAAATCTTCACTCTGGCCAGACCTTAAATATTAAATAACCCAAAAAGGCAAAGTCAGTTCAAGTGCACACACATTTTAGCGGGACACGGGGACGGACGGGCAAACTAACTGCAGACATATGGGAGAGAAATCCTTTTCATTAACGTGGCGCTTGTTGCTGACTTCCTGCCGTGTCCCTGTCCGTGCCAAAGTTTCCGTGTAACAATGTAATTTATTGTGCTCACCTTTGTTTTCAGTCAACACACAACACTCTCCAGACGTGGAGTTTGGGGTAATAAAACAATTTCTTCGTTGCAACGATGTTGCTGCTAAATGGATTATCCTTTCCACACAGTCACTTCAAGCAAGTTTTGTCTCCTGCCCAACTCAACTCAACTCAACTCATTATTATGGTTGGACAACGATTCGCATATGTAATTTATCGCATGCAACAAAATGTCTGCAGCGCCTGCGCCTGCGCTCTCGCCGTGAGAGAGGGAGCGCGAGTGGGAGAGGGAGAGGTACTCAGGCTCTCTTAATTGTTTGGGGAAATTTACTTAACAATCATTTTAAAATTGTTCGCGGTTTTTCCCAAGGATTAGTACCTAATTTGATTAGGCTCATTCAACTTGCGAGTGACGCCTTTTTATTGTTCCTTTGGCTGATTTTTCAGTTCGTTTGCCAGGCGGTCGTTAAAATTTCATTATACATTTGCCAAGGGGCCATAACTATTATGCCGACTGTTAAATGTGGATTGGAAAATACCATAGACTAAGTTGCCATTGTGGTTTAGCACAATCTTAAGTAGAAATTGTGAGCTGTATAAACATTTACGAATCAGGGGTTGACTTGAGTATGCGAATAGCAAAATTTATAAACATTTTATGGGGAAAATTATAAAGAAATATTTAATTCAGGTGCGAGGATTCTGAGAAAGTAGTTTTATAAAGAACGAGAAAGCGAAGCCAACTTCGTGTGTGCCGAAGTCTGTATAACCTGGCAAGAGCTCGCTTAAATATTTTCTAAAAATTCTCTTTTTCCCATTTTTCGACCGATCGTTCGTATGGGAGCTATATGATACAGTCATCCGATTTGGTCAAAAATTTGTAAAATTATGTAAAAGCATGTGAAACAAACAAATACAAAATTGCAGAATGCTACCATTAAAAACAAAAAAGTTTTTCTAACTAAAACTGTTTTTCAGACCTATCTTTTGTATGGCAGCTATACCATATAGTTGTCCGATTTCAATTAAACTTGGTAGAATTATACAAAAACATAGAAAACCTACGATTACAAAGTTTGAAGACGATTCCTTAGAAAAGAAAAAAGTTTTTCTCACTAAAACTAGTTTTGCGACCGATTGTTCCTATGGGAGCTATGAGATATGGTCATGCGATCCGGTCGGTTCCGACATATAAGTTGTGTGCAGCAAAAAGAAGACTCTGTGCAAAATTTCAGCTCGATAGCTTTAAAACTGAGAGACTAGTTCGAGTAGAAACAGACAGACAGACGGGCGGACAAAGCTCAATTGACTCAGCTCATCACCCTGATCAAGAATATATATAGTTTAAGAGGTCGGAAGTGAACATTTTCTATGCGTTGCCAACTTCTTCAACTATAGAGTAAGGCTGATATAGACAATACGCATTTTTGTTTTCAATGGAGACACTCTTTATCATGGGATTAAGTGTTTTTACCAAGTTCTACCAAGTTCCTTCTAAAACGTATGACTATATCATATAGCTGCCATAGCAACAATCAGTCAAAAAACTAATTTTAGTAAAAAAAAAAAACTTTTGCATTTCAATAGAAAAGTCTTACATCTTCTTATTTTTAAATTATCTTAATGCTTTTTCATGATTTTACCAAGTTTGGTCAAAACCTTACAACTTTATGGTATAGCTGATTTTGAATCAGACTAAGGCAGGTATTTTCTACCACAATATTTAGCAATTGGTAATATTTTGATTGATTTTCTTTTCGGTATAAAAAGGGTCACTTACCTTTATTGATACGATATACGTCATTTGGTTATCCACTGAAATCCCAGAACGGTTTGCATCCTGACAAAAATGGTTGTTCGAAAATGCTGAAATGAGTTGAAAAACGTACATTAAGATACATGTATTTTAGGTTGTTGACTTGTTTTTAGATATAAGTTTAGTTTTAGGGTTTCAGATATTGATACTTGTAAGTTTCTGGAATTTTAATAGATATTCTTAAGTTAGTTCTGGGTTGGGTTATGCCGTTGAGCTCTTTATAAGAGACGACATTTATAAACTAAATATTTTCGTATGGTTTAGATAGGTAGGTAGTTCTGGCTGTACCCAGATGGGGTCACACATAGACCTTAAGGTCCTTAATGAGGCCGGGTGATTATTTGGGTATGGTTTGGTATGGTTTATGGCATGAGTTGTTGCATCCGACCTCAGACCTAAGACCTAAGTGTGAACCACGATACAGTAAGCTTCAAAGACTCTATAGTAAACCATAGATCCGACTCTGAATCGAAACTGTTCTTAATTCACAGCACTTTGCATCGCTGTTTATACATTATTTTGTGCAAATTCTTCTTGTTCACAAACAAAAGTCTGGCTTAGAAACTAAATTATTTAAAAATATTCAAAATGAAAACCTCGATTCATTAAAACTACTAATTAAATAGCTAGTTGGCAATCCTCAGTTTTCCTCCCATTGATTTCACTGCAGTTTTTTGTTTTTTTTTATTGTCTGACTGCTTTTCGATTTCTACTATTTGCAGCTCCTTCACTTTAAAAACAATTCGCCAAGCAATTTGCAATTTATATTTGGTTAACCAAGTTGACAGGCAACCTGAGACAATTGCAACAAGCTGCAAGAGGCACACACACACACACACAACTGCACATGGAATTAGTTAAATTACAGGCGCTTCTCTTACGGTTTAGTTGATTAGAAAAAGTGGCAGACAAGTTGGCTTTTTAGCTCTGGCTCTGACAATCTTGAGCATTCGCCCCTGCCTCTCTCACTCATTTCTTTTGCGCGCTAACGAAGCGCAATTCGAGCGCCAAATTGAAATTGATTGTGACATTTGATCATGCATCTCTACCTGGGCCATGGGAAGAAAACGGGCTTGGAATTTGTGTGGAGCGGAAAATTGCAAAAATGGTAGGCCTTTTCCAGTTAGTAGTGGTTGTCGTTACGCAGGGGATTAATTGGAAGGATGTGCCAGCTAGCAAAGTGACATGGCAGATGGTTTAAAAGAAAGTTGGGTGGGTATTTTGTTTTAATGAAACTTAAATTGGTTAGTTGAGAGGATTAGCGGAAACTACTTGAGGCCTACCGCGAACTTCACTTCCTTCCCCAATTGCTTGAGCAAGCAAATCTCCACATGAATAAATACATTGAACTTTAACTTCTTCTCGTAGGCAATTTAAAAAATTATAAACATTAAATGTAAATTAAGCTAATCAATTAAGAGTAAAGTGTTCGCCGTTTCTGGGCCATTTGCCACAACAACCAACCCTGCGAAAACCAACCCTTTGACCGACCGCGTGCGTGTCTGTCGTGTGGAATTTCCTAGGAATACTCGCACATGTTATAGGTCAGTGTTTGAAGTTTGCATAGTTGACTTAATGATTGGAAATTAATTTGACTGGCTCTATAGGTTGAATGTAGTTTCAGATTGAGGAGGCAATTGTGCAGCTGCCTGAGACAAATTGTTAGCGATTAGCCGGTGTCTTACACAAAAGGCATTGTTTCAGCCCCCTTGAGTCGATTCCTAGGTAGTTAAGGTGTAGACCGGGAATCGTTAAAAGCTCACTTAACTCTGCACTGTACATTAATTCCCAAGGACAATAAGTAGGTGGGATGTGCGTGTGCAATTGGATTGATGATGGAAATTTATTCAACTGTCTTGGAATGAATTAGAGTTTAGGAATGGATAAAGGCAGAACTTAAAGCAGCAAAAGCATAACAATAAACGAATGACTACAATGGAGCATTAAACGTCAAGAAAAACGCGAAAAACTCTATAAAAAACGAGAAGGTGACGCTAACTTCGAGTGAGCCAAAGTTTTAATATCCTTGATTTCGTTAAATTTTTTCAAAAACTGTTGGAATACCTATATTATTTATAAGGTTCACTTTCGAGTTCAGTTAACATTGCAAAGAAAAACATTTTTTAATATTTAAATCCAGTTTTCGACTGATCGGTCATTTTCAGCCATAAGATAAAGCTATCTGATCTAGACTTAATTTTGCAAATGACTTAAAATTCATATAAAAGTCATAATAGCTGAGTTTAGCAGCGCTAACATTAAAAACAAAACAAAATTTCTCACTAAGACCCATATTCCAACCGACCGATCGTATGGGAGCTATATGCTATAGTCCACCGATTTTGACAAAAAGTTGTAGAATTAGGTAAAAGCATAGAAAATTAATAAATACCAAATTTCAGAACTTCACCATTTAAAACAAAAAAGTTTTTCTAACTAAGACTATTTTTCAGACCAATTTTTGCATGGCAGCTATACCATATATTTATCCGATTTTCATCAAACCTTATAGAACTATCAAAAATTATAAACAACATTTACATACAAAGTTTGGAGGCGTTTCCATTGAAAACAAAAAAGTTTTTCTCACTAAGACTAGTTTTCTGCCCGATTGTTTCTATGGGAGCTATGGCATAAAGTCATCCGATCCGGTCGGTTCCGATATATTAGTAGCGTGCAGCATAAGGAAGACTCTGTGCAAAATTTCAGCTCGATAGCTACAAAACTAAGAGAGTAGTTAACGTAGAAACAGCTCAATGGACTCAGCTTGTCACCCTGATCAAGAATATATATAGTTTATGGGATGGGAAATGATCCGTTGCGAACATCTGGGCAAAATTATAATACCCTTTGCAAGAGCATAAATACTTTTCTCTCAAAAATTGTACATTTCTTTCACTTATCACTTTCAGGGGTCGGCAATGTAAGCAGAGAATTTGCCACTTCCAGCTGAGAAAAAGTTTTTATTCATATATAAAAGGAGCTGTTGAAATTCTAACGAGTTTGACCACTTTAGCTCAGAGGTCGGCATTGTGAGCAGAAAAATTGCCACTGGCAACTGAGAAAGTTGCATTCACAAACACAGAAAACGAGTGCAGAGCTTTTAAAGTCTTCTCTTTTCCACTTTATTTAATGTTTCAAGAGCTCTAAAGCCTTACAGTAGCTGATGAAGCTTGAAAGCTGATTAAAAACTTAAATCTATCACCTTAAACGTGTTTCAGCACTTCAAAACTATGCCTTTAGCTGCCCCAGCTAGTTTTAAAACAAATCTCGTACTACTTCTGGCAGTGCACACCAAATTTCTGTCATTTTCCATTGCCAACTGTCTGCTGTCCTTTGGGAAGCTGTCTATAAATAGTTATGGTCTTGCGCTTTCCACTCTACTCTCTACTTTTTAAGGCTCACAATCAAATGTCAATTATGCAGATTTGATGCAGTTAACCAGCGAAACGTAAAAAGAGAAGAAATCGATGTAAACAGTAAGAAACTTTCGCCTGCACTTTGCGATTTGCGCTTGTCTTGAAAGCTTCGTTTGTCCTTTTGTTTACCGATGTCTAGACTCTAGACGTGCATTGTGAATTTGGCATTGCGTGGGTTTTCTTTAAGTTTGGCCCAAAGAAGTGTAGCAAAAGTGTGCAGAACAATGAGTGAGATATGAAGTTATTATTAAGCGAAACATTTATTTTAACTATTAAGAATTGTGTTCTTAGTTTACTTCAGTCTTGGCTTTTATAATTACAGCAACACAACAAATTCAGATAAAAAAAAAAAAAAAACTTTTTGCTGGGGGAAAACCCATTTAAACTTTTTAACAACTCATCGCTATGGGTGCAGTGCATCAGCAGCTGGGAAAACCAATCTGAGCCTGACAAGCCAACATTTAATAAAGGCAATTGGAGAAGGCAAGGCAGAGGGAGGAGCCGCATGGCTTTGACTTGACGAACAACCAGACAAACTTTTCCTTGGACACATACACACACTATCTGGATGCTTGATTAAAGCTTTGAAATGCTTCCACGGTTCCGCCTTTGGCCAGTGAAGTGGCGTCTGCCAGCGTCAACATTTAAATGTTCATTTGTTATGCTGTCGTCGGCCATGATCGTCATCATCGTTATTATCATAATCATCATCATCGCCATCATCATCATCATGTTCTCCCGTTTTGTATGCATTTTGTGGCCTGCAGCAGCTCCTGGCTAGCAGCCAACAAGTGTCTTCAAGCACGCACTTCTCTTTCTCTCTTGCCAACTGCAGAGGCGCCGCCGGCATTGTCGTTTGTCTTCAAGTGGCCCGAATGAGCGAAAGGGAATGGCCATTTGGCTACTTTCAAGCCAATTGACGGCGAATGAGAATTATGAGAGTGTTTGGGTCAGAAACTAGCGAAACAAGCATCTCCGACCACATAAAGTATATATATTCTTGATCAGCACAAAGAGCTGAGTTGATTTAGCCCGGTACGCCTGTTTCTGTACTATCTCCTCCTTCAGTTTGAAAGCAATCTTCACCAAACTTTGCCCGAAGTCTTTTAGTAAAAATACGCTGCTCACTTGTCGGAACCGGCCGAATCGGATGACTATAGCATATAGCTGTCACAGGAACGATCGGTCGAAAAACTAGTTTTAGTGAGAAAAACTTTTTTGTTTTCAATGGAAACGCCTCCAAACTTCGAATTTCTTAGATTGCTATGCTTTTACATGATTTCACTAAGTTTGGTTGAAATCGGGCATCTATATAGTATAGCTGTCATAGGAAAGTTGAGTCTGAAATGTTGTCTTGGTGGGAAAACTTTTTTGTTTTCAATGGAAATGCCTCCAAACTTCGTATTTCTTAGATTGCTATGCTTTCACATGATTTCACTAAGTTTGGTCGAAATCGGGCATCTATATAGTATAGCTGTCATAGGAAAGTAGAGTTTGAAAAGTAGTCTTGGTGAGAAAATCTTTTTTGTTTTCCATGGAAATGTCCTTAAAATTGGCAGTTATTTATTTGATATGCTTTTTCCCAATTCTACAAAGTTTTGTCAAAATCGGATGACTGTAGCATATAGCTGTCATAGAAACGGATGATTAAAAAACTATATTTTTGGAGAAAAACTGTTTTGTTTTCAATGAAAACGCCTCTATACTTTGTATATCCTAGTTTGCTATAGTTTCACATGATTTTACTAAGTTTTGTAGAAATCGGACATCTATATAGTATGGCTCCCTTAGAAAAGTAAGGTACGAAAAGTAGTCTTAGTTAGAAAACGTGCTGCAAGGGTATACAAACTTTGGACAAAAGAAAGCTCATCTTAATTCTAGCTTCTTCTCCAATCTAGCCATTTCCCTCCAAACTTGGCACATCACTGCCATGGGCTAGAGTCAAAGTCCTGCCTTTGGCTGCCGGTTCTTTGCATGCAAATTACATTTGTTCGCAATGTTTTGATTTTATTCTCAGTTTTGATTATTTTCTGAGCTCTACTTAAAGATTGTCCAGGCGTGGGCTTAGGCCTAGCCAGCCAGCAGGCGTGGGCCTTTGTTTGTGGAGTTTGAGTGCGTGACATGTGTTTGAAAGTGGCAGCAACATATGGAAATGTAACGAGTTGAGCACTTGAGAAACTTTTGTCTGGTCAAAGAGAAGATGGACTTGGGAAAGTGGGTTAGTCACGTACTCGGGGCAGGCAAGTATATGGAAATTGGCATCTCTCTATCTCCGTCTCTAATTATGATAGACACAATTTGCACAGGAAATCGTCCATTTCCATTTAACAGATACAAATTTATATGAATTGCCTAATAAACAGTTCTATATTTATGCATGTCCGCAGGGGCAACTGCAATATTTATTGATACAATTCAAAATCCAGTTGTTAGCAGTTGCCAGTTACCGAAATGTGTGCCAAGACCAATAGAACCAGTCTACCAGTATATTTTGCAGCAGCTGCACTATCCATCCAGGCAGAAGCTGAAGATGGCCAGCTTCTACTCTTGGCCAACCGCCAATGAAGTGGATTTGTGGCGAACTAATTAATTGAATATCAATTAAATTGTCCATGGATGAAGTGAAGGAGGTTAAAATAGCAAGAGAGATATTGACAAGTAACATTTAGAAGCAACAGTTTGTGGCATCTTATCAAAAGGATTTGAAACACCCTGGCGCCTTCGATCAAAATATAAAATCACACAGAAGAAATAAGTTAAAGAAAAGTATTTATAGACTACCAAATCGTTCATGAGGAGAGGCTCAGCTGAGGGGGAGTCCAAGTCAAATTATACACAATTTTGAATGTTTTATAAAATGCTAGAAAAAGTTACTTGAAACTTCAAACCCCTTAAGCCCCTTCGAGTGACCTGTTTCGCCTCTCCATCCCTCTTCCACTTGAACAAACTTTGAAGTAAGTCAATGCATTTTTTCTGCCACATGTGCAGCATTTTGCACTCCTCCCGATTCTCCTGCAAGGCTGTCTGTGCCTGCTTAGTTGGTGATAATTTATGTGGTCGCCGCGTCTGGGACTTTGATCCGTTGCCGACACAACAACAATGCGCCTGCCCTGTACGGAATTCTCTCTGGCTCAACTTGAAAGCGAAAGTGACATTTTACTAATTTAGCATTTTGAATGCGTCTCGAGTGCGAAAAGATTTATGTGGCAAAGTTGAGGTGAAGTTTTAATTAAAGCCAAATGATCACTTGGGACCTAAGGATCGGATTAATGAAAGCGTCATAAAAACCAAACCTTAAACCAATTAGTATAAACGATCAATACGCATTCCATTTGTTTTGGCCAGAGGTTTATCCGTTTAGCGCGTCAAAAAATGGCCACCGGAAAAAACCGCACACAAAAGGCATTCAATTAAAATTTGCACCATTTTGCACTTGTCCCGCCCGGCAAAACATTTAATACAATTTACGCAAATTAATTTCACTGGCAGAAATTGCTAGAAGCGGGCGGAGGGGGGGGGGGTTAAAAAATCACAAAACTGCTGACAGCAAACAATGCCCAGAAATCGATTCGAATGGAATACAAAAATGCAATATTAATGGCCTATATAAATGGCAGATACTTGAAACTGCAGTCAAAAGCAAATATTTTGTGTAAAAACAATTTTGCATAAATTGCAAAAACCCCAAAACCAATTTGTCGTATTGTTACATCGCAATGAAACAAAGAGGAAATGCCATTGAATGATGCTTCAATGAAGGCTCATGGAGTTTTCAAAATGCTATTTGGGTCAAAAGTTAAAGTAATATATTATATATTAATTTCAAAGTACACTTAGAAAAGCATAACAGCAACTCGTCAAGTTCTAAAAGTGTATATATTAAGAATGATAATGGTTTGACTCATTTGAGAATTTTTATTCTTTTTAAATACAACTGTCGACTTTTTCATTTATTTTTGAAGTCAATTTGATTGAAATTTCAAGCGAGCGATGTACAAGATCCGAGACATCCGAGATCAAGTCAATCCTATTCGTACTTGGAATGAGATAATCCGGGATTGACCCATGTCTGACAACGATTGGGATTGATTAAGTCTCGGATATCTCGATTTTGTTTTGTGATATAAAAACAATATTAAAAACGAGAAGGCTAAGCTAACTTCGTCTGTGCCGAAGTTTTTATGCCCTTGCAAGTGCTCGCTTAAGTAGTTTCAATAATACTCGATCGTTCGTATGGGAGCTATATAATATATAGTCATCCGATTTGGTTAAAAATTTGTAAAATTATGTGAAAGCATGTAAAACAAACAAGTACAAAATTGCAGAATGCTACCACTAAAAACAAAAAAGTTTTTCTAACTAAGACTCTTTTCAGACCTATCTTTTTTATGCCAGCAATACCATATAGTTGTCCGATTTTAATAAAACTTAATAGAATTATAATAAAACATAGAAAACCTATGCATAAAAAGTTTGGAGACGTTATCATTGAAAAGAAAAAAGTTTTTCATACTAAAACCAGATTTCCGACCGATTGTTTCTATGGGAGCTATGAGAAATAGTCATTCGATCCGGTCAGGTCCGACATATTATATAAGATGTGTGTAGCAAAAAGAAGACTCTGTGCAAAATTTCAGCTCGATAGCTTTAAAACTGAGAAAGTACTTGGCGTAGAAACAGACAGACAGACGGACAGACGGATGGACAAAGCTCAATCGACTCAGCTCGTCACCCTGATCAAGAATATTTATAGTTTATGCGGTCGGAAATGAATATTTCTATGCGTTGCAAACTTCTGGGCAATATTATAATACCCCTTGCAAGGATATAAAAATAAAAGGAAAGTTAGCTTCCGCTCGGCCACAGAAAACAAGCAAGTTTTTCTCACTAAGCCTACTTTTGTGACTCTACTTTTATATGACAGCTATACTATATAGATGCCCGATTTTGACCAAACTTAGTGGAATTATGGGAAAGCATAGCAAACTAAGAAATACAAAGTTTGGAGGCGATTTCTTTGAAAACAAAAAAGTTTTTCTCACTAAGACTAATTTCTCGACCGATCATTTCTATGGCAGCTATAACTTATCATCTTCCGATTTGGACAAAACTTTAAAGAATTGTGTGAAGGCTTATAAAAAATATATATGCCAAATTAAAAGAGGTTTACATTAAAAACAAAAAAGTTTTTCCCACCAAGATAACTTTTCTAACCTTACTTTTCTATGGCAGCTATTCTATATGGATGTTTTATTTCGACCAAACTTGGCGGAATCGTGGAGAATCATAGAAAACTAGTAGATCCGGAGTTTGGAGACGTTTGCATTGAAAACAAAAAAGTTTTTTTTACTAGAACTTGGTTTTTAACCGATCGTTCCTATGGCAGCTATATGTTTTAGTCATCCGATCCGGCCGGTTTCGGCAAAATGTACGGCGTATTTACACCAGAAGACTTCGTGCAAAGTTTTGTCGCGATAGCTTTAAAACTGAAGGAGGAGATAGCAGAAAAACAGAAGGACAGACGGTCATGGCTTTATCGACTTATCTCGTCATGCTGATCAAGAACATATACGCTTTATGTGGTCGGAAATGGTTCCTTCTATGCGTTGCAAACATCTCGACAATTTCAATATACCCTCTGCAAGGGTATAAAAAATGTCGAGTTAAAATCCACCAAAGATAAATCATTTGTTCTCGAACTTCGGATTGAAATTTCATGAGAGAGTGGTTCAAGATCCAAGATATGCGAGATCAAGTCAATCCTATTCGTACTTGGAATGAGAAGATACGGGATTGACCTACTTCTGATAACGTTTGTAATTAATTTAGTCTCGTGTTTATTTAAGACCTATACCTTCTTAGAAAAGTTTTTTAAGAATTTACCGAAGAAAACCCCTAAGTAAATAAACTTAACTGCTCGATTTCCCACCGAACTACTGAGAATTTAAAAACATTTCTTTAAACAAAGCCTGTCGCAGAGTAATACCATAAGTAATTGATGCATACATTTCCCAGTTCTAAATTATTTTGGTATTTTATATTTTCTCAAAAATTAATTTAAATTTCAACCAAATGAGTTTTAAATATTTACCATGCGACCTCAGCCAAGACAACCTCATAAATTGTTGCTACAATGCAAAAAGCAAAAGAGATATAAAAAAAAAAAAATACCCTCACAAATATTTCCACATGCATACAAAGTGTGAAACCCTTTGAGACGAAACCCAACACAACAACAGCAAAAACAACAACAGCAAAAAATATGACTAAGAGATATGAGCAAAAGAAATGGCAAACAAAAATGTATGAAAATTATTTTACGGCAAGTGTATGCAATGTGAAAATATTATGAGTTAGTCTAGGTCTGGCGACGTGTTGGTGGAAACCCTCCGGGATGGGAAAGCGGCGGGCTGGCGCTAACCGAGCGGAGGAAGTTGCGTTTACATGCCGCCTGAATTAAAATGAATTTAAGTGGTTTGCTCTTGGCCAAAAGTTTTCCATACTAAGTTGAGACGGAGGTGGGGGGTTGGCCGGAGAGCTTAAATTCATATTAAGTATGGAAATGTCTGTGAAGTTGCAGCGGGTTTTTAATTAGGCTTATAGAATGGTAATTAACAATTGCTTAAACGTTATAAACGACTGCTGCTTTATTTCAAAATGGTAATCAATTATCTTGCGCTCTAATCGCAATGCAAACATTTGCTTTGCATAGATGAATTGATAAGTCTCCGCCTTATAGAGTCATCAACACGCCACAGCAGCATAAAAAAAAGCAAAAAAAAAAAATGGTTAGGCGCAACCGCAGCAAACTTTAATTAAACTCGCGATGAAGCGAATTATGTTTTTTTTTCTATACTTTTTTTTAATTACAAGTTTTCCTCGCTGGGCGTTGCCTGAAACTTGAAGTTTTGCTATCAGATCTGCATCTTCACCTGAAAAGTGGGCGTGTGTGGTCATTTTTCGCGTTGAGTGCAAATTGCAATCTGGCCTTTTGGTCTTTGTGCAAATAAGCAATTATTTGGCTTAATAACTCAATGGGGGCCAACCGGTTCTAATGTTGCTGTTGCTGTTGTTCTTTCTATTTTTATTCTTTTTCCGCGAAAAAGTTCGCCGGCAACAAAGTAAATAAAGCCGACGTGGCCGCCGCAGCCTCAATTTAAAATTAAGCTCATGAAAAGTAGTTAACCTCCAAAAGCCAACCCCACTACCAAAAGCCAAAGCCGTTAACTACAGCAGCACAAAGTCAACGGGATGAGGGTGGTGGCGGGTGGAGGTGGAGGGTTTTGGGCTCTTGTTCGCATTAAAGTAAGCATGAAATTAAAGCTAAACCAAAAAGGCGACTTTGCAAAATAAACTGCAGCCTTCATGCTTGTGTGGCTATAAGTAAGGGGGGGGGGGGGGGGGGGGGATGATGGGATGGCGGTGGGAGACGAGGCAGGGGTCGCTGAAGTTTGCAATGTTGTTGCATCAAATTAGCAGCAATGTTGAATAAAAAGTAGCGCGAAATTCTTTCCTCCTTTTTTTTTTAGTGGCAAAAGAGCAGCAGCAAATTAGCTTCAAGTACACTGAGAGCAAAAAGTAAGGGCAGTAGATTCGATATTTTGTGGCTTCTATGCCTTATTGCTTTTTTATGCTCTGCTTGCAGTTCAAGTTAATCAGAAGGAAGAAAGTGCTATTTATTAAAAAAAAATCAGCCAATAATTATCGAATTTAAAATACAATTACAAGCGATGTCTTTATATCAGGGCTGCAAACCGGGTTTGAACCGAACCGGTTCGAATCCGGATATCCGAATTTTATTTTACTGCGAACCGAACCTTGAACCGAACCTCTCTTTAGAATGAAAAGCAGAACCCGAACCTGTTCCGAACCTAAACTATCGGTTCGGTTCAACAAAAATAGTAGACATCAGAAAATTTGACCTTCTGTATAGCGATTCCATCTGTTATCTAGTTGGTGTGTTGGTTGGTTCCAATATCCTCGTCCATAATAGCCCGTGCTTAAAATCCTTGACTCCCATGCTTTTTCAATGATTCACAAAAGCTTAACATAACATTGGAAATAACAAAAACTAAGAAATGGTATTACTTAATGGTAAATTATATTTTGAATTTTCAATACATCAATTTGTGCCGTTTTCAACCCAAGAACAACCAGATTCCCGTACGATTTGAGTAGTTTTTAGGTCGAAAACGATTATTAGAACACATAGGATTAAATTAACTTATATAATTTAGTATTTATATAAATGTATTGATTTATTTTATATTAATATTATGTCCAGCATGGACTGAACCAAGGTTCGAACCAAAACCTTCTCCCAAAAACCGCGAACCTAAAATTTTTGAACCCTAACCATTGGTAAATTTTGGTTTGAACCAGCGATCCGGAGATCCGAAAAAATGTAAGGGTTTGCAGCCCTGCTTTATATATATTTTTCCCTATATAAGGGAGGCTTTTCTACAGCTATTTTTGTTATATTCTAGGGCGAGTTTCTGAGAAAGTCGATTATTAGCTGCCTCTTTTATAATCCGAAAGCAGGGAATTCAAACTTTCTAGTGCGAATTTCTGAGAAACTCCAATGTCAGCTGCCCCTTTTATATTCCGAAAGCAGGGAATTCAAACTTGAGAACTTTAAGCGGTTTCTTTTTTATATTTTACTAAATTTTAGGGCCAATTTCTAAGGTATTTTTTTTTAAATTAGAACTAGAAGTAGAATTAGAAATTCTACTTTAAGAATCCGATTCAAGGGCAAATTCGGAAAATTAGGGAAACTTCTACAACAACAACAAATAAAAGCGAATTTCTAAATTTAAGAAATAATTTTCTAGAAAGTCAATTTTCGGATTATGCTTGGAAAAGTTAAAGAGAAAACTTAATAAAAAACCAGATATATTCTCTAAATTAGGAAAACCATGGATATTTTCCCTATTTCAAATAAAGTTTTCTCACTATTCCCCTACTTTGCCGCAGTGTAATTACTCGGTATGTTGGACCTGCACGTCTTACACTTTGGTTTAAACGCAGCAAGACGTATCTTTTACTTCCCAAGTTCCCCTCTGTTACATTTCAGTTGCACTTATTTGTATTGTCCTTTGCTCTGTGCTCCGTGTGGCCATTCATTTGTTCAACATCGTCTAGGAGTGAAAAAATTACAACACCCAAAGGTGTAATTGAATCAAATGAGCAAAAATTTGTGATTACTTGGAAATGTTTCAGCGAAAGAAACTCATTACATGAAGCTGGCATTCGAGGGGTTGAAAAAATTGATGTCTGGCGTACTTAAGGGTGGTTGGTAATAATTTGTAGAATAAAATATACAAATGAGCTTCGCTCTGAAAATGTTTGCATATTTATGTTTTGGTTTGGATGCAAAAACTAAGTAGAAAGTGCGGTGAAAGTGGCGTCTGCTCCGGAAACGGAAATGGCACATGCCGCGGGGTGAAAAGAAAAAAAACAAACAAACAAACACACTTTTCACGCACATATGCACACAATAATATGTCCTGAAATATTAAGCGTTAGAGAGAGCGAGAGAGAGAGAGACAAGCGAGCCCGAAAAGGCGATTTGAAGTGCCCACAAAAGTAGACTATGAAAACGGCATTTAAGCTGCTTGCTGCTAAGCAGGGACCAGGAGGAGCAGGCAGCAGCCAGTCTGGTGATTTATGTGCACCGTTGAAGGTTCAAATAAGCGTTAAGTTTTCATTTCCGCTGCCGCCGCACAGCCAGAAAAGGGCAACAAAAAAAAAAAAAAGAAAGATTGTTTTTTTTTTTTTAGTATTATTAGAAAACAAATTAAGAAAAATGTTAAAACAAAGTGCAGGACAACGCTGCCCAAAGTTGAAGTCGAAGCGGATTTGACAAAAAGAAATGTAAAAGAAACCTGAACATAAATTACGTTTAAACAGGTAAGTCGTCAGGAAAGTAATAAGCGCCAGTGGTAAGAAATAAAGTTCAGTTTTTAAAGACTTCAAAATAATTCTTCAATTTTCTTGCTGCTTGCTTTTCTTTCAAAGAATGCCCCCCCCCCCCCCCCCCCCCTCCATATCCCCGCCCAGCTTCCAAAAACCCATTATCTTCCAGTCAAATGAACTGCAATAAATTATGCACAAAAATGTAGCGCTAAAATATCTTTTCAACTCTTAAAACCCAACTCGCCCTCATCCCCGCTTTCGAAATTTGCTCGCGAGTTAATCAATGTTCGCAGACTTAAAATTTTATTTATTGCAACAGCTTAAAATATTTTCCTACTCAAGAAAAACGCAATTTATCAAACGGCTAACAACGGCAATTAATTTGTGCGTGGCGAAAAAAAAAAAAAAGAAACGAAACAACAACACCGAGCACCAATGTTTTATAAATCAAACGTAACGAGCGTGTAAAACCTGATGAGTCCCAGGTATGCTTTTCTTTCTTTCACCTCCCCTCATTTGGGGGGGTGGTGGCCTTTCATTTTACCAAACTCCAGCCAAGGAACTTTTCAAATAAAACTCAATGGGGAAAAATATTTACAATTGACTCTCAACGGAAAATGTGTGTGTGTTTCTGTTTGATTTTGTCTGGCAGGCGTGACTTGGTCTTTGTTTCCATGTTGTACGGGGCGCATGAGTTATTTATTTTTGAGTTATTGCCATTTGAAACTTTGTCAGTTCACGAAACGGATAAAATGAATGGTGTTAATGCCTGTTTAAGTCCCGAAACAGATACTGAGGGGTTGATTGTTTGATTGTTTGTTGGAAATTTGTTGGCCAACTTGGCAAATAAATAATGATTTATGTGAAACAAATTCGTTTAATTTCATTAAAATTAACGATTCGTATAGACATCTAATAAATGGAAGTTTGGAGACGATTTCATTAAGAACACACAAGTTTTTCTCACTACAACTAGTTTTTCGACCAATAGTTTCTATGGCAGCTATAAGCTATGGTCATCCGATTGTGATCAAACTTTGTAGAATAGTGTATAATTATATAAATCAAATACATGCCAAATTTAAAGGCGTGTCAATTTGAAACAAACAAGTTTTTCTCACTGGAACTTGTTGTTCGACCGATCGTTCCTATGGCAGCTATATGCTATAGTCATCTGATTTTAATCAAACTTTGTAGAATAGTGTTTAAATACATGAAATAAATACTTGCCAAATTTAAAGGCGTTTCAATTTGAAACAAAAAGTTTTTCTCACTAGAACTTGTTTTTCGAACGATCGTTTCTATGGCAGCTATACGCTTTAGTAATCCGATTTAAATCAAACTTTGTAGAATAGTGTATAATTATATAAAACAAGTTCTTGCCAAATTTAAAGACGTTCCTCATTAAATCAAAAAAGTTTTTCCTACTAGAGTCAGTTTTTTGACTGATTGTTCCTATGACAGCTATATGCTATAGTGGTCCGATTTAAATCAAACTTTGTAGAATAGTGTATAATTATATAAAACTAATAAATGCCAAATTTAAAGACTTTTCTAATTAAAACAAAAAAGTTTTTCCTACTAGAACCTGTTTTCGACTGATTGTTCCTATGGCAGCTATATGCTATAGTGGTCCGACTTAAACGAAACTTTGTATAAGTGCATAAAATCATGCAATGCCAATTTTGAGAATTTTGCCATGGAAAACAAAAAAGTTTTTCTCACTGTAACTATTTTTCTAATTTTTTTTTTTTTGTGAAATCATAAAAATGGGTCAAGAACTCAGAAATACAAAGACTGGACAATGAAAAAAAAAATTGGAATTAAAAGTCGTAAGCCGACATGTAATTTCCAATCAGAGCACAAAAATAGAGAATTTAATACTTAGATCAACAATTTTTAATGTCAGATGTTTGATTAGAATGAAAATTCTTGATCTAAGTTTAACATTTTGATCCCCTGTTTCTTAACCCAAGAGCTTTAATACTTAAAACAGGAACCAAAAATTATGAAATAGAGTTGAAACAAGAAAGAAAGTCGGTCAAGCCCGACTATAACATACTCTGTACCAAGAAAATTTGTCTTTTGATCATAACTCGAAAACCGTTCATCCTATCTTCTTCATTCCTTTGGCGGATCGATAAGTTATCCTAATAACTAAATATGTCCAGAAGGAACAAGCCATCTATCTTCAAAACTGTGGGAGATACGACGTTTTTTCCATATTGCGAGGGCGGGAGGTGGCGTGGCCAAAATTGAAAATAAACTTGATCTGCCTGCAGACATAAGAAACATATGTCCCATACATGTCAAGCCTCTATCTCTTACCATCTCTGAGATCTGTGCGTTCATACAGACAGACAGACAGACAGACGGACATGGCTATATAGACTCGGCTGTTGATGCTGATCAAGAATATATATACTTTATGGGGTCGGAGATGCTTCCTTCTGGATGTTACATACTTTTGCACAAACTTATAATACTCTATGTACCTACGGTACAGAGTATAAAAATCTAAAATCTAAAGCTAAACGTACTCAAATCTAATATTGCTCAGCCTAGTTCCATCAACTGTCAGTCCAATTGCCGTCTTTGCTTACCTGCAATGTCATAACTGCTTGGGAATTTCAAAGCATTATAAGAGTGTCTATAGTGTCCCCAGAACGGAGCCGCATTGGAATTTCAAACACTCCAAAACAATGTTTATTAAGCTTAAAGAGTTTTCTTGACGATCACAGGGATTTGACTTCTAATCCCAGACCTTAAGTTCCTTCACTTAAAATCCTTTGGAACTCACTTGACTAACTTGTTAAACAATAAACAATAACATCAGCAATGACAACAGCCAGGCAAAACTTGCATAAACGATGTACCAGCACCAGCAGCAGCAGCCGCAGCAGCAGCAACGAAAACAACAACAATTCACCTGACAAACTTGAAAAAACAGTCAGCTGCCTCTTTTGTGTTATTGCAGCAACAATAACAACAGCCAACAATTTGCCACTACAGACGACCGACCGACCAACCGCCCCCACATGTCCCTCATCCCCCGGCTGCCACTCCAACCAGAAGCGCTACATTTTGCGCTTTATGCACATTGTTTATGAATTTTCGCGCACAGAAAAGTTTGCCCGGGAGGAGGCCTTGGTCTGCCCTGCCCTGCCCTGCTCTGCCTTGCCTTGCCTTGGCTACAGCGTTGAATGGTTTTACGATTATTAACCCATAAAGTATTCATTGAAGTGAGTTGAGTGCCTGCTCGGGTCTGGGCCTGGCTTGGGCACGCAAAAGTGCAATAACAAACAGAGGCCACCAGCAACAACATGAAAGGCGCCACAAGTTGCAGCCTTTGACCTGCCCTGCCCCCTTCCACCCACGATTCATACTTCATTCGTTTTTCAGTTTTTTGCTTCATTTTTTGTTGTTTTGGAGTGCCCCTTTCATTGGTTATCCTTGTCTGTTTTCTGTGCTGCTGTTACTTTTGTTGTTTCGCTTTGTGCACTCTCAACTGACCATCCGCCAAACCAACCTCTTTCGCCCCCCCGCCCCCTTGCTCGAGTGCCTTAATTTATGCATCCCAACAAGCGAGAATATTAAAAGTTTTCAATGTATTTTGTGTACCTCTTCTTTTTGGGTAGAATCTGGTGGTTCGGCGGCGGTTTGTCTGTAAGCGTGGGCTGTTCGCTCTTCACTTGAAGATGATTATGATTACGTTTTTTCTTACTTTTTGACTAGCAAAGTGGCTGGCCAAGTGAGGGACATGTTAATATGAAACTCGAGAGCAGACCAAGAAGTGGTTTCAAGATGAGCAGTTTGCCAAGGGAAGGGTCTACGTTGAACACACATTGAGAGTGCAAAGAAACTGAAGTAGAAGAAGGCAACTCCTTCCTTATAGAAGTTTAAAAAATGAGATATTTCCTTTAGAGAAAATTGTGAGTTTATCTGTCACATAGCAGCTATCTAGAAGATGTGAAATTGGGCCTTATTTATATTATTAAAATCAATGAGAGAGAGAAAGACTTTCTAGGGCAGCGATGTTCACCCATAGCCCCCAGGGGCCGAACACTTTAGGCAATTCATGCCGAATGCTTGCCGAAGTAATACTTCAGTGAGTGTTAGAGAGAGACAGAGAGCCTCACTTCTTGAACATCGCTGTTCTAGGGTCACGCTGAGATGACTTAGTTCGTGGTGTGGGTGTAAATCAGGATTTGCCAAGAGAGTAAGATCAAAAGGTAAGAGATTGCGAGAATAAATCGACGCAAACTAGCTCTGACCTGCTCTTACCGACCGCTGGCTTGCAACTTGAAGCAACAAGTACGCTGTTTGCTTTCTTGAACGAAGCCTCGGCATGCGCTAGGGTTGTGCCGAAGTGACTAGCGACATCTTCTCGGCTTCTGCGGGCCAGGCGTGACGATCGCTGGTGTAAAGAGCTTCACGGTGGTCGAGAACTGAGAATGGAGTACTTAGTATAGAGTTTTATCTAAGTACCGAGCACTGGGTATTGAATACTGTCTATTAAGTACTAAGTATCGAGTTTCTAGTACTTCTTATCGAGTAATAAGCAGTGAATACTGAATATAAAAGATGGTATCCAGTACTCGATAATGTTGCTGGTAATAAGTATTGAGTACTGAATATTAAGCACTTCGTATTGATTATCGTGTAACGAGTTGCAAGTTCTAAGTATCGAGGATGTAGTATAGAGTTTGTCGAGTTGAGTACTGATAATCGCGTAGTAAGTAGCGAGTAATGAGTATAGAAGATGGTAGCGAGTTCTAAGTATCGAATACTTCGTTTCGAGGATATACTATAAAGTACTGTGTATCGGAAACTAAATATCGAGGACTTTTGTATTGATTATCGTGCGCTGAGTATCAAGATCTAAGTAACGAGAGTACTGTGCCTGGAGTACTTAGCATCAAGTTCATCGAGTATATTTTTTCATAATTATGCCTATAACCATAACTTCATAACAAACCCACTGACCAACACATTAAACCAAGCTTTCCCTTTTCCCCTCCAAAACCCACACCCAACCAAGCATTAAAAACTTCATTCGATACACTTTTCAATATGACCCAGGACCAGCATAAAAAAAAAGAAAGAAATTGCACACAAATCTTCTTCCATCTCTTTACGTAAATAGAATTTATCAAATTTAATTTCACGCTTCATGCTCTCATTTCTATTTAAGTTTTGAGTGTCGTCGTCCCTCGACAGGAAAAGAAAAACCAAAGTAGAGAAAGAAAAAAAAAAACTAGAAAGGGGCCAATGAATGTCAAAAAATGGTGACCATAAATGACAAGCCGCCTCCTAACCACTATAAATCTCTGGGTCAGAGATAGCCGGAAAAATGCTAACGAACCAAGGGAGAATAATGGCAAAAATGGCCATCAAAATGATGCAGGCGAGACACTCGAACCTCTACCAATATCTGTGCCGACACACACACACACACATGTCCCCTTTGCCCCGGGCACCACAAGAACACGCAAATTTCTCTATGTCAAGTGTTGTTCGGAAGTTGTTCATATTTTTTCAGCTTGACTTGGCTTTTGACTTGGGTTCCACCCGCTGCCTCAAATTCATAATCAAAAATGTATTTAAATTGTTTTTCTTTTCATTTTTATTCCTTTGTAAAGTTGGTTGAACTTTTTGGCATTTCACACATAAATTTTTGATATATGTGTCAGAGAGTGGGATATGGTGCGGAAAATTACTTTAGATTTTTAATGAGCTGAAGGAGTGACTTATGCTGATAGATAAAGTGTGCAAAGAGTGGGAGAGAAAAAAAGGGAAAGTTAAAGATAAGATAATACAATTCACATTACTTGGTTTTCCATCTCCTTTTTAATGCTCAGAGCGCCAGAGTGAAGCCATCAGCTTGAAATTTGGGTGCCCTTTAAGCTCCTTTTCTCTTCTCATTTTTGCAATGTGCCATACTAACACAATTTAGTATGCAAGCAAGCCCACTGGCTTTCTATAAAGCAAACTCTTCCCTTCTCCAATTTAAAATTAACATTTCTAAAATTGTGAACACCACCTTTCACATGTTTCCCCCTCTAATCAGCCGTCCCCGCACAAACTTGACCCCCTTCTGTTGGACTCCATCTTAATGTCTTGTTAGACACATTGAAGTCTCAGCCCCTCACAGGAACTACAAATTTTCCAAGTGTTTGCACTAAAAAGCAATTAAAATTTTACACGAACATTTGCGCAAGACAATTATGAGGAGGCCAACAACGTCAACATTATGGCCAAGACAATAAAACCCACAAGGATGAAGAGGGGCAGCGAAAGAGCTGGCCACATGCCACACACTGGAATGGGAATAGGAATAGGAATGGGGGAATTGGGGGACCGCCCGTTGCTTAAATCGTAGTCATACCCACAAGGCATAACACCCCACAATTTTCCCAAACACACACTCCAGCAGGTCTCAGGTAAGCGGTACAAATTTCCAAGCCGCAAAAAATGGTCAAAGAAAAGCGCCCACTGCAAATTGAATTGTAACCAAAGTCGTGCCATGGGAGAACGCAGAGCAGAATATAAAAAAAAAAAACATACATAAAACCAAGAACAGGAAATAAAAACACAGGGGGGGTTTGTGTTGTGGCTAAGCAAAGTCACACCAGAGAGTACACTGAGAAAAATAAGAAAAATTATATATATCTCTTTATAAAAATCAAACAGAAATGAATAGCGTTCTCCAAGCTCCCAACAAAGTAATCTTAGCTGCTGAATGATTCAGTTTTTAGAGAAAGAGACTAACTTGCTTAAGGAAATTGGTCAGATCTGAGCCACTCTTAGAGGTTTTTTGCCCCGGACCTCTACTTTTTGCAAAAAAAACTTCGATTTAGTACACCACCTAAGTCACCTTTTCAGGATTTTAAATAAGTTTATATACTTAACACTTTTTCCGCGAGTAAAGGCGACTTATTTACAGAAGACCGCGGGAACTGAAAATATTATCTGAACAAAATTTTCAAATCTGTGCGACAGATCACAAAAATATATAAATGTATATATTCTACTAATGTCCCATAAAAAATAAGCATTAGATTCCGAGGAGCCAAAATGATTCAACGATGATCCAACAGCTAGGGATCGATAAGTAAGACAGATGAACCATAGGGTGTTAGAAGTGTTTAAAGCTTCGAACAGTGCTTTCTGTAGAGTTATAGAGGTTTCCTTCGTCCTGAGTGTTACAAACTTGTTGATCATTGAAAGTCACTCTCTAAAAATGTAGACAAATCTGTACCGGTTTCTATTTGATGAAAAAAAGGATATGGTAAATGTTATTTCTATAATTCAAACCTTAATTGGGATTTAAACTTTCAAACTTCCAAACTACACACCCAAATTTAGGTTCATAGATCAGCCGGCTGGTTCAGAACCCTAAAAGTACATATAACAGCTTGTAACTATTTTCAGAGATTTGACACTTTGAACCGGTTCGATACCGGTCCTGAACCTGTAATATATCTATCTATCCTGCTTTTATACATTCAATATACAGAATTTCTAGTTCATGGCTCAAATAATTACTTAAAACAAGAAAGAAAGTCGGTCAAGCCCGACTAAAACATACTCTGCACCAAGAAAATCTGTCTTTTGATCAATCCTCGAAAACCGTTCATCCGATCTTCTTCATTCCTTTGGCGGATCGATAAGTTATCCTAATAACTAAATATGTGGGACGACTGTGGGAAACTGTGGGAGATACGACGTTTTTTCTAAATTGCGGGGGCGGCAGGGGGCGTGGCCAAAATTGAAAATAAACTTGATCTGCCTGCAGACATAAGAAGCATATGTCCCATACATGTCAAGCCTCTATCTCTTACCATCTCTGAGATCTGTGCGTTCATACGGACAGACAGACGGACAGACGGACATGGCTATATCGACTCGGCTGTTGATGCTGATCAAGAATATATATACTTTATGGGGTCGGAGATGCTTCCTTCTGGATGTTACATACTTTTGCACAAACTTATAATACTCTATGTACCTACGGTACAGAGTATAAAAACCTATTTGTCAATACCTTCAATCAAATAATGGTGATGGTGAATGGAGCTGATTCTTTTTGTAAGCGTTTTGGTTCGGTTCGGTTCGGTACAGAATTTTCACGTTTCAATTCTCATCCTCGACTTCAGTTTCTTGCAGTGTACTCTACCATTCGAAGCCCATTAGTTGGCAGCAAGTTATGACTCTATTAAAAAAGCAACGCCTCGTTGCACTTGGCGCTCTCCACCAGTGGAAGTTTTTCGGCGGCAGAGTGTGTGCCTCTCTTGGACATTGGTCCACTGGATTGTCATGGCCATGTGTTTGCCAATTCGGCCAGGCCCGCTATAAAAATGTATTTTGCCCTGCGGGAGTTTTGATTACCAGATGTAATAATTTTGATTTGGCTACCTGCATAGATTAAATGGTCTAATCTATGTGGTCCCAGGGCCATAGGCAAGTGTGCTGAATTAAGGCAGTGAAATGTGTAAATGTTTTTAATTATAGTTTACGACAGACTGCACAACGGGTTGGCTGTATAGGCGGAACATCCTGCTGAAATGGCTGTATGAAACTGGATGGCTGGCAAATTGTGGTATCAATGGTAACGAAAACTTCCATCTCCAGTCCTACCCAACCAGCTAACAGGTACCCACACATTAGGTATACCTCTCAAAATGCTCTTTCAAAAATTACACATTTTGCCAATTTTATGTTAGCCAATAATCAAGTTTTAAATTCCAACCGGCAGGCTGAAACAAAAGTTTACCTGAACCGCAAAAGCTGAAGGCGAAACAAAAACCTCAATAAAATGCCAGACCCAGCTCAGGCTAACATTGCAACAAACCTATACACAAAGTCCAAACACCTATACACACACACACACACACCCACACACTTGGTACATCCACATACAAGTATCATACAGCCAGGCAGGCAGGGGCAACTGATGCAATTTACGTCGCTTTGTTAAACGCTTCAACATGAAACTGCACAAACAACAAAAAAAAAAAACAAAAAATGGAAGCAAAACACAAAACTTTGTGCAGTTTGAGCTACGGATATACAACTTAAAGGCTACATCCGTTTTGGCCCAAGCCAGTAGCTGGGGCCATAAACAAACTCAACGCTCGGTGCTCGGACTGACCATTTCTCCTCGTACCCGTTCCTGGGCAGCTATAAAACAATTTCGCATATGGCTCCCCCAAGCCAGCTGCAAAAAGCTTAGACGAAAAAAAAAACGAAGCAACAACAAAACCATGATACTTTTGGCTTGTGGTCAGCTTGCTCCAACACCTGGCCAGCTTTTGTTTTGTTCATCGTCCTGTGTAACACGAAGTGTTGCATACTTTTCGGAGACTTGCATGCTTACATTTCTGTGGCGCTTCCTGCTTGTTTTTCTAATATTTTGATTACAGTTTCTTGCCAAATATTTTGAGACCCATTTAAACCCACCATTTAACTTTTCTAATTAAATTCATAATAAAGCTTTGGCATTGTCCGCGACGACTCCCCGGGATAAAGGCATCCATTATGAGGCCTCAACTTTTTTTGCCTCATTAAAAGGTAAACTTCCACGGCAAGGAAGTAGACACATTGTGGTTAAGTTGGTTAGTTTGAGGTCGCTCAAGAGGGTTGACTTGACAATGGATGGGAGGGAAGTTTTAATTAAAGTGAGCTAACGAATTTTAAATGGAAATATTAATCAACTTGGAATGCTGAAAACAGTGAGAAACCACACTGAAAATATGTCACGGTCGCCACTTAAGAGTTGCTTCAAGAGCTAAAACAGTTTAAGCTTTCATTGCTTTTAATTTCAATCCCCTCTTTCATTTACATACTCTGTTTTTTGTTTTTTTGCGTTTTTTGCTGTTGTCAAGGTCTCCAACTCCATGTGAACGATATATCACAAGTCAATTTCCTTTGGCCATAAATCATCTACTCGTATGTGTAGTTTCAATTTGCTTTTGTATGGCCCTCTAGTCCCTCTAGCCTCGACCATTTGGTACGATTTGTCTGGCCAGTTTCCGTATCGTTCGGTGTATATGTTTGACAATTATAAATTGTAACCTTGCCGCTGTGACATAATCGCGATGAATCGCAGCCACCGCACAGTTTACCCACTTACCCTTGCCAGTTGAACTTCGATTAATATTTTGTCTGGCCATGATGAATGGTCTTGGGGCAACTGCAATGCGCCACTGATTGAGTTATTGGCGGGACCAAGGGTATGCGAGGAATGGAGATTGGGTGGCAAATATGATAACAACACCTACAACATGACCACAGACTTGTACTCAGTGTGCCTGGCCAAGCATGGCTAGGCCACATCACCTTGCTGGTCAAAGTTTATTGTGCTGGACGCGATACACTGAGGGAATAATGTGTGTGCATAATTAGTTATAGGCTCAAGAAACCTTGAACCAAACCTTTTAATCTTATGACTTTCCAACATAACCTCATTTGTTTGGAAAAGGTTTCGGTTCTATAAATTACCTTAGTATTTAGTCAATGTTTCTTAATCTGATCTTTCTTACTGCAGGTTTAAGAACTTTGATAACTCTTTCTTCTTTGCCTTACATCCGTTTTCCTTCCTTCTTGCCTTCTTCCTTGTCTTAATTTCTCCCTATTTCTATTGTCCTACCCTTGCCTTGTCTTGCATTCTCATTCATTTCTCTTTTCTTTTTGTTCCTTTCTCCTTCCATTTGGGTCTGATAACTATCTGAAAACCGATACTGCTCAACAACCGCTAACTCGCACAAATGCCCAAGCAGGCGAGCAATCGACGCCAGCAATTTTCTATATATATGGCATTCCAGAGATCTACTGAGACTGCGCAGCCCTCTAAGTATCGCTTAACAAGTGGAGCTGCGGGCTAGGTTAAGATCTGGAGAAACGCTAAAGCAGGAGAGCAATCGACGCCAGCAATTTTCTATATGCAAGACTTAAACTGCTTAACAATATCTATAGCACTGAAAAAGTAGAGCGGCGGAACAGATTAAGATCTGTAGAATCTCCGTAGCAGTCGAGCAATCGACGCCAGCAATTCAATAAATACATTGCATCCCAGACAGAAGCTGAGACTGCTTGAGAATCTCCATTGCACTGAACAAGTGGAGAGGAAGCTCAGGTTAAAATCTGCAGAAACGCCGAAGCAGTCGAGCAATCGACGCCAGCAATTTGTTGAATACAGAAGTTCAGAGACAGGCTTTTACTGAAGGGACAAATATGAATACCAATCTCTCAAAAAAATATGGAAAAATGCGAAAATTATATTTGAGTTAAGATTGTCCAAAAGAGTAAGTCGAACGGTTCAAAAACTCTCAAAATTTCCAAAAATTATTAATAAAAGTATTGAATATGAAGAAGATTGAACAGATGACAACTGTAGACGGGTAAAAAGGAGGTTTATATTGAAAGGTTTCCAAAATCCTAAGAGTTCAATTGATAATGAAGACCCCCAGGTAACCGGGGAATTGCTGGTAAAGGTATCAAAGAGTAAATAAACAAATAAAAAAGTACCCAATCTTCCCTCAACTTTTGTAACTAGTTTTTGTTCCAGTGTAAGTATTTAGGATCGCTTAAACCTGCCAACGAGGCATGTATGCTGGATGCCGGGCCTATTGTTTCGGTCAGTCTTGGCCATGTTCGTTAAGTGGAGAGCCAGGGCACCAGCAGCAGCAGCAGAAGTTCAACCCAGGACTCGTTGCACAGTAATTACAAGCAGACATGAACCTCAACTCCATCCCCCCGCACAAGGATCCCATGTCCAATGCCAACGAAGTAAATAAAACTGAGCAGACAATTAAGTTTGTTTTGCCTGCCCGTACATACATACATATATATTCTTTCCTCAGCAATTTGACGTTACGTTTTATGGTCGAGCCGAGACGGGCCAAGGAATTGCACTCTAATTGTTGTTACAAGGTTTTGCCAACATTAGTTTGCCAGCTAATAATTAATTTAATTATAATTTAATATTTTTTTGATCAAAAATTGGAATATGAAAATTTTGATTTTTTTAAACCACTTTTAAGCCCCTATCTCTTCATTTAAGGGAGTTATGGGCGTTTAAAGATTTGGGAGGTTTAAATTTATGTAAAAAAATTTTTTAATAACTTTTTTACACAATTTTGAACAG